>CAOLHI010001708.1:0-343603 GCA_948474755.1 Ctenosaura bakeri | reverse complement strand
TACTTATCCTCTGCTCTTCCCCAGAATCTTATTGAGTGCCTTCCAATCTGGAAGTCTCATCTTCCAACACCATCTCTTGTTTCATTTTGAATTGTGCCATCTTAGGATTTTCAAGGGAAAAGCCTTCAGGAGTGGTTTACCAGTGCCGCCTTCTGCCCAGTACTAAGTAAAGTTAGCTCTGGTGTCACTGCTGTTGTCTCTGAAAGATCTTCTACCAGACTCACACCACACTACTGCTGCTAGCCAGTAGTTGTTTCTTTTAATTAGTTATCCCATTGTGTGATTTTATTTTATTTTATTTTATGTGGGAACCATTTCATTTTTTAAAAAAGAGAGAGAAGGGGAGAAGAATGAGGTTATACTACTTAGAATCATAGAATCATAGAAATTCAGAGTTGGAAGAGACCACACAGGCCATCCAGTCCAACCCCCTGCCATGCAGGAACACCCTCAAATCAATCCCGACAGATGGCCATCAAGCCTCTGCTTAAAAACCTCCAAGGGAGGAGACTCCACTACACTCCGAGGCAGCAGATTCCACTGCCGGACAGCCCTGACTGTCAGGAAGTTCTTCCTGAGGTTCAGGTGGCATCTCCTTTCCTGCAGCTTGAATCCATTGCTCCTTGTCCTGGTCTCTGGAGCAGCAGAAAACAAGTCCCCTCCTTCCTCTACGTGGCATCCCTTCAAATATTTAAACATGGCTATCATGTCCCCTCTTAACCTCCTCTTCTGTAGACTAAACATACCCAGCTTTCTAAGTCTATCCTCATAGGGCATGACTTCCAGGCCTCTCACCATTTTGGTCGCCCTCCTCTGGACTTGCTCCAGCTTTTCAATATCCTTCTTGAATTGCGGTGCCCAGAACTGGACACAGTATTCAAGATGGGGTCTAACCAAAGCAGAGTAGAGTGGTACCAGTACCTCCCTCGATCTAGACACCATACTCCTATTGATGCAGCCGAGAATTGCATTGGCTTTCTTGGCTGCCGCATCGCACTGCTGACTCATGTTCAGCTTGTGGTCTATGAAGACTCCTTGGCAGATCCTGTTATCTTGGGAAAACAGGAGTACGGGGTCAACAGCAGCAGCAGCTGGGAACTTTGGGCAGGGGCCAAACTTAGAACTCAGAAACTTAAGAGTTCTTCCACTGTCCACAAGAGATGCCTCCCTAGACTCACTGCTTATACCCCATTGCTCTGAGTTTTCTCAGCTGTATGAGTTTCGATTTGCCATAATATTCTGGATCAATGCACTGCCACCTACTCCTACCTACTTCTGACCACCATCAAATAAGGCCTAATGGGAGAGTAAATGCATGATTGCACTTCTGGAAGAAATGGCCCCACTTCAGGATTTTGTTCAGGGCCTCTCAAAACTACAGCTGCTTGTGCTGATAAGGTTAGTTTTCAGCCTCAGGGTGCTCCTGGATCAAAGGAGCATCTTGTGTTAGGACTGCCATGCAAACAATACCTACTGAAATTTCCTCTTTGCTGTAGTTCACCTGGGGAAATGAAAAGCCAAGTGATTGATTAGCAGTCTAAAGGAGAGGTAGGGTATCAATCAAAAGCTGAGGAACCAAAACTAACAGGAAGGTGTGCAGAAGTGTAATTTGGATTCAGGAACACAGCTGAGTCTCTGGGCAGGTTTGGATGTCTCCCAGGGACTGGGTAATCAATGTTGTTTCCAGCAGCTGTAAAGCACTTGTTGCCTGCCTTATCTAGGAAGCTGATTGTACAGTCCAAACAGCTGGGGCCACACTAAGGGAGCTGCAAGTATGCTGAGCTTCTCAAACATTCAAGTCCTACTAATATCTCCAAGGGAGATTCAGCACTCTTTTACACAACCATTGAAAGGACAATAATCTTGACTCTTATTCCCACTAGCAACCCTATCTTAGGTCCGTCTAGATATCATCAGACTGTGTGTCATCATCATCACCATCACTATCATCATCCTTCATCACTGGTTTGCTGGCTAGGGCTGATGGGAGTGCTGTTCAACACATCTGGAGGTATATATTATCCTAGTGTACCTCTCACAACAATCCTAACAAATGAATTAAAATGTTACCTCCTCTGTGCCTTTGGATGCATCACCAGTGTTTGTGTTCAACTCTACTGGAAATCAAGGGCCCAGTCTCCTGACCTTTAAAGCCAAAGCACTTGGATATAAACTGAATTAATAATCTCAGATGGTGACATTGATAGCTGACTCAGACATTCAGTCTGATCATTGTCATGGAGCTTGATGAATACCATCACAGGTATAATGTTTCTGAATCATCCTTCTGCGTACACAGAGAAACCCTTCACAGTCTTGTTAGGCTATGATTCCCAAACTATTCAGAATGGCTAACAGGACTTGTGGATCACATTCATATCAAAATAGCATTTCACACTTATTTCAGATCCTGTCTGGAGCAAGGAGCATGCAATGGGTTTGAAAGAATGAGACAGGCCTTATGAAAAATGCATGGACGCTTGCCAATGGAAGAAGGTTTACATTTCTCAACAGCCAGGGGGAAAAAAAGCATTTCAAAACCCTTTTGTTGAATAGTTGGCACATTTCAAAAACATTGTGGGCAATGTGTAATCCTGAAGTCCCTTCTTTCCTTTTCATGCATTTGTCCATATACAGAAGATAAGGGAGAATGTTGCAACCTGAGCCATCTGACCAGTCTGAGGAGACTGATTTCTTAAGGTCACAAGACAACTAGGCCAAGGTTTGTGAGAGGAGTGAAAACAAGCTTTTCCACTACTCTCTTATGACATTGGTATACCATCCTTTGACAAAAATTCTCTGAGTCATCAATTTGTGATAGCAAGCAAAATGTGTGATGTAAAGCTAAACCATACAAAATCAGATGTGGATATAATGTAATAAGAGTGATATACAACAGACTTGTCAGTTACACATAAAATACTGAGGGATGGTTAAAAGGAAAGAGGGTTATTATGGGGAGAGAACTTTTGCTTTACAGCAATCAATGGAACGGCAAGATGAGACAAACACAGAAGAAACAGAGTGAAGATGGCAGCATTAAAAAACAAAATGTCACTATACTTATTCCATCAAAATGCATCCCTTCAGATGGAATAAATATAAAAAATGGATTTTTATTTCAGTACGGAATCTCACTGGCAGTGAATAGCTACTGGTATTTTCCTGTCACTTACTTGTTCCCCCCCACTGCCACAGCAAGAAGCTGTGAAGAAGCTCAAGTCATAGGCCATTTCCACACTGAACTGTTATAGTGCTATTATTCCAGTTTCAAACTCCAGGATTCCATAGGATGTTGAAAGTGGAATGATAGCACTATAACAGTCTAGCATGGAAATGGACATGCGCTGCTGGCAAGATGCATAACTGGTCAAAGCAAAAATGCAAGAACTCATATTGAAAATATTGGAGTAATTAAGGCAATCTAAACTCTTTTCAAAATGTTTTTGACGAATTCCATTTTAACTAAAAGTAAGATGATTTGTATCCATTTCCATTTTATTTGGAGTTGCACAAGTTTTTGTCCACTAATTTTATTTAGGTATTTAAGTAAACCTGAAAATAAGACAGAAGTGTTAGAGGGAGTGGGCATACCATTGCTTGAAGGGAAACCAAGCTATTACATGGAGAGTAATAGCATGGTACAGAACATGCTTTGTAAGTCAAAAAAATCCAGGAGAGGAAAAAGACCTCCCTTCATCTACAACCTTAAAGCACATCTGCTAGACTGCACAGACCAGTGACTCTCAGTCTTTAGTTTCCCAGATATTTTGCATTTCAACTTCCACAAATTCCAGTCAGTATGGCCATTGCGCCGGAATTCTGGAAGCTGAAGTCTCATACATCTGGAGTATGAAAGTTTGAGACCCACTTATATAATGCTTATCCGGCTTGACTATAACAGTCTAGGTTGCAAAAATCAGCTTTTCATATTCCTAATAATATAAACTCAAAATATCTAGAGGTCAATGATAACATTGATTTTTTAAAGATAGAATTGATAATCTTCAAATGAAATGGTTATTATCAGTCATATAACTTCCCCTAGCTAAGCAAGGGAGCCAGGGTGAAAAACATGGAAGTTGAAGAAGGCACTTCTGAGATATATTTTCTGGCCAGAAATGCTGTGCACAATTATTCAGAAGTAAGTTCATCTGTGTTTAATGAGACTTATTTCCAAGCAAATGTGTTTAGGATTTCAACCTAACTTTCTTCTCCATGAATCAGTAATATTTAGTGGGGTACTGTATTTTTATTCTCTCTTCAGAAACACAGGCCATTTCCCCACTACCTTGTAATAGTGATATTATTCCACTTTCAACATTCTGTGGAATTCTGGGGTTTGTAGTTTACAGAGGCCAAAGAGCTTTCTGGTTGAGAATTCTAAAGGTTCATCCCTAAACTGCAAACCCCAGGATTCCATAGGATGTTGAAAGTGGAATAATAGCACTGTAACAGGACAGTGAGGTAATGGCCACAAACTTAACAAAGCATTGAGTACAATTTAGTCAAATCCTAACACTTTACAAGAGAGAGAGATGGATGGAAGCCAAGGCAACTTAATCTAGAAGGCAATGAAATGAGATATGGGCCTGAATCCTACCCTAGAGGAAATCCATTGAATAAACTGTTGAATGGTGAGTCAACATGTATGTAAATTCAGTAAATCTACTGTAGTTTGAACCACCAATAGAATTCAAGTCTTAGGCTTCAATGCTAAATATCAGGTTTCCCTATCCTGGTGCCCTCCTGATCTCTCGAACTACATGGCCACGTGTCATGCCTCCTGGAGACAGTGGAAGATGTAGTCCAATTCATCTAGAGGAAGCATGTTACAGACAACTGGTATACCCACTTACCTGGAAGCAAGTCCACCTGAACTCAGTGTGACTTCCTTTAAGTAGACATGTGTAGAATTCTATTGGCTGTTTGTAACTTAAGTCCTGTTGATTTCAGTGGGCTTAATTTGCTCCTTAGTTTTGCTGATTGTGCCAAAGAACTACTCAACTGCAGGACTTGTTTAAAGTGGCTACAGCTTCCTGTGCTTGCCTCAGAAACTGCAAAGACTGGCACAGGCTCATGTAAAACAAGACAGCAACATAGCACTCAAGAACCCAACAGAATCTTTTTCCAGACAGCTGAGCTCTCCAGTTCTGCTGAACAGCTTAAGGCATTATACATATTACAACAAACTTTGTTTCACAGGCATCGTACTAATCTGCATAATACTTACTAGCATAATGTTCTCATTTGCAGACTAGACACAGCCACCCTAAAGTCAAAATGAAAACTCTGTTTGTGGTTGCACTTGAATACTCAACAAATCTAATTGCTTTTATTGCAGTTTAACATTTGGTAAACCACCCTGGGAACCTTTTGAAGGGAGGAAGGGTTATTAATTTCATTAATGAAGGTTTCGTTTCACTGCCAGAGATGCTGGGCATAAAATAATGACCTCTAATTCCAACTCTAACTCAGGCTCCATTCAAATGAATGGAAGTATCTCGCTGGACTGTGCTCATGATTTCTTTGCCGCTACATTCCCTCCCTTCTCAAGCTCATTCTTATTCTCTCCTAAGCCCGTCAAAGTATCTAAATCATGACATGGAGAAAGGTTAGACAGGCATTCAAATTTGTCTGTCACTGCAGGAGAAGAGATGCAGAGTAGGGACTGCAGCAGCAATAAGTATGAAAATCTATCATTCTTACTACTTTGAAAGCCCCTCCCTGCAACACGATAGAAATGCATCTGAGCAATAAATTCTTATAAGAGCCCTCTAAATCTATTGTGCTAATTGCAAAAAGTGGAGTAGCCATTTGTCTTGTCCTAGAAGTATCATAAGGCAGAAATATTTTGTACTTTCAAAACTTTGAGATGGGAGGGGGTACAAAAAAGATGATCCAGGCAGATTATACCATGAAACTCAAAACAGCAGCAGCACTGGACTAGATGACTATTTTGAAAAAGAGATGGAATAGTTCAGGGGTTAAAGGAGAGTGAAGCATATGGAGGATTTTCAGAAGTAGAATGCCCTGAATGCATTCACTTTAAAAAGGCAATGTTTCATATTGTCATTGTCTTTTAGATTCAAAAGTCATGGGCACAGAATTTCTATCAATAATATTTGTGATCAGTAATTTAAAAAACAGTCTGCAGGATGATGTAGTGCAAAGAATACTGAGAATGCACAGCAACCATTTCAAATTACTGTCATTGGAAGTAGATGAGGAAAGGCTGCCCTCTTCAGCCAGAAATTGAGAAGAAAGCTGCCAAAAGGCTCTGTAAGTGTCACTTAACAAACATTAGAGAAGCATTAGTTAGAAAATATCTTGTAGCCATTGCTTGTAATCCCAACATTATTAATGTGCGACTTTAATCTACTTCAACTGAAAAATTAAAATATTTCTCTGGGCATATTCACCCACACGTATGCATCCACGGGCGGACAGGTATGCATGTGTCATACACCCCCTCCCAATATTTCACAGATGAAAACAGAGACATGTGAGGCCAAGCAACACCCAAGTGTGGTCAAGATGACAAAAATTAATGAGGAAGAATAGATGACCTAAGAGTAGCTGCAGCAGTTTGCTTTTTACTAAGCTTACTGGGAAGGATGAGATTCTGGACCGCCTCTCCTCCTCCATCCCATTCCAAGTTGATTGAGTGCAAACTATATTTGCACTTTGAACTCATTTTGCAACAGTTGAATCAAATGAATGACAAAGGGTGTGGGAGGAGGAAAGAAAAACTAAGACAATTTAAAGGCAACTGAAAAAGTGGTTGGACAGAGGATTATTTGGGAACTGTCCCTGTCAATTCAGGACAGTTGGCAGATATGCTGCGTGTCTGTACATGTGTATGTTGATGCATGCATACACACTCACAAACGATACATAGAAAAAGTGAAGAATCCTTCCTTCCAGAGAAGAAACTGGTGTACCTCTGAGATACATCAGAGCTGGTGCTGCAAGGTGCCAAGAGACTGAACTGCAAAATTCCTGTTCAATTTGTACTTCTGCCCTGAATTCACTAAGTAGCTGGTCTTTGCTTCTAAGTCTCAGCATCCCTGTCTCTAATATGGAGAGTGTGGCCCAAATCTTATTGCTAATCACAACTAGGGCAGATCCATCAAATTCATGAGAACTTGGTAAGTCAAAGCTTATGCAAGTTCGACCAGTTCCGTGGGTCTGCTGTTGCTAGGCCTAACAAATGGATTTAACCCAGGGATGAAAATTATGCAGCCATCCCAGTGACTTTGGTCTGCAAATTTCTGGTAAAGGATGATAAAGGATGCTGGAAACTGCAGTTTGGCAACATCTGGAAGGCTACATAATGCCCA
This sequence comes from Ctenosaura bakeri, assembly GCA_948474755.1. Lineage (NCBI taxonomy): Eukaryota > Metazoa > Chordata > Lepidosauria > Squamata > Iguanidae > Ctenosaura > Ctenosaura bakeri. The sequence continues at coordinate 336,260 of CAOLHI010001708.1, read as the reverse complement.
ACCATGACTTAGCCCCATGGAGTAAAGTATCCAAGTAGATAATGCCTAGGAATTATTTTGAACATGGAAAAGCAACTTGCAAATGTTAACCAGTATTAATGACTAATAGTTACTCACTGAAGGTTGCCTCTCAGATTAGGCTTCTTCTAAATATCCAACATGTGCATCAATATAACATATAACCATGCACTGGAATGCAGAACTATAATTGAATTGTTTCAGTTCACAGTTTACTTAAACTGTCATATATCTAAGTGTTCCAAACAATCATGTAAATTCTTATTAATTGGCTCTTATCACATTTGAATTTATAACAACTATGATCAGTTCATTTATTTGAAACAAAATTGTCATTCTGGGCTTTTTAAACAGTTACTTCATTTTAAAAAATCTGATATGACAATTATATTATTATGCACATTATATCTATCATCAATTGCCAACATCCATTTATCACAACTTATCCAGTAGTAGAAATCATGTTAAATACAGACTTCTCTACAAAGTAAATTTAGTACCACATTGACGTGCCAATAATTGACATATTTTAATGTCAAACACATCTTAACAAGCTTATTGTAACCTCTCATTTCATATAACAGTGATAGAAAATGGAAGCTTAATTAAAACAGAATAAGCTGGACAGCAATTTACTAGAGATGCATTTGTAGAATGAAGCGTCAACATTTTTAAAGACTCATGATAGATTTCAGGGTAGAATAAGCATAGTAATTTTCTTTTGTTAACAGACATTAACAGACTCTGGAAAAATATTGAAGTAATTGTTAGTCCACTGTGATTTCTCTTTTTAAAATGTGCTGCTGTACAAATTATACTGATAACATTTTTTCTCTTAGTATCAGTGGCTATGGGTGGCTTCAACATTTGTGGGCAATGAATCTACTCTGTGCTGTAGCTCAAAGTTTAAAAGAGCTACCCAAGGTCCTGAAGCCTGTCCCTAAAATAGGCTCGGCACCTTGGATAGCTCCTTGAAAGTTAAAATTGAAAACCAGTGTGGATTCACTGCCCCTTGAACATGGTAGCCACAAGCCACCACTGTTTACTGTATGCTGTTTAACAATGTCTATATTAAAGGATAACATTCAACGCCATATAATCCTTCATGCCTTGCAATGATCAGACGCTACCCCAGTCATTCCAACCAAAATAGATTTGTATATAGCATTAAGTAATATGCCTACAAATCAATTGGGTTTTTTTTATTGATATGAATGGGGCCTCTTTTGTGGGGTAGTGACATACCGGTATGTATGTTTGAGTTGTTTAAATCTTTATATTTGAAAAGACAGATGAGGTAGGTAGCCTTCTAGATTGTATTTTGTTTTTAACTAGAATATCAGCGGTCATTAAATTCATATCAAAAAAAGAAGAACTAATATATGGTACATGTTGGCTTGGGATGATAGCATTTATCACTAAGACACCTACAGGTCACTGGTTTGGATAAGGTTATTACAGTGTCTGCTGTCCTTCAAAAGTTTGCTTACAGCATTTCAATATCCTTTGTTGTGGTCTTTTTTATTCCCCCTTGTCTTTTTCACTCTACTCAATGCATCCAGCTGTGTTGGTCATATAAATGATACTAAGGAGGAAGGCCTCATGAAAGCCAGCCCCAGGGGAAGAAAATCAAAGAGAGAAAAAAATGCAATGGTAAGATTTCCTCTAGATAGAAATATGCATATAAAACTCATGAAATTAACCCAAAGTTGAACCATTAGTGACAATACTGGGATTTCTCTTTGTCTTCCTTGTTGTGGTGTTCAGAAGTAAACATATCTGTATATATTCATTACAAGCATGTTTACTTTAGGCAAAATAAAATGTTAAATTTGGAACTTATATTTTTAAAAATGAAACACCTAAGTAAAAATCAAGAGGTTATCATAGAGACAGTGAAGTCAGTTCCCTGAGTCCAATTCCATGAGAGACAAGTATATCAACCTGCCTGGGAGAATGACAGGGTATACAGAAGTGCAACAAAAACCTTTAAGAAAATCTCCAAGGGAAATGAAAACAGCTCAAACAGCTCAAATGAGAATTGACTGGGCTGAGCTGCAAAATTATGCGAACTGTATCTCAGGGTTCGGTAGGGAAAAGGAAATTGCAAGGAAGTAAAAACATAATGGAGTATCCTGAATAGGAGCACTCTATATTCCAAGTTTTTGTGGTATAACTCACTTTTTAAAAGTTTTTTTTTTCTGCTTGAGCTGGATCTCTGCTCAGAAGTTAACTGTAATCTTTCATGTGCTGGGACATAGGACATGTGGGCATGGCATTGAAAAGCTTGCTTTGTTGTACTACAGCAACTCCCAGAATCCCTGCCCAACATGGCTGACAATGTTGGATGGAGGATTCTGGGAGCTATACTCCAGCACAGTAACTTTTTCAATGCCTTGCTTCTCAGGACCTGGTTAAAAAGGGGGGAAAACAGACTGGATGATAGACGGTATGCTGTTCTGAAATCAATTCTGTATATCTGATTAGGATCTCTGACAGCAAGCACCCCAGCCCATCAAGTATGTGTTCCCTATCTAGCTTGCCTTAAACTGTACCAAAAATAATTGAAACAATTAATCAAATAAAGGAAGCCATGTCATCCACGACCATGCTTTTAGATTCTCTCTGATAAATTGACAGTTGAATGGAAATAAGGTTGGGATATCAAGTATGAAAGAAAGAAGATTAGAAAGTACATTGATTCTTGGCTCAATTTCTCTCTCTCTCTCTCGAAGCAGATTGTTTAGCATCTTCTCCAGTTGGGCTACCTTTTGAGTCAGCTTCATATCTCAAATTTTATGCACTTCCTTGAAATATTTATACCGCACTCCAGGAGTGGTAAATTCTGGAGTGCAGTTCTCATCATGACAGCTATACCCCATGGATAAGAACTTTTATTTATTGGACACTTATGAACATTTATAGACTGCTTAGATCTGCACATTTCAAAGCATTGCACAATAGTTTAAAAATAAAACAAAGTTCTCATTGTCTGTGAAGATAGATGATAGGTTGGACTAGGCAAATATCTCAAATAAGTGTATCCTTTTACTTTCTCCTTAGCTTAAGCAAGAGAAGCAGCATTTTAAAAAAACCCGGAAGTTCATGTGACTAATAGTTCCAGATCACCTCAATCCTCAATAAAGTTGTTATTATGAATTGGACATCAGGTGCATTTTCAGCATGTGTTTAAAAGTGGATATTGTTGGAGTATGTCAGATCTGAGACCAGAGTAGTTCACCAAGTGGAAGTTATTACGAGTATTTATACTCCAATCTTCAGCCAGAAAGGCTCCCAGAGTGACTCACAAATTGCTAATTTGACCATTCCCTGCCCTCAGGCTTACAATCTATATAAGACACACATATAAGGAAAAGGGAATGACAGTGCAGGAGGGGATTAAAACCAACAGATACTACCAGTTCTTTCCTCCTTCTGAGGCCAGGGCAATGGCAGTTGGGATGGAGAGAGGGCTTTTCATCTGCTTCTGGTTCTTGGCATGATGAAGCTGTGCCCACCCGTTTTTCTCTCCCTCTGCAGCCATAGCAGTGGCAGTTGGGATGGAAGGAGGGCCTAAACACCCATCAAGCACCCTCAGGAACATGTCACGCTACCAAAGTACCTCAAGGAACAAATAGATCTCTAATGCAGATGATGTTCTATGCTAAGTACTAATGGGCATCTTCAAGGTACAAATTCTCTTTTGTAATAGTTAATTTTCAACAGGACATGGATTGGAACATATTTCAAATAGCAAAGGCCTTCAAAGAATCCTCTGAAAAGTAAGACATAAGACCACCCTACGAGATTAAGTAAGGTAAGATATGATTAAACTATTTAAATCAGACCTTTTTTGTGCTAGGAACCCCTTTGGCAGTCTGATGAAGTCTATGAACTCCTTCTCAGTGGCAGGGACATAGGCTTCACCCCTTCTCTAGCAACTACAGTAATTTCATTGTAGTGAGTAGAGTATAAGATAACTGCAACAACCATCTAGTAATATATCTACAGTTTCTATCAGTGGCAAAGGCACAGAAAATGCAAATGCTATTGAGGTTTGTTGCCTACATTCATAATAGAGAGAAGTGCTGAATTTTCATTTGAGAAATTAATGTAAATGAAGATGTGTGTGTGTGTGTGTGTGTGTATTTATTTTCCATCCAAGTTCACAGAGCTCTTCGAATCTATCTATAAACCCTCTGGGGCTCCACAGAGCCCAAGTAAAGAACCTCTGGTTTAAATAATAGTGGTTAGTTGTAGGAAAATATGATTGCCCTGTCAAAAGTATATCAAAAACCAAAAATCAAAAAGATTTAGATTTAGTCAATCAGGATGGAAATATAGATATCCCTCCATCATGGAAGGAAGCAAATATAGTTTTAATTCCAAAAGATGGAAAAGATAAGTGGGATATGAATAATTATAGACCTATCTCCCTGTTAAATTCGGATTATAAGATCTTCACTATGATTTTAGTGAACAGATTGAAAAAAATATTATGTGATTGGATACATTGTGATCAGACTGGTTTTTTACCTAATAGACAACTAAATGATAATATAAGGGTGTTGTTGAACATTATAGAATATCATGAATTCGTTCCGCAAGAATTGGCACTTCTTTTCATAGATGTGAAAAAGGCATTCGACAATCTTAATTGGAACTTTATGAAGGAAGTTTTGAAAAATTTAAATATGGGTGATAAATTTAACAATTGGATAAATTCTATATATAATTCTCAAAGTGCTTTCATTATAATTAATGGGGTAAAATCAGATAAAATTGCAGTGGAAAAGGGTACCAGACAGGGATGCCCATTGTCCCCACTTTTATTTATTTTAACATTGGAAATTTTAATTAGAAAGATATGAGAAGATTTGGAAATCAAAGGATGTCAAATCCAAGCGGAGGTTTATAAGGTGAGGGCCTATGCTGATGATTTGCTTATAATCTTAAATGATCCAATTAAAAGCATAGTTAAATTGTCTCAAACTTTGGACGAGTTTGGAGAATTAGCAGGATTTAAAGTGAATAGGAAAAAATCTGTGATATTAACCAAGAATATGGAGAAAGAAGCACAAAGGGAAGTGGAATTAATTTCAAATATTAAAATAGGCCAGAAGATTAAATACCTGGGAATAAGTATTACAAGTAAAAATGTAGATTTGGTAAATAATAATTATATTCCAACTTGGAATCATATCGAAAACAAATTAAATACGTGGGCTAAATTGAAATTATCATTACTAGGGCGGATAGCCGCTGTAAAGATGAGTGTCCTCCCAAAAATTTTATTTATATTCCAGAATTTGCTGATATTGAAGGACGAAAAAATCCTTGAAGACTGGAGGAAGAAAGTTATTAACTTTTTATGGCAAGGGAAGAAGCCCAGAATTAAGGAAATGGTTTTGATTGATAGCAAAGATAGAGGTGGTTTAGGTTTACCTAGTTTTAAACTTTATTACAGATCATGTGCTTTGAAATGGGTCACGGATTGGATTAACTTGGGGAATAAAAGATTATTAATATTGGAAGGTGTCTTTAATAAATTCGGATGGCACGGATATCTCTGGTACCAGAAAGCTTCAGAAGATAAGGAGTTTTCTAGGCATATAATTAGGCGGAGTTTATTGAGGGTTTGGAACAATTATAAGAAAATATTTTACTTAAAAAAGCCAAGATGGGTTTCTTTGCAGGAAGCTTTCTTTAAGGATTCATTTATTAGTAATGGCGACTGCTTGTCATATGAAGATATTTTGTATAGGTGTCAAGGTAGAGATGAATTGAAGTCACTAGGGGAGTTGAAGGACTTGGGTTTTCATGGTAACTGGTTTCACCACAGAATTATTTATGAATTATTTAAAAAAGATCGGGATGGAGAGGGAATTCAGGACAAGAATTTGGTTAATAAGGAACTAGATATAAGAAATTTAATTGGTGAAGGTCACATTATGGGTAAAATTTATCAAATATTGTTAAAATTAGAGACCGAACGGATAATAGTTAAGGACCACATGATTAAATGGGCAAGTGATTTTGGGTACTCTATTGATTTGGAAGAATGGAGGAAAGCGTGGAATATTAATATAAAGTTTACTAGAAGTGCCAATCTGAGAGAAAATTTTTATAAAATGTTGTATCGCTGGTATATCACTCCACAAAAAATTGCTAAGATATATAATAATTGTTCTAATAGGTGTTGGAAATGTAAAAAAGAATTAGGAACATTATATCATATTTGGTGGGAATGTCGACGAGCAAAGGAGTATTGGAACCAAATACACTCCGCAATTAAGGGTTTATTACAGGTGGATGTTAAACTTAGCCCAAAACTATTTCTTTTGAATATGTTAGTGGATAGTAATATAAATATTCAAAAATGTCATAATAGAATTCTGTTATATATGGTGACGGCCGCTAGAATGTTGTACGCTCAATATTGGAAGAGGCAAGAAATTCCGACTTTAGACCAGTGGATATGGAAGTTATATGAAATGTATCAGATGGATGTATTAACTGCTCTGCTCGATATAAGGATTGATAAAGATAAAGTAGAAAATGATTGGTCCATGGTGACTCAAACGTGGTTTAGGCAATGGAATGGGGTTTATATAGGATGAGAATATTTCCATGAGTTTTATTGTGATACATAAGAAGATACATTTGTTATTCATGTAACCTGGCTTCTTTTTTTTGTTTTTCTTTCTTTTTTTGCTATGTAATAATATTCAATAAATAAAGTTAAAAAAAAAAAAGTATATCAAAAACCAATAGCAACCCAAAATCTCTTCTAGGTATAGTCACACTTGCACTTGAGCAAGGAACTAACACCTGTCTCAGTTACATACAGATGAACTTAAACACCTACACTTTTTAAAAATATATATTTTTTACAAAGTTTAATCATCTATTACAAAGAAAACTAGGGCATGAACACCATAAATTATTTATAACCACACTAGTCTAGTATGTATTCATATTCTTAGATTGAACTAAGCCACATAAATTATTTTGCATAATTGACTAAAAGCTTCCTATTGGTTCCACAGCCAAAGACCTGCAGCCACAGCTGGCTCCAGATCTAAGGAGGTTCCCAGAAGAGAAATCCTGTGGTGCTCCTCTCTCACCAGTGAGCCCTCCCCACTTTCCCATGTACACTGAGTTCATTTGGTGCTGGTGGAAACTTACACCAGCTGCCTTGGACTCACCCAACACCTTCATTTTAGCACATTTCCCTAGTGCAATGGTACATCAGAAGGCCATACTGAGAAGTTAAAATGGCAGGTGCTCTGCATTTTTATTGTTATGCTTTTAAATGATTGCATATTTTTTGAATTAATGGTGTTTTAATATGAAGCTTGTTTCATTGTGTTGTCAATCTTGTTTTAACCCTATTGGAAGCGATCTTGGGTTCCATGTCTGAAGAATGGTGGGATTTTAAATACACACGTATTGGCAATGGGTTAATCTAAAGTGCTAGGATTGCAGAAGATGGCCAAGGATATTAATGACAGCTCTGCATCTAGACAAACATTTATCATGAAGAACTTGCCTAGAGACTCATAGTAGCACATGGCTTGACTAAGCAATAGTATGGCCCAGATTTTTCAAAACTCTGATTTCATAAGAAAAGCCAGAGATGTCCAGTATGTAGTATAGACTAATTTAATTGGGGCAGTATGTGTGAGTTTTACACATACATTGTCATTCATACAGATATTGGAAACATTGCTTGGATTTTTTTTGGACTGCTGGCTGAGAGACTGTGAGAGTTGTAGAACAAAAAAAACAATTTCCAAGAGTTCTGATTCTGATTCTGATTAACCTTTATTAGACATACTACAACATATACATTTACAATAAAATTTCAACAATCATTTTTAGAAAAATTAAGCCATACGTTTGTTGCCTCCACCAGAAAGTTGGCCATTAGCCTAGTAATATGCGGATTCTGATCTTCCAATAAGTATTCCACTGATAACCTATCCAAACAGATATTCCTTTCCAATAACCTCCCTAACAACTTCTTCCTTGGAATTATATACAGTGGGCAGAACAATACAATATGATGAAGAACGTCAGGAGCTTGAGCACAATGACATATACGATTCAGAAAAGGGGTCTGTAGATATCTACCCTTAGTCACATTTGAGGGATGTACATTTAACCTTGCAAGTAGAAAGGCCTTCCTTGACACCAACAATGAGAGAGTTTGAAAATAATCCGGAATCCTACCCTGCAAGGGGGGATACCGAGCATCGACGGGGAACAAACCCTAGGAGGTGTTGGATATGGCAACTGATATTCCCTCTCCGCAAGGCAGGCCCTGATAGTTTCAAGACACTCCTTTTCGGTTGATAAGAGGAGAGAATCCATATTTAAACCCACAGACATTATTTTGCTTTCATAAAATGTAGCCCACCTGGTGTAATAAACGTCAGATTGAAGGAGACATAAAAGGCCAGATCTATTAGGCCTAAAAGGAATCTTAAACCAAGATCTATAAGTCATCAGTCAAGCTTCAGTTTCAAGAGAATTCAAGTCCGATTCTGCATAAAGAGTCAGATGGTGTACACATAGGGGAACAGATAATATTCTCCTGAAAAAAAGTGCCTGCAATCGTTCAATCTCCTTATTAAAGGCTGGAATCCACATGAATATACTGTAAAGTAGTTGTGGTCTCAATTTAGTTTTATAAATTTTTAAGGCCGCCAGAATATCCTGGTTGCTTTTTTTATAGTAGAAAGATTGTACAACAGGCAACGCTCTTTTCCCTGCCAGAATTACCTTATATCTCTGTTTGCACCAGTGCCCATTACAATGGAAAAGGACACCGAGGTAAACATACTTCTTGACCTGTTTGATTGTCTGGTTACCAACCTTCCACATTCTCGGGGCAAATCTCTTACAAAATACCAGTATTTTGGATTTCCAAGAGTTAGTTAGTTAGTTACATGTTATTTACTCACATGGTAAGAATGCCATTTACTTCTGCTTAGACATTCAAAAATAAAAAGTGGAGCTCGAAAAAGTTACTATTGTAGCCCCACCCACTTTTATTAAACTTAGAATTCTTCACTAGCACTTTGTTATTGTGTGCCTTCAAGTCATTTCCAACTTATGGCAACTCTAATGCAAACCTATGATGGGCTTTCTTGGCAATTGATTTTTCAGAGGGCATTTGTCATTGCCTTCCTTCAAGGCTGAGACAGTGCAACTTGTCCAAGTAGGTTTCCCTAGCCAAGGAGAGATTCAAACTCTGGTCTACAGAATCTTAGGGCCTTTCCACACTACAGTGTTATCATGCTATTATTCCACTTCCAACATCCTGTGGAATCCTGTGGTTTGCAGTTTAGGAAGGGGCATTCAGAATTCTCAGCCAGAGAGCTCTTTGGCCTCCACAGACTATAAACTCCAGAATTCCACAGGAAGTTGAAAGTGGAATAACAGCACTATAACAGTGTAGTGCAGAAATGGCCTTTGTCAAACCACTACACTACACTGACTCTCTCCATCAGCACTACCCCTGACCTTTACAATGTCAGGATCCTCAATGTTTGAGGAGGAGAGTCTTCATAAAGACAGAATATGAAGAATTAATTTCCATCAAGAGTGAGAAACTCAAGGAACATAATAGATCAAATACAATCATATGCTTAACATCATCTCTGAAAAAGAAGCTCCTTTTTAGGTCTTTTTACAGCTTCCAAGCACCCACTTCTCTTCCTTGTCCTGTGTCTAGCTGAACTTTTTTTCAGCAGAATTGGCAGTGAAAGGATGGTGTAGTAGGGCTGGAAAAACACAGACTTTTGGTGCTGAGTTGCAGCAGCATATCTGCAGTAAACAATGCAATATATTTTGAGCAGGGCAAGAATGAGATTCTACTCTAGCTGAACATACTCAGCTGTGTCTGCCTGTCCAAAACAGGCAAGATAAACAGCTGCCTCTAGAAGCCCTTACTACACATGTGCAAACAGTAAAACAGAGAGAAAATAGGAGAGCACATAACTCTGCCCTAGTTAAAAAAACAAAGAAAATATTGATCTGGCCACCAAAATGGAAATCATAAGAAAAGTGCTGGTAAAAGAAAAAAATCATCTCTGGACTCATTTGGAAAGTAGCCTCCAAATTGTCTCTAGAAGATTCAAAATGTATTTTTTCACTTATGTAAGGGTGACCTCACCCAATAGTTTTATTCCACATATGCATATTTGTTAGTATGTGTTAAAAGTTCGCTGAAACATTGAAACGCTCTTTTGTGTGATACAGATGCCTATCCCTATTCTTCCCTCTGGTGCCAAATTTTCTGTTCAAGGCTTGAAATTTGGTTTTTGTAACCTGCTGTAGAATTAAACTTGATAATCATTAACTGTGATATTAATTGGCATTTTAGACACTTGTAGCTCATCAAACAACCTTGCTTTAAAATTGTTTATTCTGTTCTGTTCCTGTTTATAATCAGTATGTACAAGCGAAGGATTCTTGAAACGTCAACAATATCTTTAAGAATTAACTAGAATGTAACAGAATCATGTAGACTCGGGAACTTAAGGGTCAGATAGAATGTAACATAAGCTGTGACTCTGCTATTGCTGATGCATGAATCTTTTCTTTCCTGTAAGCATTCCTTAATATAAACACAAAAATGGTATAAGGAAAGCCAGAAAGAAGAAAGCATCCTTCCTGGGATCCTTTGGCCAAAGTTGTGTGTGTGTGTGTGTCTTTCTTTTCTACCTTCCTACCTTGTGTTTCGGGGTTCAAAGCCAGCTCTCTGTCTGGGGATACGGTGAGGTATGGTTTGTTTATCCATTCTAACACAAGTAATGCCAAGGAATGCATCTACTGTATTAACTGAGATATACTTATACATAGCCAACTATTGCTCTTGGGTGACAAACATCAGAGCTTTTTTATGAAGGGAGATGTTAGAGGGACTTAGTCCTCTATTTACAAGTATAATTCAGAGCAACAGCTATTTTTGTAACTAGATCCTACAGACTGAAGAGATAACAAAAAGTAAAATATTCAGTCATATTTGCCAGTAACCCCTACTTATCCATGCTTGCCATTGTATGCTTTTGCCAAGATGTTTTCTTGTTGGTTTTGTAGCACTAAACTGAAATCTGCTGTGATGGTTTCATAACAATTAAAATGTAGCCTTTTATCTGTAATGCTGTTGCTTCAGTTAATCAGTTTGCACTCTAAAACAAAGACATTAAATGAACATTGACATTTCAGCTCTTCCCAATCAGCACCCTCAGTATGGCAATTTCTTCCTGCAGAGAAACAGAGGGGTGTCCACACTGCTACTCATAGGGTTTCTATAATATTAAAGAGAAGTCACATTCTTCCTAGAACAGGAGTATGACACCTACACAGAGGTGCTATTTAGTCATGACAACCACCTACCAAGTGTTCACTGCTGACACAGACTAGGTGAAAAAGGAACTGTTTAAAACATTTGGGCACTGGAGAGGGTAAGCTTTGATTAACATTCTCAAAAAAACCTTTCCATGTAATAATCTAACACATTGAATTTGTTGGATATCTCATGTTCAGTCTTTTTATTTATGTTTTAACATTTAATGACTTCAATCTCCAGCCCCGGCAGTCCAAAAGAGGTATATACAAATGTATGTATGTGCGCACATGCGCGCACACATGCACACGCGCACACACACACACACACTTGAATTGCTACAGTTTTGCGCTATCCTTCCTTTAAGGATTTCAAATAGGTATACACAGATTCCCTCCCAGTCTCACAACTCTGAGTTAAAAAATGGCAGCTATTATTTCATTCTAAGATGATATAGCCAGCAAACTTCATTCTGGTCTCCTCTACTACTTATGTTGTACCCAATAAAGTATCACATAAGGGGGGTTTCTTGCACCCACTGACTTGTCCCACTTCTTACATATTTTCAGCATAATTTCTGAAAGAGTTTAAGAATATAATGTGCATGTAAATTGAAGAGTCCACTATGAGGCCTGATCCATGAGCCTCAAGTTTAAGTGAAATTGAAGAGTCCACTATGAGGCCTGATCCATGAGCCTCAAGTTTAAGTGAATCAGGAACTAAAAACCAAGAACTATGGGACAAAGGGAGTAGCTGAAACTGAAGAGTAGGTCAGACCAATGGGAAAACCAGAAAGCAAAGTCAAGAAGCAGGTTGGAAGGAAGAACAAAAAAGGGGGTTGGTGGGGAGCATAAAAAGTAAACTAAACATAAAATTAAAAGAGCATAAAAACACAAAAATGTATTGGAACTCAGAACGGTCTTGCTGCTCCAGCAAGGTTCAACAAGCACTGGAAGCTCCCTTTCACACTTTACTGCCAGGACAGTCAATGTATTATAGAATTACCTGTGATATGCAGCTGCTGAGGAGAACTCCCACAGTTTTAATGGAAAGGAAAAGGACAGCGGCTCTGAAGAAGGATTTTCCTGTCTTTGAGGAACCAAAGTCTACCCTTGGTTGGGTAAAGAAAGACCGTAAAGTATTTTACTAACACAATGAGACTAAATGGTGTCATTCTAGTGAAGAAACTTCTTTCATCAGAACTGACCTAGGACGTATACTGAACCTCCCCTCAAACTCTGGTTCAGAAGGTTGACTCGCATCAGTCCATTATGTCAACATCTGTTCTAGAAAGCTAGAAAACTCTTCAGGGAAGATTTCTGGGTGTGATAGAAGGCTGTGTGGGTGGAGAACATTTTGTCATGTTAATTGACTTTCTCTAGTGCATTTTTAAGAGTCAGCATATTGTAGTGGTTTGAGTGTTGACCCTGGACAATAGAGTTTGATTCCCTACTCAGCCATGCAAACCCAGTGGGTGACCTTGAGTGTGTCACATACTCTCAGCCCCAGAAACTCTATGACAGGTTTATCTTAAGGTTGCCATAAGTCAGAAGGACATATAGCAACAATGAGTAAAACTTTTTATTAGATCCACCACTTTTTTTCTCTTCTCCTATGCACATTTATTTCATATGGAAGCTATTTCGCATGGAAGATATTTCAAAATGAATTTAAATGCATGTTGGAAAGAAAGTAGGACAAATATTCAGGGTACACAGTCTTAAAGATGTGCATGGCCCTAGACGGCCACTCAGTTCTGAAGAGGGGTACAAGGTGATTGGGGAGACGTTCAAAGAGAACCACCTGGCAATACTTATGGAAATATATCTAAACATTTCCTCTGATTTTGATTTGCTTCAAAAAAATGAAGGAGTTGGAAAGGTCAAGATGCTAAACCTTTACCTCCATACAATCCAACATTTCACAGATGAAAACCCTGAATACATGTCCAAGCAATAGAAGAGTGTGGCCAAGACAGCAAAAGTCATTAATGAGAAAGAGCTCACAAGATAGGAGAGGCTACAACAGTTTGCTTCTCCCTGAGTCTACTGGGGAGGACAATATTCTTCCCACCCTTCTCCTCTCTTCCCTGGAAACTAGTTTTGCATTTTGTGCTCAGGTCGCAGCAGCTGAAGTAAGCTGAAGACAATGGGGGAAAGTGAGAGGAGGAGGAAGAAATTGGGACATCTGAAAGACAGCTGTGAAAGTGGGACTGTCCTTGCCAAACCAGGATAATTGGAGGGCATGCATGTCCTATATGGTTTTCAGTGAAAAACAGTTTGGGAAAGTTAGTTTGGATTATTACTTCATGAATTCCTCTGTCATCAAAACTAGCCTGGAATATTCTGGGAGCTGGAGTCCCAACAGTAACTTTCTCAGGTTCTGATCAAGAACCCACAGAACTAGTTACAAATCTCCCTGTTAGAAAGGATAAATAAATTCTAAGAAACATTTAATCTCCTCAGAGTCATACTAGCTGCCAGCATTTGAGAAGAAGAAATTTGCCTTATGACCTATTAGTCTGAAAGTATCCACTGCAGGTCTATAAGCAGCATCTTCCTTTCATAACACCTTTCTACTTGCCATTATCAGTGAAAGGATAATAAACAGGCTGGACCATTGGCTAGAAGTTAAGTGTCAGCCTTCTATTACTTTGACCTCTTTGCAACTTTCAACAAGTCTGATAACAAAGCACTGCTGCTAACCTTCTTTCAAGACATAGCACAGGAGCAACCCACAAACATTCAAGAGAAGGACATTATGACTGAAAACTTTGGAGAAGCTTTGTTTTTAACTAAAAGGAGTTCACTGCCACTTCTTGGAAATTATTTCTAGATAAAAGGATGAAGATGTAGGGAGTGCCCTATAACCCCATCAGTTCCTTGGGATACTGTAAAACTAACTGAACCATAACAGAGTACAGGATTCAACTCAGCCTGAACGAGACATTTATTTATTACTCAAGAAGAAAGCAAGCAGAAAAAAAAGTGATCCGTAAATGTTATCATGCATGGAAAACTAAAAGGCCCAGAATGTCTCAAAAGTACCACCCCAGCCAACATCTGACAATAAAAGTTGGATGGATAATTCTACTTTACCCATAATGTTGTGAATTCTTATAATCAGCATGACAGGAGATCCATGGAAAACTCAGTACTCTCATGCATAATTTGGTTAGTTTGAAAGGTACCTTGTTTCACAGCAAAAAAATTTTTTTAAAGCTTTAAAAACAGGGGTAGAAAACCTAGCAATGATGGACTTCAGCTTCCATGAGCTATGGGCAGGACAGCCAATAGTCAGGGATAATGGACAGTCTACTCCAAAAGCATTAGAAAAGCCATGGTTTCTCCATACCAGCTGTAAATATTTCAAATGGATTGAGAAAGCAAAGCCCTCTAGATGTTGTTGGATTGCCAACTCACAAAATTTCTCAAATTGGCTATGCTGGGTGAGACTGAAACTCTACAGCTGGGGTGGGAATCACATGGCCCTCCAGATATTGTCAGACTGCAACTCACACCAGCGCTAGCCAACATAACTAACAAGAAGAAACCCTGGGAATTATAGCCCAACAACATCTGGAGGGCTGCACGATCCTGCTTTATCCTTGTCCTAACAACATTTCCTGTGTAGCAGCACTGAAGAACTAGGTTTTTGCTGCATGTTACAAATCCACCTCAGCTTGTGGATGCAAATGTTCTACTAGCATTAATAATTTGTTAACTTTGTGAAATTGAATTCTTCCATTCAGTGCACATTGCTGATCGCAGTACTGGCTCCACATTTAGAGGATGCTTAGGCAGGGCTGCTCTATTGAGCATCACCATCACCGCTACAACTCATTAATTAGCCCCTTTCCAAGTACGGACTAATGTGGAAGAGAGTATACAAGGATGCACTGGAGTTGTTGCTGCTACTTCTCCTCTTCTGTCTTGCCTTTCTCTGAAAAAAATTACAGTCAGCCTTCCACAATCACTAGAGAGTTAGGGGCACAGGACTGTCACAAAAATGGAACAATCACAAATATCAAAAAAATGTGTGTGGGTCTGTGGGAAGGGGGCCAAGGTATGGTGAGAAGAACAGGTACCCATTGTCCAAACCAGGTCAGGGAAAGGAGAGAAAAGGGGGGTGGGTCAGCTTGGTGGCCATATACTTCCTCCCTCTTGTCTTGCCCATTTCCTTTCTTGGGTATGAGGGAGGCATGGGGAAAGGGTTTGTGGTATTGAGAAATCAGGCTGCAAGCTGTCCTTAGCTGGCCAGACAGTGGTTGGTGGTAGAGGCCCAGAGGCAGGTTTTTAAATTGCTGCACAGATTATCAGCACTGCCAAGAGGGAAGGTCCCCCAGAAAAGAAATGCCTGAGGCAGGAGACAGAGGTTTGAGAAACTCACAAATTATCAAATCTGTGAAAGTCAAACCTGCAAATGTAGAGGACCAAATGTATTATTACAAGAAATGGAAAATAAAAGCCCTGGTGGAGTCTGGCTTGTGTGTTGGACTAGGACTCTGATAGGCCATGGTTCAATTATCATGGAAACCCACTGAGTGACATCAGGCAAATTATAATCTCCCAGTCTGAGAGGCAGGCAAAAGGCAACCCTCTCTGAACCAATCTTGCTAAGAAAACCCTGTAATAGGTGAAACTTAGGGCCACCACAAGCTGCAAATGAACTGAAGGACCACTACCGCTGCCACCACTACAGCAACAACAGACCTTCGTTGTGGGCCAGACTGATGAATTGGGGCCTGGGCTGATGTGCACAGCTCTGTTCCTCTTACTAATGTTCATGTACCCTATCAATGCCTGAAGAGGGCTAGTGGATCCCAAATAAGGAAAAGCCAATAGTGATAGCCACTAGTTCTATCCCCTTTCCTCCCTCAATGTTTCTTGTCTTTAAGAGAAGAAAGGTGAGCTGTTAACATGTCAAGGGTGGGGGAGTAAGCAAATTGCATGTGAAGAAAAAGATCATACACAGGCATTCTACTCATCATGGAGGCACTGAAGGCAAAGAACCCTTGCCTGAAAAAAAATAATTTGGCAATCAGTTATAACTGATATATATATATATCAGTTATAATTTGGCAATCAGTTATAACAAGAAATGTGTTCTCCATACCAGAGGAGCTGAGACAGTCAGAGAGATGAACTTTCTTGTATTTTGACAAGTGTGTTATGGTTCAATTTCTCACTTTTCAGTGTTAATCACAAAAATCTGAACTAGTTTTCCATAAATCTCTGTAGAAAAATATCTCTCAAGTGTGCACTGAAGTGTTTTGAAACTACTGAAGCACTCAAGTCACCGTCTGTCACTCTGAGTGGCACACAGCAATTTAAAATTACTGAAGCTCTTAAATTAAGTGCTTAAATTTAAAGGTGATCACTACTCTGGGTGTATGAACTGCAGAGCTATCCGAATGTCAGTGCGCTTCAGTTTTCTTTTAAGCAAGTCATTTGGGGGGAATGATAAGAGAACCTTTATTGCCCAAAATGCACCGACTTTAAAGCTCCCAATTTATCTTTGCAAGCACTTTTGTTTGGGTGCAGCATAATGCCCAATCAAGTTGCCTAGACTACTTGAACTCCTAATTTGTGTTTCACTTTTAATTAGTTAATGCTGTCACATTCTTCTCCTTCCACATTCAAGACAAGACAGTCTCTGGATCAATCGTCAGGGCTGAACAGGCAAGGCTATATGAAAAAAAATCCTGCCTGGAGCAATACCACTATTCAGGATAGACAGTATTAAGTTAGGGAAACGAGCATTCAGTCGAGTATAAAACAGGTTACCCTTTTCATCTGCAGTTGCTATATGCCTTCAAGTCATTTCTGACTTATGACAACCCCAAAGCAAACATATCACAGGGTTCTTGGCAAGATTTGTTCAGATTTGTCTTTGCCTTCCTCTGAGACTGAGAGAATGTGACTTGCCCAAGGTCATCCAGTGGGTTTCCATGGTCTCTAGAATCATAGTCCACCAATGCTCAAACCACTACAGCACACTGGCCTTTTTCATTACTTCTTTAAAAAAAAACAAAAAGGCACTAGCTACTGGTGGATGGTGCAAAATATACCAAAGTATATCAGAATATAGGAATCTGTCTTAGATTGAGTCAAAGAATTGACTCAATCTAGCCATCTAGCCAGTTTTGAACACTGATTGGCAGTGTCTTCCCCAGAGTTTCGGGGGGGGATATTCTAATCCTTCCTGCTATTCCCAAGTATAGTCAAGATTGGCTCCAAATCAGATGAGACTAGATAGTTCGGGGTAACATGGTGGCACAAGTGTAGTGAAGTCACATACGCTCTGTAACTATAAAAGGAGCTAAAACCGGTTTCATGGCAAAGGGAGTAAAGTTATCTGTTACTGCAGTTACTGGCCCAGACTTGTGGGATATTAGATACCACTTTGATATCAATAATTTGGCCTTCTTTACCTATTCCTCTCCACGCGCTGCAAGGTCCCCCGGACAAACTCGCAGACAGGCATGACCACTAATCACTGTAATATTCCAAACAATACAGGCTGGCCAGAAATAGCCATCCTGCTGCTTCAGGACACCTCAAAGGCATGTACTCTATTACGTATGCACGCTACTTACAAAGAACTCCCTGCCCCAAGCAGGCAGCTCGATTAGAAGAATCCTCATCTGTCAAGCACTCTGAGTTTGCATACTGTCTACTCCTTTGTCAGTTTGGACTTAACTCAATCATGCTAAATTCTGACCTTTCGGAGGCTTTATCTCCAGCCCGAAACTCATTGTTTTCCCCAAGTACAGACTAGCCTGCGGCCACATTTCTCCCTATATAAACCCCTGACTTCGAGAGCTTCTTTGGATTGCTCCCGACTTCCATCCAGTTTTGCTGCTGCTTTGCTTGGTGAGCCTTCCCCTCAGTCCCATGTACTGAGACTTCATACTTACGAACTCAATCTTCAGACTACCCAGGCTTCAGGACAGGTGTAGTATTACCCAAATCAACAACTCCTCTAAAAATCACTCTATCCCGCTCCAACCTTTATTTCTTTAGTTCTCTGCGTGAGTGTGCTACATACACTGTTTGATTGTATTTTAATAAAGATCACAATTATTATTTCAATTCAATACCCCGTAGACATTGGGTAAAAGATTCCGCTCTGTTGCTCTGCCTCTCATATTGCTAGCTTGTGTTCTTGGCTAATTTCCCCAACTTATATAATCGAGAGCGCATTTAGGTGTCCCTCCCGGGACCCCCAGAAAACAGGGTAACAGATCCTTAAGTTACAATCATGGTTACAGAAAACCTAGGATTGTAACCAAGCTGCATTCACAGTTGTAGCCAAAACAATTTAAAATCAATTTATTTATAACTTGTTTCTTAGAAGCTTGGAACAGTACCCTGGGGAGCATGGAAATAACCTGCAAAGCTGTTATTTTTCATCTTTGGAGGAACTTCCCTTCATGGCAATGGCAGCCTCACTTCAAGGGTACACAGTAACTTTGGGAAGTAGGGAAGGTTTGGAACCACTATTTGTGGGAAAAGGTTAACCCTCCCCCCAACTGCATACTGTTGTTCTTGATCAGTTATCTCTACCACACAACTGTAATTTAAAGTATAAAAAATGCTAAATGAATTAACATATTTGCAATGCAATCCTATGTATTTATATTCAGAAGTAAGAATGAATTCATTGGGACTTACTTCCAGGAATGTATGACTAGAACTGGAGCCATAATCTATCATCTACTTTAGTCTTCAGAAAACTGTTAATGGGAAAACCAGACACTTAGGGGTCATCCTTCTTTAAGGTTATTTAAACTTCTAATTCTGGAATGGAGAGCCAGTGTAATTAGAGTACTTGATTTTGGCCAGCGTGATCTGGTCAGCAAGAAAGCTAAAATTTACTGCTTGCAACCATTTCTCAGCATAACCTGCCTCATAGGATTGTTGTATAGATACTGTCACATCAAGGTATGCCAGCAGCCTCAACTCACGGAAAAGAAGAATGGGAAATTATAATTGTCACCATCAGATCTTTAGCTATTGTATGTATGTGTGTGTGTGTATGTGTATATATGTATGCATGCGTGTGTGTGTGTGTGTGTGTGTGTGTGTATCATTCAAATAATGCAATACTTTTTCCTCCTTCGGTCTGCTGTGTGAATCAGAAGTTCAGTAGGGATGCTAGTGAAATTCTCAGATGTAACAAAAGCAAAGATAAAATTATATCCTGGCTTAAGAAGTAGAGATGGGTGACAAGTGTTAGTTATAAATCTAGTACACACTAGAAACTAGGTACTATATTAAAAGGTGCAGTTGGATAGTATTTAACAGCAGAACATCTCCTCGCATGGCACTTTCTTATTTACTATGCTTTCAGAGCTTTTTCCAACCACTACTATTAATTTCCCTGTTTCTGCCAGGCCAAGTTTTATTCCATGGAGAGAACTTACATCATTTGTCTCACATCCAAGTGACAACAATCTGGTGCATCAGTACTTGACAGAAGAACTCAGAAAAGTTAATGGTTTTGGACTACAACTGCCAGAATCCCACAGCCAATACTGACTAGGCTGGCTGGAGGATCCTGAGAGCTGGGGGTCAAAAAGTTGTTTATTGCCTGGCAATGTGTAGTTCAACTATGTTTGTAGCAGTGAGGGTCTGGATTGCCAATTTGATGTTCATTGGTCTTGTTTTGCATCAATACAAGTTATCACACTTTTCAGCTCACCTTGTCACATAAAAATCCACTCTTAAAAGCAAGGCCATGAGATAACTTAAGAAGCCCTAACATTCGATTTACAGGTTAAAAATACAAGCAGAGGTCTGAATAAGTCTGTGGTTTTAGGGTGTCCCAAATTAAAACAATGTGTTTGAAATCAGGACCTTTGCCAAACTGTTGCTGTGGGAGTACATCTCTCAATTTGTAAATCATTCAAATGGAAGAGAGAGTTACAGTGCTGCCGGATCTGGCATAAGCACACTGTCTTCGACCTCCCACCCAGCAGACTAAAATGAGAAACAGAACCTCTTAATTTATGGCAGGCTCCCATCTGGCTGATTTTGGTTCTCCGCTTTGCACGTACCAAGTTGCTGCTGCCAGATTTTACAGGGAGACAGCTGATGTCACCAGTCAAAACAGTAGGCTGGGCAGGTGTTGTTGGTCCCATAAAATTTTAGGAGTCTCCATTTCTTTCAACTAGCATACAATAAAAATGGAAGGAAAGCCACAATTGGCATTGGACAAAGGAATGTGGGAGGCAGCCCAATCCTAATGGGGGCAGCCCAAGACAATTTGCTGCCTTAGGGGAAAGGGGAAGATGGTTTCCTTTCCCCATTCAGCTTGGCTTGCAGCACTTCAACATTTGTGAAGGAAAAGAGCCTCCAGATGAGACAGGCATAGAGTTCAGAAGGGAGCCTGCCCCCACTATACACTTACGCACACCATCATCTGCCACTTTAGACTGTCATCTCGTTTTCACCACTGGTGGGAGTAGCCCTAAATACTAGGTCAAATTTTCTGTACACGTAGACCAGTATCCTCCATTCTCTTTAACACTGGCTCTCTAAAACTCAAACCGAGATATTTAATATTATGTCACTGAAGATACCAACAATGAACATTGAGATCCTGGCTACACAAGCTTGTATTCTAGCCTCGAGCAATAGTCTCTTCCCACAGCTACTGCTTCTTCACTGTGCTAGTTACTAAAACTCTAAAAAGAAAAGAACAAGGCAGAGTTATCATACAGTGGCAGGACGAACCAATGGCAAAACTCTGCCTCCGCAAATGCACGTTTTTCCTGTTTTGAAGTTTCCCATTTCATCTCCCTCCTCCCTACTGGCTATAATGACAGCAAACTAATTATACTAGCTGCAAGCTAACATAGTTTTAGGGGACAACAGGTACCACATCCCAAGGGCAAAGGCTCCTATGGATACATGGCATCTCCTAAAATGTTTCCCAAACATTCATTTTTGGTTCCCACCACTGACAGTCAGTATACCAGGAGTGGCTGAACTCCAGGCTGCGTGAGAGTGAGAGGACTCTGGCAAGCCTTCTTCTCACTGGTGAAGGGAACATAAAATTTCTCCCTTAAGTTGCAATGTTGCATGGAAATAGACCTAATGACTAAGTTGAACTAGACTTACTTCTGAGTAGCGCAAACATAAGTTGCTATCAATTTTTCTTATAGAAGCTGCTTTGGGGGGAAAAATTGTTCATTAAGCTAACTTTTCAAAAAAGTCTTAATTCTCTGGCAGATGCTTTTAGTTTAGAATGAGACCGCAAGTCAGGTGGGAATTGTACTCTCAAGATGATATATGAGCACTTCCTGAGCTCTTGGATTGGACTTATTGGATTAGCCAAAGGCACAGCAACTCTTTTCTATGTAAACAGTCCAAGAACAAGGTACTGACTCACTGCACGGCTAGCTGCTTGTAAGTTATTCACATTGATATATCTGGTGCTGGTCCTGTTATTTCCAATACATTTCAGGCAATTTTGATCCCAGCTAGGTTTCAGTCCACAGCTTTCATTCCTTATAATGTTATGGGGCCTTTGATCTCCAGATTTACTCAATCTGAAATTAGCAGTAGTAGTTCTAGTAGGAGCAGCAGCTATATTTGTATCTCATCTTTCCTCCAATGAACTCCATTTAGCTCCACCTCTCACAATAATGCTGTGATGTACATTAGGCAGACTGTGTGATTAGCTCAGAATCACCCAGTGTCTTATGTGGGGGTGGACAATTGTTGCAGGGTGGGTGGACCTTTAGCCCCCAGAAGACCTTGGAGGAACACTCACACCCGACTCTGTGCGCATGTGTGTTTGTGTCTTCAAGTCACCTGTTGACTTATGGTGACCCCATAAATTTCACACAGTTTTCTTAGGTGAGGAATACTCACAGGTGATTTTGCCAGTTTCTTGCTCTGAAATATAGCCTATGGTACCTGGCATTCATTGGCAGTCTCTCATCCAAGTACTAACCAGGGCTGACCCTACTTAGCTTCCAAGATCAGACAGGATCTGGTGCCCTCAAAAGATCAAATTTTTCCCCTCAAAAAGCCCCCAAACATGTTCTAGTGGCACACTCCCCACTAACCCACATTAGGTCTTTTCACTTCTATTGCTACTCATTTCTCACTATTCTCCTGGAGTAATTTCCCAGAGAGTAACCATGTTTAACTAAAGTTGCCACTCACAAGCTAGCACTCTTAAATTGAAACATTAATTTAGAAAGAGAAAAGGTCAATTAGTCCATGCATCCAAACTGAAAATCATGCTGTTTTTCTTTCCGTGCTTTCAGATTCCTCCAACCAGTTCCTAATCACCTAAGCAGTACTTCCTTTCATGAGATACTTCGCCAATCACTTTTGAAATTCTCAAACTATATTACAACTGTCTGTTTATTCACTGTTGACATATCCATAGAATTATTGAGCTGAATCATTCATATCCTGCTAAGACAAAGGTCTTTGTATGATATTGCCTAGGATAATGATTCTTATAATTTTTTTGCCAGTAACCCCCAAGACTTAACTCAACATTTAAATATTTAAATTTAGATTTAAATATACAAATATTTATTTAAATTTTCATTTATTCTTCTGAAGACTAGATTCAAATCTCCACTCAGACACTGGATGACCTTGGGCACATTCTCTCATTCTCAGAGGAACAAATCTTGCCAAAGAAATCCTATGATAGATTCTTCTTAGTGTTGCCATGAATGAAAAGTGACTTGAAAGCACACAACAACAAAGTGCTGCGGACAGGGTGAGGTTCTTCCTAGCTATCATGTATCTTCCCTTTGAAAACTGACTTATGGCAACCCTAAGGCAAACCTTAAGGTAAGGGTTTTCTTGGCAAGAATTGTTGTCTTTGCCTTTCTCCAAGGTTGAGAGAATGACCTGAGGTAATCCAGTGGGTTTCCATGGTTGAATGGGGATTCAAACCCTGATCTCCAGAGTCATAGTTTGGGCACACCCAGAGGCCCGCTGCCATGTCCCTTTTGTCAGGGACATGGCAACAGAGGTATGTGTGCACATGCCCAAATTTCTCCCTCATTTACAACCAAGGGAGCAGTTTCAGCACTCATAACTGCCCTGCTGCCGTATCCCTGTTCCTGCTGTTGCTGCTGGTGTCCAGCAGCAGGGCTTCACAGATCCCTGTGAGGGATCTGTGGACCCCAGGGGTTCCCAAAGCCCCAGTAAAGAACCTCTGGTCTAGGACTTCATAGGTAATCCTAGACAATACCTAAGTAGGTTAGCGACTCCTCTCTCTAGCAAGTTTAGTTGAGGAATTGTGAACCAGACAAATACATGCTGTGGCAGTCAGACTTAAAATGCATTGGCTTAACATGTAGTAGTTCTCAATATGCATGCTTTTGACATTCAGAGCGAGTACAACAGGGTACAAATATACTAACACAACAGCAACATGGTACCCTAATTAATTTTTTAAGCAATTGAAAGGACAGGACTCCCCTCCCCCGCATCTTTGAAAGGAAACATGAATCAAAAGATGGAATCCTATTTTAATCAAATTGTGCTGATTATCTGCTATAGATCTGAGGAAGAAAGGTTAAAGAGCTGATACAATGGAAATATTTACAGATTAACCTGAAAGTGAAAGAAGGAGGCTGTAATTAATAAACACCAAATGAAATTACATTGTGGTAATCATCAAAAGGCTTGGAAAGGGCATGAAGAGTACAATAACCAAAAGATTGCTATGGACTGGCTTTATGTTAATCACCTTAGCTGTTTTTGCAGTTGCAATTCTACCTGTAATATATTCACAACGTGTTTCTTTCCCTGTCATTACTGAAAGCCACTGATGGGGGGAGAGCTACCCACCCTTTCAAATGGAGGATTAATCTCCACTTTTCAGCAATCATTCAGTCTCAGTATGGTAGTAGTAACAGGCATCCATACCCTCCAGCTGTGCCAATTTGCAAGGACAGTCCTGATTAATTCTTTGCTGTCTCATTTTTCAGCTGCTTTTAAAATGTCCCAGTTTCTCTCTCTTCCATCCACTATCCAGTTTGTCCTAAGCCTACTTAACTTGATGCAAAACTGAGTTCAAACTGCAAAAGTGGTTTCACTTCCCATTGGAAACAGGCAAACGCAAGCTCCTGCAGCCTCTTCTAGCTTGTGTGTTATTCCTCATTAAGAATGTTTCCCATTTTGAACACACACTGATGTTGCTTGGCTGCACACCTCCTGGGCTTTCATCTGTGAAATGTTGGAGGGTAAAGCCAGCATAGTGTAGTGGTTTGAACGTTGGCTCACACATTCTCAGGCCCCCACAAACCCCATGATAGATTCACATTAGGGTTTCCATAAGTCAGAAAAAAATTAAAGGCATAGAGTAACAACAAATGGGCATCTCTGAAGACACCAGATCCCATCTGATCTCTGAAGTTAAGCAGCATCAGCACTGGTTAGTACTTGGATGGGAGACCATCAATGAATACCAGATACTATAGGCTATATTTCAGAGGAAGGAACTGGCAAAACTATCTCTGAGTTCTCCTTGCCTTAGACAATGCTATCAAATTCATGGGGTAACCATAAGTCAACAGGCAACTTGAAGGCATATATATGTATGTATGTATGTATGTATATATATATATATATATATATAGGATGTAAGTAGTAGTACCATATTAGTAATAGTTTTAAAAGGACTTCATACATACACTTATCTATCGACACACACACAGAGTTGGAGGGGAGCTTCCAGTAAAGTCACAGTGATTGCTGTGAAAATAAAAGACAGCATAAAACCTCACATACGTGCCACTCTGGCAACTGGTAAGAGACAACTGCAGCAATTAACGTTGCCAAAATAGTATTAGTGACACCAGTATTTTAAAAGAAAATATATAAAAGAAGAGAGAAGGCTCCAATCTTTTTCAAGATTATGGATGCCAGACAAGCAAGAGGCCAGATGTCATTATTGTGTCCTTAATCACCTTAAATTATTATTCATGATTGCCTGTTTCTGGCCCAGTAGCAGATGGCTATGTAATGTGATACTGACTCCACCATTACAGTTTCCTTTCCCAGGGCTATTAGTTTTGTAGGGGATTTAGATTACAGTTCTTGAAAGTGCAATAGCAGAGGCAATAAGCGCTAGAATCCAGTTTTTTGGAAAAAAAAATCTCACCTGACTTGCTGGTAATTTCCCTGCCTTGTGAGCTGGTTGATGACAGGGGGCACCACACAATACAGATCAAAAGATGAAAGAGAAATTGACAGTTCAAATGCTTTAGAAACACAACATCTGTTCCTCATGTTGCTTTCTTTTTTCTTTGCTGGAGCATATTTCATAACAAGTCATTTCAGTGCTGTGCGTACAGTAGCTGTGAAAGTTGATCAAGGGCTTCAGTCAGGGGTTTCATTACCTACAACTCCTGATTCATTAGACTGTAACTGCCACATAAGTCTCACTCTGTCCTGGAAGAAAAAAAAACCCTATCAAAGTCTGTACCACGCAGCATGGACATTAAAAGTCAGTGTGAATATTTCTGTGAAGGAAAGGTGAAAATATTCACAGGGAAGAACCCCCTCTACTCTTAAACACATAAAATGATGCTTGCTGCATCTTCAGCTGCTTTGGTGGTGGTGGCGTGTGTTTGTGTGCGCGCGCACGCGTGCGTGTGTGTTAATCAAAGTGTTTCTTCAGTGTACAATCCTAGCCAATTAGGATAACATGGTAAACTTAAAAAAAGGCAAGGTGCTCTATAGCCAGTGGGATCGTAACATGACGATGTCACTGAGGATTAATGGAACATTGGCCTCATTCTGAAACAGAATGGACAAAAAACACATTCCCTCTCTGAAGACAAGGCAACGAAACCTACCTTCTCAGTCTAGGCCTGTGTAGTTAGAAGGAGATGTGGGAAGATTCAGAAGACAACTCAGCTCCAAATACACATCCTACTGAAATTAATTTAATAGGGAACTATGGTAGCTACTGATTGATCCCTTGATTTAGCTTGGTCAGCTGCTGGTGGCCTGTCTGGCACTGGTGAATAGAGATCAGTTTCTGCACCAAAGCCAAGGGACAGCTTCTGGATACGGTCTGACAATCTGGATATAGTGTAAACCGATGTTACCATCAACAATGCTCTTATAAGCCTTCATCTAGTTCCCAGACTGATGGCTGACTGCAAGCTGTAGCCTGTCAGTTTGAATGTCACCTCAAACCATGGTTAGGCTATCATAAACCACAAATTGCCACAATGCCCAAGCCAGAGTTTAGAAGTTAATTTCACCTGATCTTGTGCCTTTTTAATTGGCCTAATAATGGTACTAGCAGAACTGGAACTCCGGAATCTGTTTTATGATCATGGTGGATATCCCCTGCATTTAAGAATAATAGTTATTCTTAATAACTATAAGAATAGTTATTCTTAATAATAGTTATATTCAGCTATAATTCCAAAGTCTGAAAAGAATTTAGTTATTACTTATAAATTGCAAGTCCAACAGTAACTCTGCTAAATAGTTGCCTTTAATTACCTTGAAAAATGTGAATGTCTTTCATTCAATAGAATGAAGCCAGTACTTGAGTCAAGTGATTTTCCTTCACCACTATTTGGATGAGCCTGCCCCCCACCCCATAATTATAGGTTGTAATGTAACTACAGTTACAACTACAGTTACATTACAAAGAAGTGAAGCTATTCTTTGTTTAGTTACAATCTCATGTAACATAGGCATACTCAAGTTCCCAGGAAAAGGAATTACTTCAAGTAACGAACTAGAAAGTACAAGACATTTACAATGTCCCTGAAAACTCTGAACTGAACAGTGCCAGACAAGTAAGGGGGCACAACTTGTAGAATATTTTTCATCACTTAGTTTTGCAGAACTCTTGATTTATCTGTTGTATTAGAATTATAAATTAATAAGGATAGGAGGGACATTAATTCAATTGATGAATTTTTCTGTCACTGATTTCATACTTTTTTTTACCCAATTCACTCCTTCCTGTCTATAATCTCTGCATTGTGAAACTCCAAAAATTTATGTAGGACACATATAAATATTTAGAATATATTAACTCATCTGGTCACATTAATAACAAAATCAATCAAATGTTGAACAATGTGCATTATGAAAGGAAAACAATTTCAAGTGAAACTTAAATTATCTATTTGTTAGCAAATTGCCTGTTATTTATATTTGCTTACAAACGTTCATCTTTGCCCAAAAAAACTCAAAAACAATGTGCATATTCTTTTTTATTCTCTCTCATTTCAGCCACGGCCATGCTGTTCGATATCTATTCTTAGTTTAAACTTCAGAATCACAAACTGATGATTTCAAACAAAAATAAGCTATTGTTCAAAGGATGTAATAAAAGAACATCTAGGAGTGGCCCAAGAAATTTTGCTGACCAAAGCATAGGACAAAATGGCACCCACTATAACCTGTGTGAGAAAGAGAACTGGGTGGGGCAATGTGCTTCACTGCTAGAAGAACAGACTAGAGGGCACTGCAATGGTGGCTGGTAGTTCCCAAGACAGTGGGGTGTTGAATCCACACCAGATTTTGGCTGGTTTTGAAAGAGCTATCCAGTGTGGTTGTCTTTTTTAAGAATAGAGATCAGTACCTTAAAGAGATTCTTTAAAGGATGAGTTAACACTTGGAGTTGATTCACTATTCCACTGACATGGGAGTGCTGGATAGGCTGTATGGCACACATAGCTTTGACCTCCAGCAAAATAGGATTGGCCAGTATGTACAACTAAGCTTTGGATCCTCAGATTTAGGGCACTGAGGAAAGGAGGGATGAAACCAGTGCCCACTTCTCTTCACACAATTTAAATAACATGGAGATTAGACTGCCCAGATACAGCTATTCTGTTATGCTGAAGTAATCTGATATATCACTCCTTAAACTCCCAAAGTAACATTATAATTCAGTGGAGGGAGGCCAGAGATAAACCCAGATCTTGGAACATGATTTTTAAAAGTAACTAATCACTATACTCTGACCTCCCAACTGGTTATTAATTGTTATTGCAGTTCATAAGGATAAACACACCAAGTTCTTCACTAACCAAAAGTTACCATTACTGTTACTATTCTGTCACTGGAAAATAGAGAAAAGTTTTCTGGTTCCCCGAAGTGGCCAACTCAGATATTGCACCCTGGAAATAACAAGAAGGAATAGGACTCCACTTTCCATGACAGCTGAGGACATACAAATCAGTGATAGAGCTCTAACTGCAATAAAGCCTGTCCTGTCTACTGGTATCTGGTAGCCAAGGTAGCTGCCATTCTCCTTAATGGTATGGCCAGTCCTGGTGTTTCCCAGTATTTTAATTGCAAAAGATAGTGTTTTACTTTGCTTGTTACTCATTACTAAATAATGGGCAATGTCAGTCATTAAAAAAACACTTAAAACATAAAAATTGCCCAAAAATCCTCCAAAATTACCCCTTCAGACTGAACTAACAAGTTAACATTACTTGTTACATTTAAAAAACCCACTGGTTTTATTACTAGTAACTATTGTACACTGTTTTTTTTTTAAAGTATCATCATCCCCTTGCACCATTACCCCCCAAAAAGTAACCTTTTACTAGCTGTTGTTTGTGAAGTATTATTTGCACTTTGTTAATTCCACACTCTGTCAGTTCCTGTTCAATAATTTCTTACAAAGACACCCCTAACTGTATTTTGGAGTCTCAGGTTTCAGGTGCAGTTGCCAGCTTACAATTTCGAAAAGAAAGCTGCAAGAGGAAATGACAATTAAAAAACAAACATCCATCCATCTCTCCTAATTCTTCCTTTTCCATTATATTCTCCTGCCCCTAATCCTAGACTCTGGTGTTTATTTTTTCACACTTCCAACCAGTTCCTCACTCCTGTTTAGCTATGACAAGGGAATCCTGGTTATGCTAAAAAATTACAAAAGATTCCTTATCACTAGCAGTATTTACACAAGGAAGGGAGGAGGGACTTCATTATCTTGAAAAGATCTTTAGCAAACTGTCAGATGAAACAATGTTACTTCTTTTTAAAAAATATATATGTACATTTAGCAGTTACACGTGAGTTCTTAGCTAGAAAGCCCATCCCAAGAGTAATGATTACACATTGAACACAGAAATGTTGCTATACAACTCTGATGGAACAGAGACCTTTCTTTAGAGTTAGAAAGCAGTTTCTAGGCCCTACAGAGTAGCTAGATAGCGTCCTCCCGCCATGCTTGCATCTAGCACTGTTAATTAACACTGCACCTCTGCATGACCTCTGCTACCGCATGGCCTAGCTACTGCAAAACTCTGCAAACAAATTAACCACGGGATGTACTTGTCTGCTACTTTTGCTTGCAGCTGCTCTCCCAACAAGCATAACAAGCTTGAACTGGAAAAGCATGCATGTAAGCTTTCATTATTTGCAAACACAAAGGGTGAAGAACAACAATGCAACAAACACCACATACTCCAGTTCTCACTTGTCTGTTCTTAAGAACAGGTTGTGACAAGCGATATCAGGATCTCCGTTTTTTAAAAAAGTCCTTTAACACACTGTATGATCTGTATTGCAATTGAGATGCATTGTCAAAGTGGTTCACTGTCCATCACCCTGATTATGCCTGAACAGCATCGATCAGGATGCCAATTAGATGGGTTCTAGAAACTATCAGCAATTATTTTAAAGTATATGTGAGCCTGTTACTCTTCATCTAAGCTTACTTCTACATTAAACAGACATATAAGGAAAAACAAACTATAGGCAGAATGAATTGTTACCTTGCCTACTGTGCATTCATCAAGCCTAAAGTATTCCCAGAATCAAAAGAACTAACAAGCTACAAAGCTCTACCATGTGCTTTAGTGCACCTTGATATGGAAATATGGAGAGGTACTGCAATCCAGTTATTTACATGCTATTCAGATTTGAAGTCCTTTCACACTGTACAGTTGTAGCACTCTAATTCTACCGTACTTCACAATATCCTATAGAATCCTAGGGTTTGAAATAAAGAGAGGATTTCAAGAATTTGTTTCTGGTCTGCACACCCCCAGACTTGGTATGGTTTAATTAGCAATATATGATTTAATTGGCAAAATACATCAATTGGCAATGATATAAATGGACCCTGATGTGACTGTAAGGCCAGGCTGGGCAGAGGAAAAATACTGGCTGAACATGTGTGCTGCAAAGTAAGGTCAGAGATCCCCTGCCAGGCATAGCCAAGGTCATTGTCAGGCTAATCACCAGATAATTCCAGAGATAACAGGCTTAAGCTGAAGCTGTAACATCTGGTACCACACAATAGCAGTGGGAAATTCCCACTAAACCATTAATTGTTTCATCCCTTCTTCCTAGCACCTGGATGCTTCCTTTCATTGTTCCTTTACCTGTCCACCATTACAAAGCTATTACGACAGCCATTAACTCTTTTTCACCTAACACTAAGACCACTAACTCCATTCAAACCCTGTTGTCCATGCTGCATCCTTCACTGTTTGCACAGCCAGAGAGCCATTCACACACCCTCTAGGAAGCTCTTGGGTATAAAAACCCTCCATTTTGGTCAGTCAGATGCAGTATTCACTTGCTGAATGCCACACTTTCACTCTGATTCCGGAGTGAGTACTGTCCTTAGGCACAAATCTAAGCTACATCGCTGCTTTCTTCACTGTTCTCCAGATCAGTAATTATTGCTCATTCCCTAAAACTCCACTATGAACAATTTTCCTCCCTTTATCCTTTGGTTAGCTCTTGAGCGAGTGTGTGAGTGCTTGAATCTTTGCATACGTGATTGAACCTTTCAATAAAACACATTTAGTTTATTTTGGAATCTCTGGCTGCTTCTTTTCTGCAAGACCCTGTAAACATTGATCAAAAGATCTTGTTCGATTACCCTCCACTCAGGCCTACTAATTGAGGTAATCAATTCCTCATTGTCACACTGAGGTACTGGCATCATGAGTGAGCCCCTGAGTCACCCACATTTTGGGATAACAAACTCTCAGCCAGAGAGCTCTAGTGCCTCAACAAATTACAAATCTCAGGAATCAGTAAGATGCTACCGTGCCAGTTAAAGTGGAATCACAGCACTATAATCAGGTAGTGTGGAAGACCCTTGGGTGGCAGGTGTCCTCTGGGCTAGACTCCAGTAGGCTAAATACCCAACATGCCATTTGGAATTACTTTCAGATAAATACAAGCAGTTCTGACTAGGGCTATTCTGTTTGGATGGGGGAGGTTTCCTCCCAGTTTCTTTCTGTTTCCAGTCCATCCCATCCTGATTCACTTGAAGAGGTCTTTAGAAAAGGGGGAGAAATCCACTGTCTCCAAAGCAACTTTATGGGAGTGAATTTTAACATAGGAGCAGGAGTGGTCACTAGTGCCAGTGAAAAAGCTAGAGAAGGCTCCTGTACTTTTAATGCTGGTATAGTAGAGGGAATTTCAGCAGTTGTTGCTTGCTACCAGCAACACCTGCTGAAATCCTGTGTTTTCTTTTGAAGCTATCATTAAAGATACAAGAGCCTTTTCCAGTTTTCAGTTTGGCAAGCCTAGCAGTCAAAATCCAGACCGAAGATGTTTGAGTGTAAAAGAATACAGCAAAATATATAGCATGCACTCACTCATCTAGCTTCAATTTCAGTTACAAATGTTTCCCAGTCTGAAAACTGAACTGCCTCATGGCATACTGTAATATGGGCCGTGGATATAGAAAGGCAATGGCAGAGCACATGTGCTGCATGCACAAGTCTCTCACAGCTCTACTGAAAAAGGATTAGATATCAAGGAATGAGAAACACCTCTACTTGAGATACTGGATTTCTACTGCCAATCAGAGTAGATATCACTTCTGGGACAGGCAACTTATGATCATGAAAAGGTTATTGAACTACAGTTCCCATCATCCTTCACCACTGGCCCTGCTAGCTAGGGTGGATGGGAATTTCATTTCACCTAAAAAAGTCACACCTCCCCCAGCATTATATAGTACTAGATGGCCAAGTAGCCTTACATAGTGTAAGATTGTTTTCAATGTACAGGTAACATTACATCCAGTTCCAGGCAAGATTAAACATGGTAGCAGGAAGTAATAATCCCTATTCAACACCAAAATCCACCAATTGCAGCAAAAACCCAGGCAGAGATTATTTGGACTTTGAGCCAAAGGAAAGGACTAAAGTCAAAATAGACACAAAATAGTGTCCTACCAGAGAATCAGGTAATCTAATGTCAGATCACAATCCAGGACCTAACCATTTCAGATCAGAGCAAACAAGCTCCTGTCCAACATAAGCCAAAGTACAACCATTGCTCTCCACAATTCAAATGAGCCATTTGTGAGACTCTTATGGTTGACAGATTATGGCAGAATCCAGGTGCAGATGCTTCTGCATTACATTTCCCTATCTGGACTCTTTACTTGAAAAGACCTCTTACTCTAGAGGAGTCCCTTAACTCCCAAGACATCTCTGTAGTTGAGCCCCTGCATTCATTCTTTACACCTCCTCCATATCTAGAATATTGCCACCTCAAGCCTGGTTCACACTTTCCTTTACCTGGGTCAGTGGGGGCAGTTCATTACCCCCAGGACTGAGGAGATCAAATTCTTCTTTGCTAAAAGAGTCTTCTAAGCAGCAGCAAGATAGAATCCTCCCATTGTGTTGGACAAGGGTAAAATTGTGCTGCCTACAATGCCTCTAAGCATTCCCGAACATTTACTATGCTGGCTAGGGCTGCTGGAAATTGTAGCCCAGCAACACTTCACCTAACTCAGTGTAGGTCATGTCTCTTTGTTACCCCTATAGCAAGGGTGAGGATCATTCAGCTCTCCAGGTGTTGCTGCAAGTCCCAGTAGTCCTAGCCAATGGTATGGAGTCCTGGGAGTTGCAGTCCAGGAATATCTGGAGAGCTGCATGATCCCCACTCCTTCCCTACAGGTTTGGGGTGTTACTAGCCCTGAAGATTCTCTTCTCTTTTTCTGTCTAGGCTAAAACTGAATTATTGTTAATACATTACATACTTATTAAGGTAAAATTATTTTTGTATTTCAGAAAACAACTAAGTCTCCATCGCTAAATTAAAGACATTATTTTTGTGTATGTCCAAGTGGGCAGCTGTGTTAATATATGTAATCAAAGACAAAGTTTAATAATTTGTCAACTGAAACAATACTGCATACATTTCATAAAGCTGGCTGTAGTCTAAAAAAGTTCATGCCAAATAAATTATGTCCATCTTTCAGGTGCCACAAGATTCTTTGTTGTATGTGTGTATGTGCGTGTGTGTGTGTGTGTGTGTGTATATAAACTCTAGATACAGCTGGGTCGCTTCAGATACCCCTGAAGTATGCTGTTGCAATTCCACTGAATTCAGAAATTTGGTTCAGAGGTTGTTTACACAAGCAAAATTCAGAGGTTATCTCTGGGTCTTGGCCTAAATTACAATTCCTGATGATCTCAAGGAGGAAAGTCTGATTATCTTGGACCATTCCATGGATGTCAAACATGCTGATGTCAGCATGATTACATCATCTGGGACTGAAAGAAACTGGAGTCACATAATCAGAATTACAAATGACTGTTGGCAAGATTGTACCATTTCAGACAATGGGGATGCTTGAATTATTTTCTCATTTAAAAAAATATGCATACAGAAGACAAGCATTCCCTCATAAATGATGTGAGCATAATTTTAGCTTGTAGCAATCCTTCTATGTTCAAAGAATTTTGTTTTATTCAGCTGAGAGAATTTATTCAAAACAATCTGATTGTGCCCAGTTGGTATCCTTCTACTCACTTCAACCCCTAATTCATTACTTTTTCACTTATCAGCGATGTAGATCAGTTCAGCTGTGCTTACCCCAATCCATTTGGGGAGTCAGTTCCCTTGCTTTCAACTGGGTATATTCTGAGAAAAATGAGAAAATGGAGGTTTCGGGGAATATGTCATATATGTTGAAGAGCAATGATCAACTGGCAATTATCCCTGTAAAATTTAAAAATCTTAAAGGCAATTAGGGAAAGGCGTGCTTTAAAATCCGCACAGTATGAGAAAGTTATGTCTCAAACGAGTGGCTTTGTGTCCAGTGAAAGAATTGTTAGCATAAAATTATGAAGTGCTGAAGTATTTTTTAATGTTTAAAATACAACAGTCAAAGATCTATATCCTATTTTACCAGATGCCTTTTTAACATAATGGCGGTTGCTTTTGTTCTGCATTCCATGAAATTCCCCAATCTGCTCAAAGGGTTATTGAATAAACATAACTGTAATTAATAATTCAATTGTCCTCTCTCAGAAGGCCTCTAAAGAAATCAAAATGCTACAGAAAGAATGTCTTGGTGTTTTCTACCTCACAGCAGGAGCTGGCACAGACATTTTGCCAGTGGAAAGTCTTTCAAGGCTCAGTTTGCAAACACATTTCTTGTTGACATAATTGACATAAATGAAGCTAACTAGCTACATAATTTACGTCAATTGAACTAGACCAGTTTAAGTACTATAATCTAGCAATACCATTCAGTGCTTCAAAATGGGGCTGAATTTATTTTTCAAGCAGTTTGCAGGCAGCAGTTTGGCCAGCAAATCTGATGCATCAAGGAATAAAGTTACTTTCCATGGTATAGCCATTCTTGTAGATACCACACAGTGCGAAGTAGTGTCTTCCACGTCAGTTGAGGCAGTGAAGCTGCTCCAGGTTTTACTCTAAACTTTAATGAAGGTTCTTTCTAAGTGTGAAGTAAAACCCAGAACAGAGTCACCACCCCACTGATATGGAAAGCACCAGCCTAGTAGTCCACAGGCTTCGTACTCCCGTATTGGTCCACAGGCTTCATATTCCCATATTGGTTTTGTTCCTCTTCCCACCTGCAAAATTGTGGTAGTGCAACAGCTGCAGATCAAGCAAGCAATCTGCAATTTCCTTCAAAAATGAAGCATGCAAGGAGTGTGTCACTGTTTTAAAGCAGAATGGGAAAAGTGTGGTCCTCCATTGTTATTGGACTGCAACTTCCCCTGGACCACAGCAAATATTTATTTATTTAATACCCTACCTTTCTTCCAGGATGGGACCCAAGATGGCTTACAACAAAATAAAACAAAGTATAAGTAAACTTGATTTGAGACAAAAGTTTTTTAAAAAATTAAATTATCTGTTGAAAACGCTAAATTAAATCAGTTTATGAACATATTAAAACCTTATAAAAAAGGCCTGTCTGAATAAGAAAGTCTTTGCCTGACAGTGGAAAGAAACCAGAGAGAGGGCCAACTGGGCCTCCTATAAGAGGGAGTTCTACAACTTGAAAGCAGCCACAAAGAAAGCTGTATGCCATGTTGTGCTGGGAGCTGCAGTTCAACATCTGGAGGGATCATCCTGTTTTCAGGCATAGTTATGCTTCTTGATGCCTCTTAAAAGTTTAATTCTGCTTTCAAACAATGGGCCATATTCCTTTCCAAGGACATTTTTTTTTTGCCACTGTCACCTAAATTTAAGAGTGGGCCTAAGCGAGGGTGCACCCTCAAGTTGGTTCATGGAGGGACAGCAGAGCAGTGGTGGGGTGCAATCCTCCAAAAGTTTCTAGAAGAAGCAAAATGTGGGCAAGGTAGCTTTCTGTGTGGATAGTTGTACTCTTGGGTTGCCAGGCCCTCTGGCTATTTAATATCATCTAGTAAATCTAAGGATCTAAAACAGTGGTTCTCAACCTTCCTAATGCTGTGACCCCTTAATACAGTTCCTCATGTTGTGGTGACCCCCAACCATAAAATTATTTTCGTTATTTATTTATTTATTTGTTAGTTAGTTAGTTAGTTAGTTAGTTATTTCCAACATCAAATAGATTGGAAATACTGCCCTAAATCACTGCTCTGGATAGACTTCTAATGCCTAAAAACTGGTAACCCTCCTCCCCATTTTTTAAGCACAGAAAGCGTCCATCAATGCCAGAATTAAGGCAGTAATTCTAGTTCTGAATGTTAACTTTCCACAGATCAAAAAGTCAGTCACTCCCAAAGGCAACGCCAAAGCAGCCCATATTTTACATGAGGCACAGGGAGGAAAGGACAGGGAGAGAGGAAAGATGGCGGTGGCATAAGCAGATGAGTTTTGTTTCACTCCCACCCTCCCTCCCTCCCTTAAAGGGAGCGCGGCTGCTCGGACACTCTCACTCCCACATCGCACGAGCGCCCCTTCTTTCCTCCTTTTGTCCCTCTGAGGGCTCGGGAGTGGGGTGCGACAACCGCTGTAGCCCCTCAACCACACTACACTCACGAGCCCCTCTCAGTCTCCCCACCTGTGCCACCCCACCCGGCAGGGAAAGACGGCAAAACGTCCCCACACACACCCAGCATGCCTCCTTTCCCCTCCCGCCAGTGCGGAGTCTCCTCTCGCCACTTCTGCCCCCCCGCCCAGCAGGGAAAGACGGGGAAATGTCCCCACACACACCCAGCACGCCTCCTTTCCCCTCCTGCCAGCGCGGGGTCTTCTCTCACCACTTACACCCCCCGCCCGGCAGGGAAAGACGGGGAAACGTCCCCACACGCGCCCAGCATGCCTCCTCTCACCTCCTGCCAGCGCGGGGTCTCCTCTCGTCACCTCTGCCCTCCCGCCCAGCAGGGAAAGGTGGTGAAACGTCTCCACATGCACCCAGCACACCTCCTCTTACCTCCTCCCAGCGCAGGGTCTCAGCGCTCCCATTGGCTGTGAGGCCGCCTTCTTTCAAAAGGGGGTGGGGCAGGACAGAGGAGTGGCGACCCCTGTGAAATGGTCATTCAACCTCCAAAGGGGTCGCGACCCCAAGGTTGAGAACCGCTGATC
Organism: Ctenosaura bakeri; assembly: GCA_948474755.1. Taxonomy (NCBI): domain Eukaryota; kingdom Metazoa; phylum Chordata; class Lepidosauria; order Squamata; family Iguanidae; genus Ctenosaura; species Ctenosaura bakeri. Next base: position 299,093 of record CAOLHI010001708.1, on the reverse strand, counting down.
TAAAATAAAGTATGGAAGGTCCACACCTGTAGACGTTGGTTGACTGCAGCTCTCAACATTCCTCACCACTGGAAGAGCTATGGAAGTTGGAGTCTATATAGAGGATGGCAATTTCTCCATCCTTGATATAAAGGATTCATGAATGTACATGCAAATCAGGACTCACTGTTCGTCCCCCTCGCCGCCGCCTCCTGCCACTTGGTTCCAGCTTCCCACAGCTCTTATAATGTATCTGAAAGATGTTCTAAACAGCAAAACAAGGGCTCATCTAAGTTACCTCCTCCATGTTTCAGGGCACCTAGATTATTAATGAAGACTGGCTGATACCATCATATTATGTCACTACTTTGCAATGATTGCTGGTCCATTTCTAGACTGATTCCAACCTTTAAATCCCTATGTTACCTGGAAAAGCATTTCTTCTCATATAGATCTACATGGACACTGAAGTCATAATCTGAACCCTTTCTCAATGGTCTCTTTGAGAAAGGGTTAAGTACCCCTGCCAAAAGTAGAAACCGTTGGCTACAAGAGAGGGGATCTTTTCACCAAGAGACTTTTTGTGGATTCCTCCTTCTTAAGAAATTGTGGGGTTTTGGACACTAGGAAAAGACTTTCATTTAATTTCCCCAAGTTTTTTAGGAACTGTTTCTAGTACTTTTACATAAAAAGTGGGGAACCTGCAACCCTTCAGATGCTGTTACATTCTAACTCCTGTTAGCTCCAGCCAGCTTGGCCAGTGATACAACCTGCAGTCCAACAACATGTGGAGGGGCAAACATTTCCCATCCTGCTTTTGGATTTTCACATTGTTGTGTCCCTGTTGCAGGTTTTAATTTTCATTTTTATTATGTGCTGCTGCTCATTTTACCTGGATTTTCTCTGTCTTCCTATTATGTTTTGTTTTTCCCTTGTGTTTTATGTTTTTAATCATACAATGACTGGAGAATTAGGCTATTGGGAAATTTTAAAACCTTAAGAAATAAATAGCACATCCACAGCTTCATGTACATTTATTCAGTTGTACGTATGTTCATTCCTCCCATGTTTTTTTAAATGAAAATTTTAAAATGCTGCTGGGGGGAGAATTGATTCAGAAGGGAAAGGGAAAGAAAGAAAGAAAGAAAGAAAGAAAGAAAGAAAGAAAGAAAGAGAGCAAAATTGGTAAGCAGTGACATTACTTTTCCACCAATCACCACTGTTCCAGCTTCTGCTATAAACATATTATATTGCCTCCCCTGAGTGCAATCTTGGAGATAAAATTGTACATCTAACCAAAATGCTTTGAGTGTACTTCCACGGTGGCTTCACTGCTCAAATTACATCCACCCGTATGCACCCAAAGATATTATCCTAGCTAAAAGCTGCTCGGTGAAAAACAATCTTTGCTAAAAGACAGTCCCAAGTAAACAAGACAGATCATGTTATCATGCCATCCCCAGTGGACAATTCAGGGCAGGTACCATCATGCACTGGTAAGAAAGAGCAAGTTAAGCCAGATGTTCTTATTTCCCCAGTTACAGTGAACTTTAGAGAAGCTCAGTTCACTGATTTTTCTGCCACCCAGTATCTCTCTTCCGAACCCAGGGAAGCAACAGGAAGATGTGCATGTTCAGCAGCTTTATAAAAATTTAGCCAAAGGCACTTGGGAGCAACATCCCCCCCAAAAACACGCACACACACACACACATACAAATAAAGTAGAACAGAATGCAAGCCAAGCTGTATGCCAATTGCCAGGCAGTTATGCACAAGTGAAAAGGAAAATTGTGGGGAATACATATTTAACCTTGAAATCTCTTCACCTAATTTTTTAGGTGTCATAAAAAACCTCTGTCCAGAAAAATGTTTTTTTACAGATGGGAATAGTTTGCTGGCACAGCTCATTCTCATAGTGCCCATGTAAGCTTTTCAATCCTGAGATGTACGCTTAAATCTATAGTCCCCACAGGTAAGATTTAGAAAAGGCTTAGGGTCATTTCTGCCTTATAGTATTATAGTGCTATTATTCCGCTTTCAACATCCTGTGGAATTCTGGGGTTTGCAGTTTAGGGAGGGGCATTTAGAATTCTTAACCAGAGAGCTCTTTGGCCTCAGTAAACTACAAATCCCAGAATTCCACAGGATGTTGAAAGTGGAATAATAGCACTGCAATAGTGTAGTGTGGAAAGGCCCTTAGTGGACCCGCAAAACTCAATGGAATGTCGTGTGGAAAGGCCCAAAGTGGACCCACAAAACTCAATGAAATCTAAGTTAGTTGTGATGAATTAACGTCACATCGATTGTAATGGATCTTCCAAACAGGTCCAACATCTCTATCTTCTTTCCTTTCCTGCTTCTTGCATACAGACTTGGTTTTGATCAGTGGTGAGCAAGCTTTCTCTTTCCCTTGCCATATCCACAATACAGTAGCTCTTACCTTCTCTTTCACCCTATAAAGTGAATGCATATACTGAATAAAACCAAGGTTTTTCTTTCATCTCTGATTTTGAAGGGAACAGACCACCTTTCTTTAAAATAAAAGACTGAAAATCCTAATATTTGCACACACATTTAAAAACAAAACAGTTCCTTTTTTCTGGTCACAAAAGGCTCAGACACATGGTTTCCAGCAAATCCATACAACCAGTGAAAACTATGTATTGCACTATTCTTCACAGTAACTTCTCATTAATCACCTAATAAACCATGTTTGTGGGGAATTCATGCCAAAATGGAGTGAGAGACTGACTGAGTAAATGGCATTCTAATTGAGCTTGTTCACACTATTATTCCAGACGTCTGAATTATTGTGTCTATGCTTTCACTATTGCCTGAAATCTACAATTGTTTTATTTACATTCCTAAAGAAGGTTTTTTTTTCATTCTAGCAACTTTACAGTAAATTAAGTTGTTTTGAAAAGAAAAAGGAAAAGTGGTTAACATTTTAAGACGTATGCTATAAGAAAATAGAAGACATTAATTAAGGACTGTATTGTTTAAAGCTCAAAACCTCCTCCTACAATTTGCTTGTTAAAATGATATAGTACTAGTATAACAAGCTTCTGAGAAACAAAAATATATCTGTTGCTTCCACTATATATCACAAATGTGCCTTCTCCTTAAAAGCAGGACAGTTTCCTTAATTCTTATGCCAGTGTGGTCTAATGGGTAGAGTGTTAGGCCATTTCCGCACTAGCCTGTTATAGTGCTATGATTCCACTTTCAACATACTCTGGAATCCTGGGGTTTGCAGTTTCGGGAGGGGCCACTGCAAACCCCAGGATTCCAGAGGATGTTGAAAGTGGAATCATCGCGCTATAATAGGCTAGTGCGGAAATGGCCTGAGAAAGACTGTGAATGCAAGGTGAGGCTTCTAAGTTGTTAAAAATGGCTCAGGGCAATGGCAAGTGCCACCAGCTGCCTGCTTCTGCCTCATGAAGGAACTCTGCCCCCTTAAAGGCCAAACTGTGCAGCTGGTGTGCTCTCCACCATGCATTCAAATGTATTGTGCACTATGCATTTGAATCTGAGGTAGGTTGAACATGCGGATTGTACTTTTGTGTGTGCGTGTGTTAAATAAATTGGAGGGGGGACTTGAGATGTTTACCTTATTTACCAGTGTATAAGAAGCACTCCCCCCCCAAAAAAATGCCTTCTGAAAACAAGGTGCATCTTATACACCGACAAATACGTTAACTCCTGCTGGGGTAATAGCAAGCAAGGGGGGTGACAGGAGTGCTCACACAAGTGCCTGGGTGGGGAGAAGTCCTCGCCGAGGTGGAAAGGAAAGGCACCTCTCTGTTCAATTTTGCCTGGGGGGGAGTTCTCCCCATCACGGCAGAGATAACAGGAACAGGGGAGAAAGGAGCTTTTTTCGCACTCACACACCCTTCCTGTTCTTTTTGCTTTGGCAGGGAATTCTCCTTGTGAGGCAGAGATGACAAGAATGGGGAGAAAGGAGCTTCATTCACACATACCCCTTCCTGTTCTTTCTGCCTTGGCAGGGAGGCCTCCCCACCCAGGCAGAAACAACAGGAATGGTGGATGGGGTACTAAAATATTTTTTCCTAAAGAATAGTCTGAAAATAGGGTGTGTGTCTTATTCGCTGGTGAGTCTAATATGCTGGCAAATACGGTATGTCGTTTCTACTTTCATGGGGCTCCTGCTTCTTTTACCCTCCAAATGTGATGGGGCAAGCGTATAACTAGGAAAATTAAGTAAAATAAGTACAACAGACTTTTTACTGATAACTTAGACCATTTCCGCACTGGCTTAAAGAAACGGTGCAGAGCGTCCTCTAGGGAGGACGTCTGCACCTTGGAATGGACTGGGTTGGACCTACTTAGTGTAGTTCCTCACCTCAGCCCGCTCCGGAACAACCCGAAGTGGCCGTCCAGCATGCTTTTGAAAGACCGCTTGAAACAGGTCTTTCAAAAGCAGGGAGCGCGCCACTCCATGCCCGCGCTCTGGTGCAGATTTGCTGCCAGGGGCGGGCTTTAGGCTGGCGAGCTTCAGCGGTTGGTGGAGAGCCTCGACCAACCAGAAGCCGCCATTTTCATCCCCGGGACGGTGCGGAGCGGCAGCCACGGACTGCTCCGGACCAGCCTGGACCCAAGCGTGGAGCCAAGAAGTCCGGTAAGTACCGGCATGGAGTGATTCCCTTGCCCCTTGCAGAAACAGCCTTAGTTCTGATGTCTCTACAGACTTTCTTCACTTAGGCAAAGCTTTGTTGTTACATGTCAACAAAGTTGACATGTCAAGTCATCTCCATCTTACAGTGACACTAAATCAAAACTATCCCAGGATTTTCTTGGCAAGATTTGTTCAAAGGAGGTTTGCCTTTGCCAAGAACGTAACTTGGCCAAGGTGACTGAGTATGTTCTATGGCTTAATGGGATTTCAAACCCTGGTCTCCAGAATCACAGTCCATCACTCAAACCACTACACCACACTGGGTACCCCAGCTCAAACAATTGAAATGAAACAAGTGTATTGCATTTGAACTTAGCAGATAGCATTCTAACAAAGCAATTGATGTTTTCCAAGGGCAGATTCTTAACAGCTAGTAAACCTTCACCTAAATAATTTTTTTTAAAATCAGTGTTGAATAAATCCAGTTACTCATTTGCAAACTGGAAGGAGCAGTTAGAAAACCTGACATATTCTTATTGGTAGGACATTTCATAGGACAAAATAAAAATCATTGCAAAATACATTTTTGTGCATGCCTCCCCCAATGATATTTCTGCTGCAAATTTTACAAATGCTGGGTTTTTTGTTCTCATGCAGGAACAAAATAGCTTGTGAAAGTTGAAAATAATTTTGACAGGAGGCTGTTTCACATTACACAATTATAATGTGCAAGACAAAATTATAATGTAACCTTGCCTACCAGGGCAACGATGTATGGAATCCTTGAATCTGTAGTTTAAGAAAGGGGTACTTAGAATTCTCTGTTAGAGGCTCTAGTGTCTCACAAAAGTACAAACCCCAAGATCACATGGGATGCAGTCATGGCAGATGATGTGGTATATAACTGCACAATGTGTTGAGACACCCTTTTTCTGGTGTGGATGAAAAAAATTGAAAATATTGAAAATATTCTTTATATTCTTATTGAAAAAAATGAGTTTTTGCTTCTTCCTTCAACTTGCTGTGATTACTGAATAATCCTAAAATATATAAATAGTCGAAAGTATGTCAGATGACTCAGATTCTGGCAGAAAATGACTTTATTAATGAGAAGAAAAATCTAGAAGGCTGACAAATGAACAGTTAAGATGCCATAATGTTTGTTTAACCAATTAACAGACTGCTGACACATTCTCAAAGTCCCCCAATTAGCTGAAGACATGTCATATTATTCATATTCATTTCTGTGGTGCTCATAATTTGATTTTTTGTCCTTTTACTTAAGATTCTTTTTCCCAGTCAGAGAATTATCAGTTTTATCTCCACTGTGTTCAGCATGGGGGAACTGGCATAAACTGAAATATAATGGATTAGTATACACACTGAATGTACAATCCAACTATAATTACTTAGCAAAGGAGGGATGGCTATAATTACATAGCAAAGGAGGAAAAGCGTAGGGCCCCTAGACCTAACTGTATTCATGGGGATACTGAATCCAGATCCCACCTCTTGGAGGATAGCAGGGAGAGGAATCCCTGCTGTTATTTCCAGGGAATGATCCACAGCACAGTGGGGATCTTCCTTTATGCTTACTAAAGGAGTAACCGCTTCTGTCATCTCTGGTACCAAACTGGCAATAAGAATGTGGATGTGGTTTATATGCCACATGCCATCAAAAATGGAAGTCAAAAAGCAGTGTGTGAAACCTGGCATATGCTCTGTTGACGTTTCTAAAACTTGCCTTTCCTCTGGGAAAGGAGAAGCTGAGCCAGCTTTGGCTTCAGCCAACTCCTTCCCATGCTGATTGAACACACATTGTTCATCTCCTCTTTCTCTGTTTCCTTGGGTAAGTGATCCAGTGATGTCAGGTGGTATGCCCACATATTGCGGTGTCATCTGGCCTACCCCCTGTGCGCAATAGCTTCCTACTCCTAGCAAAGCTAATAAATCAACATGCTGGAAAATTTGTATCCTCCTCTTGTCCTTTGCAGAAGTACTGTATTTGCTGGTGCATAAGACTCACTTTCTTTCCTGAAAATGCTGTTTGAAAATGTGGTACGTCTTATATGCCGGTGTGCCTTACATGTTAGCAAATATTATTTGCCTGTGTATAAATGGGATGCATCTTATACAAGGGTGCATTTTATACACCAACAAATATGGTATATGTTGTGTGCAACATATTTAATGGCAAATTCTATTTCCTCCTTCAAATAACATCTGTTATATTTTACCTATGTTGCAATAATCACCATGCTGTGAACTTTCCTTTCCCCCAGCAGCAGCAACTAATAATATGAGAGAAGAACAGGTGACTGGAGAGCAAGCAAGCATACGCATCACAGGGGAGAACTCATCTTAGGGGTGCTAGCTATGGCAAGAGACCTTGTCCTACTTGTGTTGTCATTTTTTCCAGTTTTACTCACATGGAACTGGACAAGAGGGCTACACATACAGGCCTTGCCTGCTGACAGTTGCATCCCATAGCCCTGCCTTCATCTGTGTATTGGGGATGTCTGTGGAACGAAGCCTGTGGTACATGAGTTGGCTCCACAGACAGGGTCCATAACACAGAGGGACCCAAATGCTTTCTGCATTCTCCCCTCTGCAAATGTATCCTCCAGGATGTAGATAATAAGACAGGGGTTGTGGAGCTACAGAAGTGAGGTCCTCTGGAGTAGCCATATCTCTCATTCCACATAATTGTAACTTCAGAAACTCAGCACCCAAATTAGTACTTCTTATTAAGTATAAATGTAGCCCTGCTCCAGTTTGTTTTTTTTTTTTCTAAATAGCCTTCTAAGGTGCTCCTCAGAGAGTCTTCCTGATTTTCTGGCCATGCAAATGACCATACTGGCTGGATCTGATGGGACTTTAGAAGGCACTAGATTGGATAAGCCTACTATCAGAGCTTCAGGCAATCCCTAGCCTCTCTTTCATCCTATGGAAAGACAGTATTTGATACCACTAATTGCCATTGCTCCACCCCATGGAATCCTGGGATTTGTTGTCTCATAAGCAATTTAAAAGTCTCTGCCAGAGCTCTAGTATCTCCCAATACTACAAATCCCAGAATTCCACAGAACAGAGCCATGGAAGGTAAAGAGGTATCAAAGTGCTGAATTTGCAAGGTGTAAAAGAGACTGGGAGCACCCACCAAAGACACCATTATCGCCACAATTGTCATTTCCTAATGCCATTCTTGAAGCACCAAACATTTGAAAAAAGCATATAAACAGAAGGAAATGCACTAGTCCTGAAGTTTAGAAAATTAATCCTTGACTGTCCCAGACCCAGATCCATGCTGTTGGATATTACATTACATTGTCATGAATGCCCCAAACATATGCACACAGAGTATATTACAGAGTTGCCCAACTGCCTGCCCCCTCCAAAAGGACATTGGCAGCTAAACAGTCCAGAGAAAAGTAGGCACAGTAAAGGGCCCCAACAAATATGATACTTCCTTTTGGTAAATTAATCAGGCCACTAATCATTAGCATGTTAACACTCTCTAAAAATGGGCTGCCTGTCCATCTTAGTGAGATGGGTGTTAGCTTGCATTCTTTATTCTATTGTCTTGCAACAGAGTAGTTCAATGTGGCACATGAAGCACTCCCCATAACTATGTGGAATAAGTCAGAAAGAATGAGAAGACATCACTCTTTGAAATTACAGTTGAGTGAGAATTAGACCTTAGTTGTTACCTTGCACTACACCCCCTATACCACTCAAACTCTCATCCATAATTCTTTGTCTGAAACCTGGATCACATCTGTTTTAACCTTAAATTTTGCATAAAGACATAAGAACATAAGCTGTGCGACATTAGACCAACAACATATTGAACCCAACATTCTAATCCCACCATGGGCAAGCTGATACCTATTATTACCAGCAGGTAATAATGCTGTCCTAGTTATGTTTTTCATAACTTGCTTCTAATATTGGAAGTAACATACAGTGTAGCGCCATCATAACTAACATCTAGGGATAATCTTATCCTCCGTGAATTCTGATATACAACATATGTGTTTAAGCATCCTTGCCTTTCTTATGTCTATTAGTCAAGCTCTTACTTAGAATTCTATACCTATAAATTCCAATTAACATATTTTTGACCCATTTATTGCCTGGAACAAAGGTTATGCGTGGATCACTTACAACACTAACTTTTCACTGTACGGCTTTCCACTAGGAAAGGATCTAATTAAAATCAACATTTTAATTTAACAGTTGGGTCTATTAATTCCACGAATTCATGGGAATAATACACATGCACCTTCAAGTCACCTGTCCACTTATGGCAACTCCATAAATTTCATGGGGCTTTCCTAGGCAAGGAATACTCAGATGTGGTTTTACTCATTCCTTCCTCTGAAATATAGCTTACAGCAACTGGTATTTCTTGTATTAACCAGAGCAAACCCTGTTTAGCACGATTAGATGGAATCCAGTGCCTTTATTCAGGCTATTCCAGCTAGTATACTACTGCATTTTGCTATTATTCTCTTGTGGCTAAAATTTCAGGATGTTGACAGTTAGATACAAACTGCATCTTTAAAGTGATCTGGTTCTAAGATTAAGAAATAATAAATTCCAGTCTGTCACCCTTGATTGCTGGTACCTAAGGTCCTAATTAAGTGACCCTGCCAACCAATTCCAAATTTTACAGTCTTATCTTTATGACTTATGCCATTGAACAACGGTTGGCACCATTTTTAAACTCTCACAATTCCATTAAATATTATAAAACAGTATTTTTAAAGTTTTATTAAAAGTTTTCATACAGACAAATAAAAACAACAACAAATTACAACAACAAATACACAAGAAAACCAAACAAAGAAGAGTGTAGGAAAAGAAAATAATACGTACTAGAAGATAACTAAAGACAACAAGAATACTAGAAAAGAAAAAGAAATATCCATTGGTTTCCAGCTTTCTAAATGCAGATTATAGATAATGCCATAAAATAACTTTTCTAATTACAACTACCATTCAAATACTTCAACTGCAACTTTTCCAAATTACTAATTGTTGAAACCTACAGTCAACATCTTGTACTCTTGTTTTTGCAAAAAGCCTATTAAAGGTTCCCAGTCTTTTAAAAAAAAATCACCACTGATTTTTCTTTTATCAAGATTATCAGTTTATAGATTTCAGATAAATCCAACAGTTTTATCAGTCAATCCTCTTTCATTGGAATCTCTGTATTCTTCCACTTCAGTGCATGTTGTGGTCATACTGCAGTCCTCATATATAGTAGTATCTTGCCATACTTCTTCAGCTGATCTTCTACCAATCCCAACAAGTACAATTCCAGTTGCAACTGAACAATTAACTTTCAGAATTTTATAGACCATAAAATGTATTTGATTCCAGATTTTTTTTTGCCCTTTCACAAGTCCACCACATGTGAAAAAAAGATTCCACTGGTTGCCTGCATTTCCAGCATCTAATAGAAATATCATTATGCATTTTGGCCAATTTTTCTGGTTTCAAATACCAATGATTCATCATCTTCTAAAAGTTCTCTTTAAGATCATAACGTATCGTAAATTTAATTTCCTCCAACCTCGTTTTCTCCCATTGTTCCAACTGTATTTCATGACCTACATTTTGTGAAATAGGGTTTGGCTGGCCAGCTGGGGGGTTCTGGGAGCTGCAGGTGAAAAAGTAATGTATCCAAACTCAGACAATAGCCATCCGGGCCTGCGGTTCTCTATTTCATGTGTTATTTTGCTTGCTTAGGTCTGTTGCTTGGCTTGGGTTATTTGACTGACTTTTAAGGTTAGACTATATAGGCTTGACCTCTCTAAATATGATTTATAAAGGAGAAATGTATACAATGCAGGTTACGTTACTAACTGACCTACAAAGCAAGTACAGTCTTTCCTGACACCATTATCACTTCCTTGGTGTCAAGCAGCAGAAAATGAGAGATCATAGCCAGTTCCTTACAGGAGAGGACATACCAGATATCATGAGAGCAGCTTTATTTTGGCATTTGAAAGGAAGGGGAGAGCACACACTAACAAGCATACAAGGCAGACAAGTGTAATGCATTCCTTTCCATCTCCCTACATAAATCATCATCTTCCTTTCAACAAGGTCCAGTCTGGGGGATGCTGAGAGGCAAACTTTCACTTTGACAGGAATATTCATTACCTTGCTTCCAATCTGTTGAAAAATTACCATGGGATGGAACAGGGAGGAAGAATCATCACAATTGATTTATGGCAAAATTTGTGAAAATAAGAGGTTTGAGCCAATCACATGCCTTCAAAATACTTTCCATCTCATCCCTTGACTAAAAGGTTCGTGCAAAAGCGCTTGGATAATTTAAGAAGCAAAACATAAGACATTAACCCAGAACACCCCATTAATCTTTTTTAGTGAAAAAGGTTTGACCAAATATAACTGATCTTCAAATAGCAAGGAGGAAAAATATATTTGCCCTGCATTCTAATGCTGCTGCTTTTGTTGTTGTTGTTATTGTTTGCATTCAAGTCACTTCTAACTTTTAGTGACCTTAAGGTTAACCTATCACATAGGTTTTTTTGGCAAGATTTGTTCAGAGGGGGTTTTCCATTGCCCTCCTCTGACTTGCCCAAGGTCACCCAATGGGTTCCTATGGCTGAGTAGGGATCCAAATCCTGGTGTCTCAGGCCATTTCTGCACTAGCCTGTTATAGCGTGATGATTCCACTTTCAACATCCTCTGGAATCCTGGGGTTTGCAGTTTCGGGAGGGGCCAAACCCCAGGATTCCAGAGGATGTTGAAAGTGGAATCATCATGCTATAACAGGCTAGTGCGGAAATGGCCTCAGAGTCCTAGTACAACATCAGACTACTGCACCACATTGGCATATTCTAATGCAAACCAAAATAGTTCAGTTTCCAGACAAATATATGCACTAAACAGAATTATTTGTCAGTATTTGTTTTCATACATTGAAAATGTGTACAAAAATACGTATCTTTCAACACAAAAAAACAAAAATGCCTATATTAGTGAACATAAGGTACAGTCATGAATTATATTAGGAATACAGTCCTCCCTTTATGTTTGTGGGTTTGACCTTCATGAATTTGATTATTTGCAAGGCAGGTGCTTGCCTCCCCACCCATTTTCCTCATCCCATCCCTTGGATTCCTCACCTTAGGGTTCCAAGGCTTGTGTTTAAAATGGATGTGTGTTTTTTTTTCCTTTTGGGTGAGCAAAGCACCCTCCCACTGCTGAAGGCATGGCCTCTCTGCCATGTAGTTGCACATTCTGCCATGTACTGGCTGCTGATTGGTCAGGTGCTTCCTTTTTCAACATGGCCTCCAGATGTAATTCGAATTCCTAAATTCCCGTCTTCTCTGTCTCAGCAAGTACCAGTCAGCCTTTTAGGCTATCTTTTTTCTCCCCGCCCCCACAATGTCAGGGCCAGAGGCAAAGGAATGGGAGGGGAGAAGCTCTGGAGGGGAATGAGAGGGGAATTGCAGGGGAGAATTATCTGCAGTTTTTCCAGTTCTGCACCCCTAAGCCTCATGAATGTGGAGGGACTGCTGTAGTTACTTTGAAAAATGCATGCACTTGAAATACTACACCCAAAAACACCGATATTAGGAAACACAACAATATGTGAACTTTTAACATGTATACAGAATGCAATGAACTTAAAACTGGAAAAATGGATCTCTCGCCAAGAACAAAAACGGGCAGCCAATTTCAGTCATTGCTTTATGAGCAAGCAGACCTAGGATGAAACCCTCTGTACATTTGCATCAGTACTCTGGGATTTTTTTTTTTACTTAATCTAAGATCCTTCTATCAATATGAAAACAACTAATTTATACACTGTTCCAGGGGGAAAAATCAATAATAGTGTACTCTTATTAAGACAGCTGGACCTGTTTAGAAGAAGCTTAATGAAGCCAGTACTTCAGAGATATGAACCACTGGGTACTTAACAGTGCAATCCTGTGCATATTTACTCAGAACTCAGACTCATTCTTAATGGGAAATAAAGTGCCATCAGCTCATTAACAGAAAGTAATCCTCATACATAATAAGTATATGTATCATTGGAACCAAAGGTTGTTTTGTTGTTGCTAGTGACTAAATTTGTCAAACAAACAAACAAACAAACATCTCAGAATTATGGGAAGGAGAAACCTAAAACAATTTTAATGCCTTTAGCTGTTCTTTATTTGAAGCTGCTTTTAAAGTTTATGTGTGTGTGTGTGTGTGTGTGTGTGTATAGTTTATATATAAAGTTTATATATGTATACGTATATCTTATATGTCAGCAAATAGTATTTGCTGGCATATAAATGGGGTGTGTCTTATGTGCCAGCAAATATGGGTAAATGCATACATCAATAAAACAAATAATAACTGGAGGCCTAGCTAAGCTGGAGATGTGGATTCTTTTTGAAGAAGCTCCTTTAAAACACATACACACTTCCCTTTAGTCCTTCTAATGGTAGTCCCTATATTGCAATCCTGCTATTCAAAAACAGGTGGTGGTTTTTTTCCCCAAAATAGCTGAGAATTTAAACCTAATGATAATTTTTACATATATAAAAAAAATTATCCTGTCTCACAGCCATGTGTACATGCAGATATGCACCAGAATGGTTACATTAAATCAAGCCTAAGAAAAATGTGAAAAAATCTCACAAGTGTACCTTCAAAAGAAAAGAATGCGGGGGGAGGGTGAGAATATCCTTACTTCCTAAATTAGCAATACCCCCCCCAAACACACACACATGTATAGCTCTCATATCTTACAACATTTCACAGATGAAAGCTGGGATGCCTGTGGCTAAGCAACATCAGTCTATGGTCCTGATAGCTAAAGTTTTTAAGGAGGAAGGACAAACAAGCTGGGAGAGGCTGCTTTTGCCTGAAACTACAGGGAAGGACAAGACTCAACCCTTCCTCTCCCAGCTGCTGAGTTAAGTGAGTGTAAATTACTTTTGCACTTTGCACTCATTTTGCAGTAACTGAAGTAAGCTGAAGTGAAAGGAAGGAGGAGAGAGAAACTAGGACATTTGAAAAGCTGCTGAAAAAGTGGGGTGACGGAGGATAAATCAGGATTATGCCTGCCAAATTGGGACAGTTGAAAGATTTGTGCTCTCAGCAGTCTTCTTAAATGTTCTCTCCTTGGGAGCTTTTTTCTCAATACAAATAGGAAGTAAAAGGAGTCAGTGAAGGCTGGGCCCATGAAGTGTTGAGGGCCCTTTACTGCCTTAGTAGGGTCTGGTGGGTCATATGTGTTATTTTTAAAACAATTTATACTGTCAGTTTGGGCCTTAAAAAAGCATGAGGGAATGCACAGCCTGCTGATTCACACATGGAGACTACTAAGCTATATTAAGAGCTGTTGATAGCCCACTGTAGGATAATGACAGACTTTTATGGATGGCCAGTTTAAAAAACAAAACAAAACCCAAGAGCCTTTGTCTTCTTGGCTTCTTATTCAGTAAAGAAGAATTATTGCATATGAGTAAATGCATATAACAGAAGCAAGTGATAGAGAACCTTCAACAATGCCACTATTACCATTTGTGAAATGGCAGCAGCTCTCCATCAGTGATAGTACTGGAAGATGCAGACCTCCAAAGCCTCTTCCTTTGCTTATATATGTCACCTGATATCATCACATGCAGTGCTGGCTGGTAGCTTCTTTGTCAATCAGGTGAATCCGCTCAGGATTTAAGGCCAAATTTTAAAGGAGCTAATCAAACTGCTCAACTCTATCCCTCAAAAGAGATTCAGCACATTGGAGAGCTTCTTTACAGTTTGGGCAAAAACCTGTAGTGGATTCACTGCTGCACTGACATTGGAATCACCAGTGCTGCCGATCACATCATGGCTTGAAGCTGAAACTGAAGTTGCTCAAATGAGAAACATTGTCAATATCAAGAGGTGATGTCTGTGGCACATGATGATTTGTGGTTATTTCACACAAAACCCCTTCGTTGATGGATCAGGATGTTTAAAGTACACATTACCAAGTGGAAAATCCATCTTTGCTTGATAAAAAGCTTTGTCTTATAACAAAACTAATCTGGCATTTAACATCTTTGATTTGTCAGATCTTTAAAGTTGCAATCTTAAAGTCACTCACTTGCAAATTAAATCCATGGAACAGGTCTACTTTATGAGATTGGACCTTAATATAGGGTTGGACACTGTAACTTACACATAAAGAGATCAGCAGAAGTGATGCTGTTATCAAAAATCACCACTAAAACATTATTTTGTGGGATGTGCTTTACTGAGAATATGGAATAGCTATAAATCCAGGTTGTGCTTGAAATGCCTGTATGGGTGTCAGCACAAGAAGCTTTTTATAGAAAAGAAACAACAGGTAAAGAAAGATGGCTAATGTATCAAGACCTTGTAGAGATTTGTCAAGGAGAATACAAAATAAAACCAAGACAGCAGTTAGTAGCAGAAGGATATAGTTTTCAATGACTTTCTTACTCTATGGTTATTGGATACATTTAAAATGGATTATTTTAAAAAAAAACCTTATGGTTTTGAACAAAATCAGTCAGGATTGAAATGCCTCTCTGTACCATTGCAGTTACTAAAATGTATAAACTTTTGTTGAAATTTGAAATGGAAAAGGAACAAGTTAAAGACAATATGATAAAATGTGCTAAGAACTTTGATTATAATACAGAGATGAAACAATGGTAAAGCACGTGGATAAAGAGATGAAAATTTACATTATGTTATATTTTAAAAGAATTTTTATAAAATAATGTTAAATATATGACATTAGAGAAATTGTGTAGAGTGTATAAAGAGTTATCTAATGTATGTTAGAAATGCGAACAACATACTTTTTATCACATATGGTAGACATTTGAGAAAGCTAAAAAAAGTCAAATACACACACTGGTGCAGAGGATTTTAAAGATTAATATTCAATTAAAATCTGAGCTTTTCTCTGGGTACTTATGGATGTATAGTTGGCAATGACTCATGGATATTGCTTCAATATATTACTACAGCAGCAGGACTGTTGTATGTGCAAATCTGGAAGAATTCAACACTATCAACTATAGAAGAATGCTGAAATTGACAGATTTAGCAGAAATTGACACACTGAAGAGTTTGATTAGAGAAAGGTCATTAGTGACATTTCTCAAAGACTGAAATCCCTTTTTGACTTTTTGCAAAAAAAGAAAGAAAGCAGGCAAGCAGGCAGAAAGAAAGAAAGAGAGAGAGAGAGAGAGAGAGAGAGAGAGACTTTGTAACTTTGATAATTAGAATGAATAGGCTATTGAAAGAAGGGAATTTGTTGTAATTTTAGAAAGAGAGGTAAGAATAACTATATACATATACAACCTCTGAAAAGAATATCAGAAGTCACTTTTTTCTTTTTGTTTCTTTCTTTTTTAATTCTTTACATCTCTTTTTCTGTAACTCTGTGACTTTTTGTAACTTTTATGGGATCTACTGTCCAGTTCTTCTGGAAGGTGAAAGGACTGAAAAGAGCGTTTCCCAGAGATCTTAACATCCGGGCATATTGCTTAGCTGAATGAGTTATTCCAGATCATCCAGTCCCAAGTTACATTACAGGATTATAGGACTTTATGGTCAGCGCTTTCAAGTACAAACAGATTGGTAGCCATTTCCATGCGCATTTGCTTCTGTATTTTGACACTCCAGATTTGATGTAAGTCACTTTGCCATGCATTTCATGCTTTTACATTTTGGGTATCCTGGCTCTGGAATTTTGTGGAGAAACGGTCCATACATTTATTCATTCCATCCATCCATCCATTCAGTAAATGAAGCAAGTGCCTTTTTGCTGAACAAGAGCAAGCTGTAGTCATTTATTTATATGCCACATTTTCTACACTTGCATTGTGCAGCAAGCAATTCACAGAGAACAGACATTTCAAATAAGAATAATAGCACAAGAGCCAGTACCAGATAAAAACAATACAATACAGTATTATGCTGACAGTTCAACACTGGACAGTTCATTTAAAGCATGTCAAAACTTTAAACAAGCGTAAGATAGGTCATTTAACAATATCCATGCTAAGCATTCCTGCCACCAGTCTTTTTCAAGTATTTCAACATGTGTATGACCTTTTTTGATGTCCTTGAACATTTAATGGGATCATCCAGAAAGGTATGCCTTTATTCATGAGAGATATTTCCCATCCCCAAGGAACTTAAGTTAAACAGGAGAAATCAATTTATCTAAAAGCCTTAGATAACCTAGAAGTTCAAACATTCTGCATTTCCTCAGACAAGATGTACACACTCTCTACTAGGAATGTGCATTTTACAAAGAAACATGGCATATCAGTGTGCATATATTCTAGGTTTGTGTGTGCAAGTCCAAATTGCCTGTCGACCTTTGACAGAGTCACAGCTTTCATATGGTTTTCTTCAGCAAACTATTAGGGGTAGTTTGTTATTGCCTTTCTCTGAAATATAGCCCACAGCACTTGGTACTCTCTGGTACTCTCTCATCCAAGCACTAACCAGGACTGATCTTGCTTAGCTTTCAAGATCAGATGGAATCTAAAGCCCCCAAGAAATTTAGGCCTTAAGGATTCTAAGTGCATTGGTGTAAGAAACTTCCAATCTAATAATTGAATGAGGAGGAAAATAGGTAACTTAGCTAACGTATTCACATGTGAGAATGAAAGAGGTTTAGTATTGGTTTTGGATGTGTATTTTTATTTATTTATTTTTCTTTTGTTTCATCTATAATGAGTACTGCTGTTTCCTTATAATGATTTTATGAACTGCTGTCTTTGTTACTTAATTGATTTCAGACCATATGTTAACTCACATTTTCCATGATTATTAGTTTGTGTACTGTTGATCTGTAGGTCTTCTGTATCATTCTGCATTATTTCTGTACCCTGTTCAGGTTTTCTCAATAATGACTGAAAGCAGAGTGATTCAGCAACCATCTTTAAAAGTGAATACAATTGAGCTAGGAAGAACAACAAGAAGAATCAAATGGTCTTCAGATCTGGATCATTTAATGAAAGAAAAGTTGTCCTTTGATACAGTAGCTTCACTCAGATCTAAAATACTGATGAATGACTCTTCTGCTACATTGACAGAGACCTACAATGATCTGATCCATTTGATACAAGCCGACTTGGATTATTGATAATTTTTATCACATTAAATATGATTATAGGACATGTGTTTATTTCTGGAACTCTAAAGCTCACTTCTTAGCTCACCTTTCACAGCAGTATGCTACAGTAAAGGAAACATGATCAAAATCACATAACTAATCTGTGATACAGCTGGAAACAGATTGGAATAGGATCCAGTTGTGATGCTTTCTGCAGTGCTTAAAGTTGAGTCAGGTCCCAATTACATTAATCAATGGAATTGGTGTCAGTCATGATTAATTTGTCCACCTGATTTCAACAGGCAAAAGTATGACCAGCTTAGTCTGAACCCAACACATTTATTTTGTTTCCTAAACCTGCTTAACCAACAATGATCAACTGGCAAGTTTTATCATTTTGGTCAAGATTCTATACATTGTCAATGTAGCACACATATACACCAGCATGACTATGCTAGATTTCACAGTTGCACAAGCAATCATGCAATGAATATCAAGGCCTTCGGTTCATCCATCAAGGGCTCTTTCATATGCATAGTTACAGCACTAAGAGTCCATTTAACTGCCATTGTTATATCCTCTGCAATCCTCAGGTTTGTAGTTTGGTGAGGCCCTAGAATTCTCTGACTGAGAAGTCTAAGTACCCCTGCCTAAACTGCAAATATCAGGATCCCATAGGATGTTGCTGTGGCAGTTAAAGTGAAATCATAGTACTATAACTGTGTAGTATGACAAGGCACCAAGTCAAAGAGAGAGAACTTGGGGAATGATCAGCTACACTAGGGACCGCATTTACACAATCTCTGATAAGTTGCCAGCGCTTGTGGAGTAGCCCAGTAGAGTTCTGGCCTTTATCTGAATGCCTCAGCCAACAATTTGCTAGTGCACTGGCTCTTGAACATTGCACCACCATACAATATATGGAATGGTGGACATTCTTTGGCATCATCTTCACCCATCATTGAAGCTGTTTGACATGGCTCAGCTTTATCTTCCTCTTTCTGTCTTCCTCTTCTCCAAAAACATTTGAAATAGCTAAAAGCAGAAGAAGAGGTACTTCTGCCCTCACTGAAGCTGCCCCCTTGCATTCCAAGCCAAATGAGGAAGGAGAGAACCAGTATAATAAAGGGCTAAGATTCTAGCTGTTCCACCACTACCAGGCTGATCTCAATATCTTCATTAGAAAAGATAAAGAATCCAGTGCTAGGACATGGGCCAGCACTGTGGAACTTCCTTCTGAAATTGTACAGACAAGATATTGGAAATTTATAAAAGTGCATAGATAAACTATTGCCAAAACTATGAGACATTTTTAGCACTGGAGATGAAACAAATCATAATTCATCAGTCAATGGAGTGTGTTGGCTAAAGGAAGAATTTAGGAAAATCTACCATAAATCAATATATATTTTAAGTGTGGTAACCATTTCATATATTTAATGAAGCAAATGGAAATTTGATAGAAAAAAAAGGTAGCTGCATTGGTCCAACAAAACAAAGCCGAATCTAAAATTAGGAATGCCTTTATTATGATCTCCTAAAATTCCACAAGATTGTGGAAGATTTAGATTCTGAAATGCTAAAGACGCCATTTAGAGATGCCACTGCAATTTTAGTCCTGCTGCAAAAATATAAGTGAACTTCACAACTAAGAAAATCCTATTAGAGGATTCTATATATTTTCAGCATCTCTAAATAAAAATAATATATACAAAATAATACAGACAACACATTTTTCAAGAAGAAACAACATTTTTATTACTACTCTGGGTTCTTCCCCTTAAATGTTCAAATGCAATTATCTTCCTTACAAATGAACTCTGATGTTGTAACTTTACTTTTCAATTGTTCAATAATTTCACCACTACAGTAACTAAAAGAAAGGCATCATACAAGTGAACAGAACAAAAATTGGGGAGTGATTGTCTACTTGCACTGCTGGTTACTTAATTTTAACACTTGACAGCAATTTGCAATACTTTTCCCTCTAAGCAGCTGCAATACATCCTGAAATTGCTTTGGAAGACATAGCTGTTTATTAGTCCTTCAGCAATAAATCTGCAAGAAAACAAAAGAGAACAGGATGTCAGTAAAGTGCACTTAGCCTTCTCATACATAATCAGAATGAACAAGTTGGACCTTGTTACCAAACACTGCAGCACATAAGGCTGCTAGAATTCCAAACATCCAATTCTGTTCCTCCTCTCAGTCTCTTTATTGTCACTATTTCTCAAAATTCAATTTGTATTCTATACCCAGCAGGCATGCTGAGTTTTCACTACATCAGTTTTCACTTTTAGATTCCCACCCTCAAAGAAATATTTGCTGTACTTCTGTAAATCTTGGAGAACCCTCCCAAAGCCTGCTAATATCTCCCTCTTTATATGTGAATGGTGCCAAGCTTGTCTACCTGGACAATCTTGGGTTACTTTTCCTACTCCAGAACCCACTGGGGATACACTAACCTTTTAACATTAATCCAGGAGTGATCTCAGTTCCATAAAAAGAACCTTTCATTTAAAAACAAATTGTGGCTTAAAAAAGATATAAGAGGCACACCTTGCTTTAGAAAATAATCACATCCTCTGGGCAATTCTCATCCGTTTTTGGAAAAGAAATTGACAAAAGAAATCACGGGAGGAAATTGTTAGGGAAAAAAATCCATGAGACACATAGTCCCCATCCTCATTATAAAAGCAATAGTCATAGAAGTGTTTGTCACTATTCATATGCATGATCTGCAGGAAAAAAACCTGGCCAAAGAGAAACCCTAGGAAGGATTTTGGTGAAAAATGCTGAAAAATCAATGTTAAATTCTAGAAATCCGGAAAAGTATACAGTGCTATTTTTAAGGAAGGAGGAGAGGATTTGTTAATTAAATGTGTGGCTAGAACATACTAACATACTTTCCTATGCAACAGCTAGAAGGTAATGCATCCCATGTAACATATTAACACATCAGCTATCAGCTAACAATCAAATAAATACAGAAACTGGTTTAAAGGTCATTATGTAGAAGATGTTTCAAAGTAGAGATTTGCCCAAGGTTTTCCATAACCTAGGCAGTTATTAACTGAATCCAGTAGAAGACCAGCAGGCAGAATTAGACTTCCAGCACATTCTTCCAAGATGAACAATTGAGGAATGCAATGCCACAAGGAGAAAATACGTACAGCATTACACTGAGAGAACATTTGTTCAACTGCAAAGTAAAAGATAACTGGGAAACTGAGGCTGTTGCTTCAAAGGATCTGATGATTTACTGCAAATCACAAATTGAACGCAAGTCAGATAGCTGAATATTGTAAAAAAAGAAAAAAAGCCTCTGGGATCCCTGGGTTACAGGGATCATTTGACTTCCCTGTTGAAACAGCTACAATGGCTACCAGTCCATTTATAGGTAGAATTCCAAGTGCTGGTTTTGACCTTTAAACCCTACGTGGCTTGGGTCCAGACTATCTGAATGATCATACCTCCTTGTACAAGCCAGTTTGAGCTTTAAAATCTGCAAGGAAGGGCATTCTTTCAGTCCCACCACAAGA
This sequence comes from Ctenosaura bakeri, assembly GCA_948474755.1. Taxonomy (NCBI): domain Eukaryota; kingdom Metazoa; phylum Chordata; class Lepidosauria; order Squamata; family Iguanidae; genus Ctenosaura; species Ctenosaura bakeri. Next base: position 277,807 of record CAOLHI010001708.1, on the reverse strand, counting down.
GAGCCTTCTCTGTGTCTGGTCCTAAACTGTGGAACTCCCTTCCGTTGTAGGGCTGGCTCTCTCCCTGCTGTCTTTCCCCAGCAGATGAAGGCATCTTTATTCAGGCAAGTCTTTGAAGTTTAATTATGGAGCAATAGTGGGTGTGTGTAAAGTAGTATGCTGTCTTTTCTTTAATGTTTTATTGGAAATTATGTTTTAAATATATTTTAAGGGTTTTTAACTGTTTTTAATCATTTTGAATAATATAGTTATTCAATTCTTTTTCAACTTACGTTAACGAACGTTTTAGCTTGAGCTTTTTAAAATTATTGTAATGTCTCTTGACTCCCACCTTGGGAGAAAGGCAGGGCATAAATTAAATAAACAAATAATAATAAATTATGTGAACAGAAATGTCATCTTTAAGAGGTCTGAAGTAAACTACATGACCATGATGTGCTCAAGTGGGGGCAGTGCGTCCTTTGCAACTAGATCCAGACACTAGAAAAATCCATGAATAGGAATGTGGGGATGGGGAAATCGTATATGAGATGTAGGAGATCTGATCTGACTTCTTCTGTGAGCTTATCAGATTTAGACCTGCCAAATCTATTTTTAAAAAAACTAGAATGCCTTCACATGGTCAATTCCACACTTTTCAGAATGTTACAGTCCAATTTGCAGCTTAAAAACTAATTAAAAATGTGCATCTAAAGGGAAAGTACACACAACAATGTACTGGAATGCAAATATTAGGAAAAATACATGTATAGTAAGAGAAATAAGCATGACTGCTAGTTTGTTTTTTTAATGACTTTTGCTACATTTGCAACTGATGTGAAGGCAAAATGAAATGAATTTGCAGTTGGGGAAATGAGAAACTTGGCAAAACAGGAATTTGTTGATTTGCCCACCCCTTCAGACAACTACTGGAGTGGGGAGGGATTATTCAGGAATTTTCACACAGACCTCTCTGGGGCAACTATCATGTGGATCTTGGGAACTGTGTGTTGCCCTGAACATTTTTTAGCTTCTTTGCAGACATTCCACATCAACACTGGAAGGTTAGGAGTTGAAGAGGCTGTAACACATGTCCCCAGTGCTCTTCACATCAGGGTAGACAGTGTTGGCTCTGGGGGACACACAGACTGTAAAGTATCAGAAGTCCACTTCTACTCTCAGGGCATTTCCGCATTACACTGTTATAGTGCTCTTATTCCATTTTCAACACCCTATGGGATCCTGGGGTTTGCAGTTTAGGGAGGGGCCTTTAGAATTCTCAGCTAGAGAGCTCCTTGGTCTCAGTAAACTACAAATGCCAGAATTCCACAGGATGTTGAAAGTGGAATTATAGCTTTATCATGCTTGGTGGACTTGTCAGAAAGCTGAAAAAAATTGGATACACATGCATATATTGTTGCAGAGGGTTTTTGAAAATTCAACTGAAGCCTGAGGCTCCACCTGCCCACCTTAGGGACTTATGGACATAGAGTTAGAAAAAGATCATAGAAGACTACTGCAGTATATGATCACTGCAATGGACAGATATATGCACAGAAATGGAAAGATTCAGAGTGAATGGGAAAGGGTTGGATTTAGCTGAGATCGATGGATAACTTTAACTTTATAAATGGTTAATTTTTAAAAAAAAAATTATATTCATACTTCATGGATGATTTAATCTGTACTGTTAATGTTGACAGCCGCCATGAGTCCCACTGTCCGGAGGAAGGCAAAATACAAATAAACAAATAAATAAATAAAGGATAAATTGACCATTTTAATTCAAGATGGATCTTTAGGAAGATTCTTTGAAGAGTGGAAATCCATTACAGACTTTGTGAGGAAAGATGAAGACTTGATTATTGTTGGATTTGATTATTAATTATTTAGTGATAATAGAAAGAAGCGTGTAACCTAATAGAAAAATTAGAGAGATTTAGATAAGATTGTTGCACATAATATTGATATTCATATCAGAAGTACTTTGTCTTCTTTTTTTCTCTTCTTTTTCTGTTTGTTTACTTATATTTTGTAATTTTAGCTGAAGATAATGGTGTTTATTCTTTTCCATTTTTGTTATCTTCTTAAAATTTAAAGAAGTCAACTTCTACTTTTGAAAAAGTAGAAGTTTTTTTTTAAAAAAAAAAAAGTTAAACAGTGAAAGTAGACTCTGCAATCTCTTTGAAAGATGAATGGCTCCTTCTGAACACTTCTAGGAAACGCCTCTCTTCCTGTTCTTATGGGCAGAATGGAAGTAAGTCCGGATAGTTTGGAAGGACCAAGAGTTTTACAAACAGTCTAGAAGAATAACACGTAGCCCTACGGTTGCACTTTGCCCAACCCTGCAGTGCAGAGTTTAAAAAAATTCTAGAATACATTAAAAGCAACAGAAATATGTATGCCCTTTTTGATCCACCCTTGGCTCAGCTTACTCATTTGTTCTCTACCACTGCTCTTGTTTTCTCCTGCTCCCTCCTATGCTAGCAGGTCACCACTGCTCTCCCTGCTTTTATCCTAGCAGGTCACCCTATCCTCATGACCTAATATAAATCATCTGTCACATTTACATAAAGTACAGTGACTAAAACTCTTGCAGTCACAGATAAGATAGAAAAGTAGTAGGTTCATGTTCACTTCAGAAAAAAGACATTTTAGAGAAGACAAGCCTAAAAGATAATTGTAAACATTGCCAGATCTAACTACGCAAGTCACACACATCTTTTAACTAGTGGCTAATACCCTAAAGGCACCAGATTCTATCTGATCTTGGAAGCTAAGCGGGGTCAGCCCTAGTAAATACTTAGATGGAAGACAACTAATGAATATCAAGTGCTCTTGGCTATATTTTAGAGGAACGAACTGGCAATATTGCCTCTGAGTATTCCTTGCCTAAGAAAACTCTAAATTCAGGGGGTCCCCATAAGTCAACAGGTGACTTGAAGGCACATACACACACATACACACAAGGAAGATGAAATATGGTTTTGTGTCACCTTCAGTGGATAGAATGTGCAGAATATGCTGAGCTATCAAGGGTAGGACTGAAAGTGATTAATAATCATGCACAATGATCATTGTCCAAGGTGACTTTGGACTCGTGTTTCCTGAACAATCACTGCTATGCCCTTGCTCAAACGATCCCTCATAGAAGATGGACAACAAACCAGAAAGCTTGTAAAATCACTGTGTGGTATGATTTGGGAGATATATAATTCAAGAAAAAAAATCCCATTGGGTATATTGAAGCATTGCACACACCTGAAACACTGATTTGGGGCCCAGACATTAATTGTACAGAGCATCAAGCATCTACAAATTGGTAACTGGAATAATTTTCAATTAGATGTGCTTAGAATGTGGTCATTTTTAAAAGAGGTACAGAAAGAAACAATGTCAGTGGAAACCAACAGTGGGCTGGGATCCAAAGAGCTTCCTAGACTGCAGTCCTGTGTACACTTATCTGAGAGTAAGCCCCACTGAACTCTAGGAGATTTACCTCTGAGTAATCATGAATAGGACTGAAGCATTAAGGTTGAACACTGGGTGTCAACCTGCCCAGTGTCATGAGTATTCTTCCTCCCTATGAACAGCTCTTCTACCTGCCACCTATCATATCACACAAACTGGTTCAGAAAACAACAACAACAAATCTTCCCTTGGTTCAAAGTACGTTTATACCACACAAGATGGAAATAAGGCTAGATGGAAATAAGGCTACTATTTAAAAAAAAACAGATCTAAACTCCTCGCTCCCATGTTTTCTCTCATGTTTCCCTAAACACAGGCTTATAGTACTTTAAGAAAAAGTACTATGTGGACAGAAAGTTTTTCAGGGGTTCTTAAAAGTGAAAGAAGGACAACCTAGTAGAAAAGATGTTCCATGTGAAGGACCCAGATGGGGTACTCTCTCAGAGTGGCAAAATCTCTAGCAACAAACGTATAGCTTCAAATAGACATTGAGGTGGAGATTTTAGGACTAAGTTCTCAAGAACAGACATGACTGAAAACTTCCAAAGACACAAACCATGTAATCTTATATTCAACTAAGCATTAGGGAAAATACAGACATTTCAGAAACAGTTGGGAAATGGCTCAAATTAACAAGTGAGAATTGTATAGCACATTTGACTGGTAGTTTTAAAGCAGGCTCTTGTTGAATACATTGTACAAATGACAAAATGTGATTGTGGGGAGCTGAGAAGATAACCACGGAAGACCCTTTTGGGAAGATGTTCTGCTCACATTATAAGAGGCAACTACCATTGATTGACAAAGAAAAAACATTTAATATGTGGATGAGAGCTTTGTTGTGTAGATTTTTGCAGCACAACTTCTGTACCACAGGGAAGCCTGTGCCTGTTCCATTTACATGGATATTATATTTATATTAATATTAATAATATTCAGGTACAGCAGCCTTAACAAAGCTATAAAACAAAACAAAAATCCCCTTATGTTTTCATTAGCTGTCTTTACTTTTTCCACCAGCTATCTAACAATCAAAATGTCTGGCAAATATTAAGATGGCAACAAACCTAATATCTGAAACAGATAGACAGACAAATACCTGGTCTTGCATAGGTAACAAAATATAGACAGAAAATGAGGCCATTCACAGTGAAATCTTAGGACATATCTAATAAGGGGGAAGTGTAGGGCAGACTGTTGAGAAGCACTGTTAACTAACCACAGCCTTCATCATTAAAGTAATAAAATTGGACACAAATAGTAGAGAGTGGGTGTTGAATGTGGGATTTCCCTTCATTCTATTGAGTTACTTCCACATCTGTCTGTCTGTCTCTTTCTTTCTTTCTTTCTTTCTTTCTTTCTTTCTTTCATTTATTTATTTATTGTAACAGAGAACAGTGGAAGGAAGAATATGTTTTGCTTTCATCAGCTATATTGGATTCTAGTAACTAAAGTGAAGGGCAGGCAGGGTTGCCACTTGGAAGGGGTGTGGAATAAATAAAATAACTGAACAAACTGAAAATAATGGCAGCTGACAACAACTTTGGATTTGCCTGGGCCTAGGCTCCTCTGTAACCAGGGCAAGTTACAAGTGAGTTAGAAATGAAGCAAGGAACAGATCTTGAAAAGTCCTGTGTGGGCCACAGGACTAGAAGGAAAATAATATGGCTTACATTGTTCCTTGTATACAATTGCCCTCCACATTTGCTAGGGTTAGGGGCACAGGACCCCTACAAAAGTGCAAAAACTACAAATATTGAAATGTGTGTGTGTGTGTGAGAAGGAGGCCAAGGCATGGCAGGCAGAAAGGGCCCAAACCAGATCAAGGAGAGTGAAAGGGGGTGTGTCAGCATGGTGGCCCTAAACTTCTTCTCTCTTGTCCATCTCTTCCTTTGGATGTGAAGAGGTTCTGGAAGAGGCTTGAAGTGCTGAGAAATTTGGGTGCAAACCATCTTTAGCTGCCTAGGCAGCAGCTAGTGGAGGAGAACTAGAGGTGGGTTTTAAAAGGGCTGTGTGACCTTATCAGACCCACTGCAGGTGGAGGTTCCCTTCGAAAGAAGCGCTTGAGGTGTGGTGGAGGGGTCAGAGAAACTCAAATCAAATCCACGAAAGTAAAGCTTGTGAATGTGAAGGGCCAACTGTAGTTTTACACTGGGCATGGGCAAAGTGCAACCACATGGTCCCCAAACGCTGGCGAGAAAGAAAGAAAGAAAGAAAGAAAGAAAGAAAGAAAGAAAGAAAGAAAGAAAGAAAGACTTTCCCCTCTAGAAAGCCTCTAGCAGTAGCATTTTGTCATTTAAATACGTCACATGTCCCCTTGCTTGTAGCCAGTTCTCTTCCTCACTCCCATTTTTGGGCAGTCTTTGTGGCCTCTGAAGTTTGCCACTCAAAAAAACACCTGGCCCCCAGAACTGCTCTTCCCAAACAAATAGACCTGGGTTTCTTAAACGATCTGCTTTGCTGATTTTATGTCCTGCAAAATGGCAGGAGTAGGTATTGTGGCCCTTGCAGATGTTGGTGGACTGGAGCTCCCAGTGAGCTCAGCCAGCATAACAAGTGATCAGGAATGCTGGGAACTGTAGTCCAAGATCATTGGGAGAGTGGCAGAATTCTTGCCCCTGATATATAGGCACACAGCCCCAGAATCAAAGCAATTTCCATGACACTGCCCTGTCATTCAAATGAGTTGACAGCACTGAAAAATCCAAATTAGAAGTCTGCAGCCAAAGAACTGGCTGGTTGATTCAAATCAACAATCATGGTGGAGCAGAGAGATCAAGTTTTATTTCTTCTCTGTGACGCTAAAATACCACGAGACAACCCTGAGGTCAGTGGGACTTACTCCCAAATAACTGAGTGTACAATTTTTATGTTTGTTTTTGTGTGCCTTCAAGTCATGTCTGATTTATGGAGGCTCTGAGACAAACCTATCACAGGGTTTTCTTGAGAAGATTTGTTTGGCAAGGGGCTTTGCATTCCTCTGAGGCTGAGAGAATATGACTTGCCCAAGGTCACCCAGTGGGTTTACATGGCTGAGTGGGGATTCAAATGCTGCTCTCCAGAATGGTAGTAAGAAAAACCTACCACCCTCCCCTTCAAGGCAATCTATTCCACTATAAAACAGTTTTTCAGTAAAGCAGATTTTCCTAACATTTAGGAGGAATTTCTTTCTTGTTATCTAAATCACTGGTTCTTGTTCTAGTTTCTTGAGCAGAAAAAAATGCTCTCATCTTCTACATGACATCCGTTCAGATATTCAGATGGTTATAATGTCACATCTCAGTCTTCTCTTTTCCAGGCTAAACGTACATAGCTCTTAAGCTCCTCATCCTTTGATCATCTTGGACATTATTTGGTATAATGTAGTTACATCACTATAATTAGATCCATAGAAATGAATTATTGGTAACTGACTACTTCCAAAATATGCACATTGTTCTTCATGACCAGGTTGATTATCTCTACAGAATAAGAGAATTAAATTCCTGGATGAAATTCACACTATAACATCAAGTTCCGTGTAAAGGTAGCAGGTGTGCCTCTTGTGATAAATCTTTTTTAGAAAAAGGAATACAGATGTAGTGATCACAATAATTAGAAGAATTGTGTCGTATTGGAAATGAAAGGAAGACATGAATTGGAATCTAAGCTATTCTAGTAAGGAGAAAGAAGGGAGAGACTCTCATGGGGGAGTATGTTTCCTAAGTAAATCAATTCCATAGAAGTTGATATGTAGGAAGAAACAATGGCATACAATCACATCTGTACATTTTTCAGTATCAAGGTGGTTTATAAAAGGCTTCTATTTAGATATGTCTATTATGCAGAATTATAAGATTCATGCTGATCAACATTTTGCCTGGCTTTTGACAGCAGAATATATTTGAATAATTTAAATCATAATTTGAGTAACTGAATATTTTAATTTCAGCAATATGAACAGCTTGAAGATAAACTTTTATTTTTATGGTCTTGGCGATGGCAATATGCCTTTGGCATCACATCATTTATTCCATCACATTTGATTACTCTGACCAATCAGGTCAAACCAGGCAGTTTACTCATTTCTCTTCACCAGGAAAATAGCACAATCATTTTGCAGAGTATTTCTCAAGTTAAGACAGTTGCATGTAACATTTTCCAAGGCATGTCCTATAGAGGTTGCCCATGCCCACTAAAATTAAGTGAGCAGCTCCCTATATCAATATATAAATAATGAGGCTTTGTAGTAATATTGATACCATTAAAATTATTATAATTAACAAAACTAGTTGCTTCTATTCAGAAACATTTATGTTTTCTGTGGCTTTAAGATGTTGCTCAGAGTGGTTTATCAGCCAATTTATCATGCAGTTATTACACTAATTGCTGTCAGCCATGCTGAGGCATTCACAATTCTGCATAGATAACTGTCTCCTTAAACTTGAATATAGTTTAGTTGATGAGAGACAAGACATGCCCTCTTTGACTGCTCTTTGTCTAAAGCAGGGTGGGTAAGCTCTGGATGCCTAGGGGACCAGTCTCTCTCCAAAACCTATCACAGTCTTTACCAAGAAACAGAAAGTTGGAAAATGTCTGCTTCCTGTTTCATAAGAATACTTGGGGCGGGGAGGCATCCAGGATGCTGCATTTTGTTCTAAAGGAGGATTGCTGATCCTACATCCACATATAGTAATTTTCCTTTTTTAATGAAAAGGGACTCCAAGGGCCACAAAAATTGGAAGGTGCTGCATGTGGACTATTGAGTATATGTAGTCCATCCTGATCTAAAGACTTATTGCAATGCACACACATACCTATCAAGGTGAGACTATAAACCATCGGTGCTGATTATATAAGCTGCAATTTATACTTCTACAAGTGTCAATTACATTTTATCTGACATGTTTATTGCATTTTTTCCCAAGAATCTCAAGATGGCACACATGGCCCTCCTTCCCATTTTTCTTCTCCTAACAATACAAATACAATAAGCAGATTAAGATGATGAGCAACCACCAATTGTGGTTCCCCAATAAGCTTCATGATCAAGTGAGGTTTTTAATTTGGGTCTTCACAGTTCTAAAAGAGGACTGTACCTGTTAGCCCCATTCTGAAATGGCGTCACCCACTCTTGATGGCTGCACGTTTGGTGTGACCCTTGAAGGCTCATCTTTTATGACATCACATTAAATCCACAACTGCTGAAGTCAAGGAAGGGAACATCAGGGCAGGTACAAGCACCTTCCATGCATTTACGCTTGAAGGAATGCTAACCTAGACCCATATGGTGAATAACACTGTGGAGGAGGATAACTATTTGTTGCTCTCCATGGGAGCGACCAGGATGCTTGGTGACTGGTGCTTGGCTCCAGATCACAACACATAATGGGGCAGACCTGTAGGCTATTTAAGTCTGGTTTCCCCTTCACATGCCTTCCTTGGATCATTGCAGCACAGCCCACTCTAGGATATTTTTCTCCTTTACATGAGGTTTTTGGTCTACCCCATACTGTATCTTTTGGACTTGGGTGACTGGCTTTGGATGGTACCTTTATACAGGCTGTCACCTAGCAGATAGTGGGGGGAGAATATAAGACTTCAGTGTACACCTTTGGCACCCTTTGGTGTAGGCACAAGCACGAGCATCATCATCAACAACAACAACAACAACAACAACAACAACAACAACAAGGACTCTGGAACTCCCTATTTAGGGTTCTGCAGCCCAGGGGTGGGGAAATAGGCTACTCTTGAGGCTAACTTGGGATTCAAATACTCTCACTTGTAGAATTCTGTGGGGTGGGAGTTACGTTGCACTTATGGCCAGCTAGGGAACAGCCCAAGTGTGTGGATTGTCCTTGGATTGTTCTTGGGGCTGAGGGGTTTCATGCAAGAGAAGGCTGAGGAGGTAGTCACATGGGGACACTTGACCTCAGCTGGTCTCCTGTCAGGTTGCTCCCCATTCTTGCTCCATTTCCAGGCCATTGCAACTTAAGTAGATTAGAACAAATAAAGTGGGCTTTATTTAACCCAATTTTCTGTACCTAATCTCAGTATTTCATCATTGGTCATCAAAGGATCATAGAATCATAGAGTTGGAAGAGACCACAGGGGCCATCAAGTTCAACCCCCTGCTATGCAGGAACACACATCAAAGCATTCCCAACAGATGGCCATCCAGCCTCTGCTTAAAAACCTTCAAAGGAGGAGACTCCACCACACTCCCAGGCAAGATATTCCATTGCCCGACAGCTCGGACTGTCAGGAAGTTCTTCCTGAGGTTCAGGTGGAATCTCTTTTCCTGCAGCTTGAATCCATTGCTCCTTGCCCTAGTCTCTGGAGCAGCAGAAAACAAGTCTGCTCCCTCCTCAACATGACATCCCTTCAAATATTTAAACACGGCTATCATGTCCCCTCTTAACCTTCTCTTCTGCAGACTAAACATCTCCAGCTCCCTAACCCATTCCTCATAGGGCATGGGTTCCAGTCCCTTCACCATTTTGGTTACCCTCCTCTGGACACGTTCCAGCTTGTCAATATCCTTCTTGAATTGAGGTGCCCAGAACTGGGCACAGTACTCCAAATGAGGTCTGAACAATGCAGAATAAAGTGGTACCATTACCTCCTTCGATCTAGACACCTATTAATGCAAATCAAGAATCGTCTTGGTTTTCTTGGCTGCCACATCACACTGCTGACTCATGTTCAGCTTGTGATCTACCAAGACTCATAGATCCCTTTCACACGTACTGCTATCCAGCCACATGTCCCCCATCCTATATTTGTGCATTCCATTTTTTCTGCCGAAGTGTAGGACCTTGCGTTTCTCTCTGTTGAAATTCATTTTGTTAGCTTTGGCCCAGCTCTCCAATCTGTCAAGGTCATTTTGAATTTTGATCCTGTCCCCTGGTATATTAGCAACCCCTCCCAATTTGGTGTCATCTGCAAATTTGATCAGCATTAGATCCTCAAATCCTCGAATCTTTGGCAGGGATTCAAGATTCGGGAATCCAAATCCCTGTGTCAAAATAGGCAAATGGAATCTTTCGAATCTGCCACTCAAAAAACAGTTTGTTGGAGACCAGGATGCCTGAAAACCTGGGAGACCAGGACGCCTGAAAACTTGGGAGACCAGGATGCCTGAAAATTTGGGACCAGGATAGGATCCCACTCCTCACATGTTTCCGCACCCAACATGGGCATGGGTGATTGGCCAGCAGATCGGTATAAAGCCTCACATGCACTGGAGGCCTCCATTTCTCCCTCCTGCTGCCTGTGCACCTAGTGCTGCCTCCCTCTGCAAGCTAATTTTGAGATAGGGATTGGAAGGTGAGGGACAGAGGAGCAAAACTGCGTTTGTGTGGGGGTCTAGGAGCTTGTGGGAATGTCCCAGGGGGTTCCAAAGACTGAAAAAAGGGGCTCAGGGGTCCATGCAAGCCATGCCAGCCATACTTTCCTCTTCATTGGCTTTCTTTGGTCAATTCTGGGACTAAGATTGTCACAATGCCACTTCCTCTCTTAGTTTCTGTGTCTTGAATACATGAATACTTCAGTTAGCCTGTTTTGAAGCTCCCTTTTAGAAAGTCTTTTTATGCTTCTCAACCCATTTCCTCTTTTCCTCTGTCTAGCTGCAAGTTTATAAGCACCATTGCCATTGGAAGGGTTGCAAAGGAGAGCTGGAGGAACACAGACTTTTGGTCTTGTGTTGCAGCAGCATGTCTATGGTAAACAATGAATGCCAAAAAACCTGAGCTGGGAAAGACTGGGATTCTACTGTAGTTGATTCTATAGGAGGAGTGTGTGTTGCCTACAACAAACAAGGTAAACAGTAGCTGCCTCCAGAATCATTTATTGAGCATGCATTAATCTATATTATTTTTTCATTTGAGACTGGAGGGTAGTTTTACAAGGTGTCACAGCCTTCTCTGCCAAAGTGTGCTGGTGCATCATCAAACTATAAACCCCAGGATGCCAGAAGGAGCTATGCAAAGAAAACCTAGTTTTGACCTGGATTATTTCTGTACTGTAATATGTGGTCCTGTTTACACAGGCAGGAAAATGTGGGATTAATCCACATTTTCCTGCCTGTATAGAAAGGGCCTTCATGTTGTTTTCAATCTGGGGAGATCCTGAGCAAAACTATGACAATTGTCCTGGCCAAATTTCTTCAGAGGGAGGTTTGTCTTTGCCTAGGCTTTTGCTAAGGCTGAGAGAGTGTGTCTTGCCCAAGATTATCCTTCTTTCCCTTGCTTTTTAAACCCTTTTTTAAAAAAAGGATTCGAAAGGTTCAAGATTTATGAGATTCATGGATTCCCAGAACCTTCCAGGGATTTGGATCCAGATTTGGATTTGGAAAATTCTGGATTCATCCCATCCCTAATCAGCATGCCTTCTACTCTTTCTTCCAAGTCAGTGATGAAGATGTTGAACAGCACTGGGCCCAGGATACAACCCTGTGACACCCCACTAGTCATTTCTCTCCAGGATGAAAAGCAGCCATTGGTGAGCCCCTTTGGGTTCAGTCGGTCAACCAATTACAAATCCACCTAACAGTAGCCCTGTCCAGCCCACATGTTACTAGCTTCTTTGCAAGAATGTCATGGGGAACTTTGTCAAAGGCCTTACTGAAATCAAGATATGCTACATCTACAGCATTCCCTTCATCTATCAAGCTTGTAACCCTATCGTAAAAAAGAGAGAAGATTAGTCCGGAATGACTTATTTCTGAGAAATCCAGGTTGACTTTTAGTGATTATGGCATTCCTTTCTAAGTAATTATAAACTGACTGTTCAATGATCTGCTCTAGGATCTCTCCTGATATTGATGTCAGGCTGACTGGACAATAATTATTTGGGTCCTCTTTTTTTTTTCCTTTTTGAAAATGGGGATGACATTTGCCCTCCTCCAGTCTGCTGGGACTTCTTTTGTTTTCCAAGAGTTCTCAAAGATTATTGCAAGTAGTTCTGAAATGACTTCTGCGAGTTCTTTCAATATCCTTGGATGTAATTCATCTAGCCCTGGAGACTTGAATTTATCTAGTTTAGCCAGATATTCAATGTAAAGGGTTTCTATTGTATTATACTTGTCGCAATGAATCCTCTTGTGCTGCCTGGCTGATGATGTGGTGGTTGAGACTATTCAGATGCTCAGGGACAAAAAAAAAACAGTTTGCAGTCTAATTGCATAGCAGTAAATACAGCCTGGATAGGAATAAAACCTCACACAGAGACAGGCTGAGAGTTAGGAAAGATATCTTTGCATGTAGGGAAGCTAAAGGAAAAATGCCCAGAGGGAAGGAGACTGAAGATGCTGAGAAGTCTAGCTCTAATTGTAACTGTTATATTGTGAACTGCTAATCTGAAAGGGGAGATGGCCAAGAATTACTGGAGAGAGACTCAGTTTCACATATTGATTTTAACTAGCCAGCCAATTCTTTGGCTGCAGACTTCCAATTTGGATTTTTCTGTACTATTAACTCGTTTGGATGACAGGGAACGGGAGGGGTGTTGTGGAAATTGATCTGATTTTGGCACTGTGTATATATATATTTCAGGGGTAGGAATTCTGCAGCTCTCCAGATGTTTTTGGATTGCAATTCCAAGCATTCTTGCCATTAGCTCTGCTAGCTATATCTGCTGTGAGTTGCAGTCCCACAAAATCAGGTAGGCTATTTTATTCCAACTCCTTCTACATATATACATCCAGTATAAACACAGAATTAACATCCAGAGTAAAACTTTCACCCCAGAAGGGCTACCCTGAATTTCCCATAGTTTAAGGATAAGCAATGAATTAATCTACTAAGTAACCCATAAATCACTAGCCTTCAACAGCATACACCAGATATCATACATATATTCCCTAGCACCTTTACTTTCCACTGCTCAAGGAAGCACATTGCTGAAATTTGGCATTGCTACAAAAATGAGACATTTTCATCTTTCCTTTCCAGAAGAGAAGGAGACTTTAGTCTGCCCCAACAGACTAAAGAGTCCCACGCTACAGGAGATGCACCATAGCAAACCCCTATAGTTGCCACCAATTATCAGCATCAAGTTCATCAAGACAATCCCCCAAATTATAGCATTAGAACTGTCAATATGGCCTGCGGGTAGGTAGAGAGTCCAACGCAATCCCACAGACTAGGAGGTTGCCCACTCTTGACATACATGAGTGTTTCACAATTTAAATGGCCTTATGGGAATGCAAATGAAGCATTCTATTTTGAATGAACCAGTTTGCACACAAGTGTCTCACGTGTATCTCCCAGAACTCAAGCAAACTATTTAAACAAATTTGCCTCATGTTCATTAGTTGGGAGAAGCAAAGGAGAACTCCACATAAAACATTTATTTAACGGCAGTAATTTCTTACCATAGTCAATGAGCTCCAGAGGATTTCAGTGTGAATCTCTGAAAAAAGAAAAAACAGGTTTAAAAACACTCTTTAGCTAATTAAGAGTTCAGGTCTAAAGAAGCTATTGACAACATAATTCTATATGTTGAGTTAAATAAATTAATACTTATCTGATTGTTTCCTGGAATCCTTTTGTGCTTGTAATTCTTGAGTTAGAGGATTTTAAAATCTATTTTGTAATTACATACTGGTGATTTGAAAAAAGGAAGTCAAGAACAAACTAGAATTTTGTCTTTAGGATGTAAAATCATTCAGGGGCATTACTGAAAGGTACAGTTTGTTTATCAAATTGAACAGAAAGTTATGCTGCTTCAGTTATATAACAAAAGGTACAAGATAAAAAATATAGTTTGGCTTGTGACAATATTCTGCAACAAAATCCATACCAGGTTTATAGAGCAAGACAACTTTCCCTGAATGAGGGAGAGCATTCTAGCCGTGGGTAATACCATCAGATTAATGAAAATAGGAAATATTTCTTGGTTAACTATATTTTATTTTTACAGGATCTCTAAAGAATTAAGTCACAATTTTTTTAGATGCTAGTAGTATATTAAGATTGCAAATGATAATCTTTAAGATGCAAAGGAACACACACATGCTCATCAAGAGCTTGGCCTTGGAAGGCTTAGAGATCACACCAGCCTGGAAGCTAGGCAGAAACCTTTCAAACACGAAAGGAAGATGAAAGTCTTTGTTTCATCCAGGTTGAATCTACCCAAGGTCTGCATCCCAGTTCCACTGCACAGTATCCTGCCCAGGTTTGACCCCTTAACTGCAACAGACACCTGTTTTAATTTCCAATCAGTTTAGAAAAATCACATAGACACTCATTCATCAGTACAAAGGGATGTTTCTACTGTGTGTGTGTTCCCCATATTATTTTATGATCGGTCACAAGACTAAAGCAGCTACGGTGGGGGGGTGTTCCCACCGTGTATATACATATTAACATAATCAAATAGCCTTTCTCTGTTTTCAGTGTTCAGACTGTCCACTAGCATTCCCACTGGACTGTGTGCATATCTGGGCAGTTACCTCAATCCTCACATGTATTGCCTTTACCCCCTCTCATTTGTTGCCTTATTTTTAAAATTTAATTCCCAAGAAAGTGGGTAGGATCGATGACATATGGTACAATCTTATACAGGTCTACTCAGACTTAAGTTCTATTGAATTCAATAATGCTTATTCCTGGGGAAATGTTTTATAGAGCTTGCCCCATGAGTCCCTCCCATCATCCTACTCAGAAAATATTATCAGAGATCCAAATCATCACATATGCCTGGAGTGCAAAGGGAAAAGGAAAAATGGTGTTGACCCTTCTAGCCCTTGACAGGCAAGCAGAAGAAAGGGCAACACATCTCCAGCAATTCTTTGATGCTCACCAACCAGCTAGTCACCACCCACCAACTTGCTACACCTCAATTCTACCCCAATCCCTATTTGAGAATCAAACCACACTTTTTTTTTAAAAAAAATGGTTCTTCCTACAATAGTGGACTAGGTTTAAAATCACCTTAAAGCCCCCAAGCAACACAGTATTTTCGGAACAAAATGAACATCATGTGTTCTAGCAGGACAGAGATCATAGTAAGTCTACATTATTTCACCTATGTAGATTCAGCTCCAATGTAACTAAGTCCAGTGCCACCTAGTGACTAACTATGTAATGACACTATCCATCAGCCTCACTATTGTGCAGACTTTTTCTAGCCATAGAGGGATACAGAGAGAGGGATCTCAATATAAGACATCTACCCTCTGCCTATAAGAAGCCCTGAGAAGTATATTTGCCAATCCCAGTGCCCCACTGGTTGGGGTGACTGCCTCAATGACACTAATGGCACAGCTGGCCCTGTATATTCTATGTGCCAACAGTAGAAATCCCCTGGGTTGAAAGAGTGTGTGTGTGTGAGAGAGAGAGAGAGAAAGAAAGAAAAAGAAAGAGGGATGACTGACACATTTAATCTCAATGCTACAGCTAGATGAATGAAAAAGCAGAGACACAAAAATATCTTAAATTCGGAGCTTGGAAAAGTTATTTTTAGACTATAGCACCCAGAAACCTCAGTCAGCATGGCCAGTAGCCATGCTGAGTGGCAAATTCCAGGAGCTATCATCTTTATTTTAAAAAACACACTAAAATGAACTTTAAATGCACTGATTTCTGCTATTTAATTTCAAATATATCCAAAAATAAGACTACAATCTATTCTGTCCAAAGAACTTTTATTTTATTGGAAATAGAAAATCCCTACAATGGAAACAGAAGATGCTAAATCCTTACAATGGAAACAGAAGAATTTCAAACTTTCTGCAGGAAACGAGTAATCTTTGATGGAGCCATCAGTGGATTAGTAAAACAGGCACTTCAGTTTTAGCTTACAAAGCACTGCTGGAACATGTAGAGTTATTGATTTATCTCACAGAATTCTGCTATGTAGTATAAGAGGGTTTTTTTTCTGATTTAGTTGTTACAGTACTGCTGGGATCATTTAATTTCTCTTCTCCCCACCTCTCTTAAAGACCCCTGGCATATTTTATTAATCAGAATATGTTCCTTGTACCAATTTAAAATTTCATGAAACAAAAACCTGTATGAAACATTAAATAAACATTGTTATTATTTATTTATTTATTGCTGTAGTTTGTCTTTCCAGATTATTGAGGGAGAGGCAACTCCCAGATCATCTTCTATCTTTTTTTCACTGAGAAGGATTGAAACTCGAACTAATTTCTTTCCAAAGAAAAATTCACTGATGGATGAAATGAAAGCCAATGGAAAACTGACACTTATAACAGGTTCTGTATTTTCTTCCAGAGGTTATCTACTGAACATTGGAAGTTTTTCTACAGATGGATCTATACATGTTGCACTGTAATTTTTCTCCCCTCTTGAAAAATTTTTCTTTTATGATTAAAATACTGCTGCTGTTGTTATTTTTGCTTTCTATCATTATCCTCATTCTTATCCCCACCACCACCACAACCTTCTGCTGTAATATGCAAGTATTGCAAATTAAAACCAAACAAAACAACAACAACTGTACTTTGGGATGCAGAACAGAAGCTGTTTAACTCATAAACACACACCCCGCTCAGCATTTCTTTCTCAAAATTTCCTCATCCAAATAATATTCTCCCCAACATTTAAAAGATATGCAGAAATGAATATTTTCCTTCTGAGAAAGAAAACCAGTTGGGAGGTAAATGGAGCATTCAATGGTTGGAAAAACAAGCTCAAGTCCATGCTACCACAGAGAGAGGCACCACATAAAGGTGTGGCAGGTCCAAACAGAGCACATCCTTTGTATGCAGCAGGGGCTGGGTCTAATCCCCAACAACTTCAGGTACAGTTGAGAAAGATGGCTGTCTGAAACCCTGGAGAGCTATGCTACTAAGTTAGTATGGAGCAGGGGTGGAGCAAGTCCAGTCCTCTCTTTGCAGCTCTGAAGTTCTTCTGGATCCACCAGAATTTTTTAAAATATTTTTTATTAAGTCAAAGAAAAAAAGCAAAAGAAAAAGAAGAAAAGAAAAAGATACAAGGGTATGCAAAATGCAAAGATAGTATTATAGCTACGTATTTCAATTGTGTAGTGATATTCCATTAAACATAGACATCACTTGTATTCTACCAAAATATCAATGTGACACCAATAAAAAAATAAAAGAAAGAAACCAAATCAGTCTATGTACCTCATGTCATATTTTAAAAAAGATTTCTGGATCCACCAGAATTTTTTTAGGGTTCCTGGAGTAGCAGATTACTTGCAACCATCCTCCTAATCAATCCCCTGGTGAAAAAAACCATAAAACATAAAACAAAACAAATAAAACACTCTTACTGGCCAAAACTTGGCCACCCCCACCCCCACCCCAAAAAAAATCAAATTAGGAAGTTGATTCATGGTCACTTATGGGAGCTATTTTTGGATGAAATCAGAACCTTTGTGAGCAGAGAGACAAAAATTGTCCCATGCTACAAACGTCTGCATCAGATATAGAAAATATTTAACAAGAGAGACTTATGGCCCAATTTGTTCTAAATTTCCTGACCCAGAAATTTCTGCAGCTTTGATTTGAATAGTTGATGTTCAAATATATTAATGCTCTTATGTAAATAGATGTCATAGATTTATCTGTTGTCCTTTTGTAATCTTTATATAGTAGCCTCCTGAAGAAGGCCTTAAGAGCATTTTGAGGACAAAATACATCTGGCTTTTTTAGCAAATAAAGACTATCATTTTCATATCTGGATAAGATGTTTCCTTATTTTTCATGGATTTCACTGAATACTTTCCAGTTTTTGTTTTTCTTGCTATAAGGCAGCTCACTATAGGATTAAATAATCCTTTTTTCCTTCCCACCTCCTGGTGTAATAAAATTTCCCTGTTGGTCTAAATACTCACAGTGCCACTCTGTTCAACCCCTACCTGACTTTTGTGACAGAAGATTCAAGGGAAACTAGCAAGAGAGCTACACATCAATGTGGCTGAGGCTGACTTATCTTAGATCATGCTCTTTCATGCAGATGGTGCTCCAGTGATGCTGGAAAAGTGAAACAAGCGTGATGCTGTTTCTTAACATGATCACTCTGCACACAGCATCTCCTTGCTTTGCCTCTTGCGCCCCCCCCCCACACACACACAGCATTATCAGCACAGAGGAAAATTACCTATGGAACCAGGAGAATTCCTGGGGAGAAAGGCAATCCAGCCATTACTGTAAATTAAGAACTTCTTTTTCTATCTATCTGCCCACTTAGTAACACTCTCATTTCCCCTTCTCTTCTAATAGAATATTCATACAGCCTTTATCCCTTCTTGCACCTTTATACAGATTTTCAAACTATCAGGTCTCACAGCTTTTAGCAACAACACACTTAGAATAACCAAAGCACCCAAACAGTTCCATATCCGCTCATTAAATTTAATGTATTCTTCTGAAACACTTTCCTAAAGGAATTATATCTGGCCTTCCTCTTGGCCTTTCCTATGACATCTGTTTTGTGCTGTCCTCAATATCAGCGTACCTTCCTATAATGACATTTCATGAAACTTCCCATCTGTTAAATCTGTTGCTTCTCAAAGCCAGCCTTTATCTGTATGTCTTTACAATATGCATCTCAAAGTGTGTACCTTTCTTTTTCTTCTCTTATTCAATATTTGCTTGCACATGTCCAAACTGGCCTAGCCCTATGGTGAAGGAGTGGGGAGAGACTCTACATTGCACCCACATGTTATGAAATTCAGTGAAAACTAATGCCTGTGTTTAAAGATTTATAAATGTATTACACAAGCAGGATACACAAATAAGAGAATTTATGATAGCTTGCAGCCACTTCTGAAGACTTTCCACATGTCTGCTTCCTCTTAGAAAAACATGTGCCATTGTACTTCAGAACTTACATTCTTCAAATCTTTTTGAGACTATGACAAAATTTCTACTTTCCCAACAAGCACTCCCCCCGCCACTCTTTTTTTCTTTTTTTTTTCTTTTTTGCCACTGGTGGGCCATCTGGAAAAGACAGTGATAGGCACTGCTGCTTATACCTGTGAACAAATTAGAATTTTAAAGTAATGACACAATGCTGGTTATGCCCTGTACAGCTTTATATGGCCCAAGTCCAGGTTATCTCAAGGGCCACACACATACACCCCTTAAAACCTAGGTAGGTTTTAAGATCTGCAGGAGAGGTCCTTTTCTTAGTTTCACCACCTTCATAAGTATATTTGTTGGGGAAACAGACAAAGGCCTTCTTGATGGAGGCTCCAAGATCATGGTGATGAGGCTAACCCGCCAGGAACCTGCTAGCTCCCTTCCTTTTGTCTATTTGCTAGCAAGCAAAGAGCCTTTTCTTCAGGCTGGCCTCTAACAACCAACTAGGGACATTTCCGCACTAGACTGTTATAGTGCTATTATTCCACTTTCAACATCCCATGGAATCCCGGGGTTTGCAAAGGCCTCTCCCTAAACTGCAAACCCCAGGATTCCATAGGATGTTGAAAGTGGAATAATAGCACTATAACAGTCTAGTGTGGAAATGGCCTAGGTCTAATTGATTTGCCAGATTTTGAATTATCTTTTAATGTATTGATTAAAGTAGTGCTTTAAAGAGCTTTGATGGTTAAGTTAAAGTGCAATTTTGTATTTGTGATTCATTATGTTTTATAAGATATTTTGATATGCTAGTTATAGTTATGAGATTACTGAGTTTTCTGCATTTTCACCATGCTGCATCTTACTGTCTACTAACCTTGTAAACTGTTTACAGTCAACCACTAGATTTATTACTATATCATTGTAATTACAACAAAATAACTCTGCCTAAATCAAATCTACATTGTGTTGTATCTTGCCAAAAACAAAGAGAGTAAAGGAAATATAAGAACCTCAGCACTCCCATTTGGTTTGAAAACTATAATCATCAAATTAATAAATCAAAACTTAAATTTACATCTTGCCTTTTATTGCAGTTATAATTCTTGGTGATCAGGAAGCTTTAAACAGTCTGCTTTGTCTTGGGGGGAAAAAGGAGTCAAGACAAGTAAAACTTTGAAGAACAAAGACTGGATTAACCTGTTTTTAAACTTCCTGTCCTTAGGGATTCTTTTCTGTCCTGATTTTTCCAGTGATTATGTACTGTATTATATATTATATTTAGAATATGTTCGTTTTTACCTAACTTTTCAGACAAATATTTCCAAAATTCATTAGTATCAATGAAAGAAAAGAGAGAGAGGACAGCAGGCTATAGGGACAATTTGTCCTACATTCCTGTCATAAGGACTCTCAGTGGACAGTTCTGTGCTTTAAGAGACGTGCACACTACTTAAAGAGTTGCAGTTGTGGCTTAGTCAAATGTGCTGTAATTCAGGATCAGACACGCACAATCCCATAAACTTCTGTTTAACAATGTAATGATTAGGATACTAAACAATGGCCAGGGCTGTAAACTATGCTGGAGTAATCACTGGCTGTACCAAAGTGATTACTTTCTAAGGCATATACTTTTTTATACCAGAATATAAGCACTTTGCTAGCCATTGCTCTGGGCAAGCAAGGGTAGCCAAATATCTCCTAGAACTGGGTATGGCCATGTACAGCTGGCCACCATATGGCTACTGTTGTACATCAGAGAAAAAGAGGCACTTTCAATCTGTGGGGAGAAGTTTGAAGTCAGTTTTGTCCTCCCCATGTCCTGCACTCACTTTAATTACCATGAAGTACAAATGGTCAGAGTGTGGAGCCAAGGTCATTATCAGGGAACCCGTAGAAGGGAGGAAAGCATATGCCATTACCAATCCTAGGCTGAAAACAATTAATCACTGTCAGAACCTATTTTTTTTTATAAACAGAACCATGAAAACAATCACTAAGTTGTAAACTAACCAAGAGTCCAAATAAAAGGAGCCACCAAACTGTGTTACCAGGAAAGCTGTACTGTTTCCAGCAAGTAGTTCAAGTTTCTATATAGCCTCATAATGCTGAAGGCTTCCAGCCACGCCCAACTTCTCAGATGTATTTCATTTCAGCATTCTCAGACAGCCCCTTGATGACCACGATTGTAGCTGTATACTGTATCTGAGGGGCCACATCTAGGTCATGTTTCAGCCTTCATCATTCCCAAGGACTGAGTCCTTGTCTTCTTCTTCCTCTTCCGACCCTGGTTTGGTTGAGGAGGAGTCTAGCTGTTCTTCATCAGGTTGACCAGCCCTCTGCTAGATTTGCTCCTTTCCTTATTGATGACATAAGGCAGGTTCTTCATATGAAGTAGTGTCCACAAGGGGGCAGGGCACAACACCTGTGTCTGCAAAGTTAATGGAGCCCTCCAGCAAATCATTGACTTGCTGGGAGTGGTTGCACTTTAGAGCTGTCCAACAGCTCCTGAGCACCTTGGGCAGAAGAAACAGACTCTCCACCTCTCTGCCCCAAGCAGCAGCAGCATATAGAGATTTATGATCCAGCAATGGTGCAACAGGATCCTGACCAATGATTGTTGCACTCATGGAAGTAATGATATGACATTATGCATTAGCCCAGGGCATCACAAACTCTATGCAGCCCCTTATAGTGGTTCTCTGGTCTTACTAACAGCCACCATTACTATTATATAAGGGTGCTCTCCAGTAATAAGAAGAAAAGGTCTGTGCCTGGTTGTTGCTATGGCCATTTCTGCAGTAGACTATTATAGAGCTTTTATACCACTTTCAACATCCTATGGAATCCTGGGGTTTGCAGTTTAGGGAGGGGCCAGGTGCCCCTCCCTAAACTGGTATGAAAGTGGTACAATAGTGCTATAACAGTCTACAGCGGAAATGGCCTATTTCTCTTGCTCTGCCTAATGGCAGAGCTGGCTGTGGCATGTGTGTTAAAAAACAAACAAACAGCAATTCATGTTCAAGATGAAAATCATTTAATCATTGGGGATTTCTTTAAAAAAATAAGCACACAAATTCAGTGAACTTCCATAGCACTGAGAAACAAAAACAAAATAATTCTAAGGAATGATGAAAGGGAATGAACCTTTGCCTTGGCTTCTTGTTTTGAAAAGCATGAGTGATTTCAAAGAAATACACTTTTAATGAAAAGTAGAAGCATACTTTTAACAAAAGGGCTTTGGTTGCCTTCCCAAGATTGAACAGGGAGATGTATTAGAATAACCCCAACTTTACAGGCACCGAAATGGATCAGTGCTTTGGTTTGGATAATAACTTAAGCGCACTTGTACCTTAGGAGGCCACAAGCTTATTCTGGTTCTCCCTGCTTCCAATTAGAACATAGCTACTCATTTCAGCTGGATAGAACAGCCAGCCTCAACACCTAAGGCTAAATAAGCCAACCAGTAAAGGCCAAGAGGATTGTCAAACTAGGATACATTTAATATATTGAGTTGACAGAGAGCAACCTCATTATTGCTGAAACGTGCTCTTTTCCCACTAACCTCTTTGATCCTCCGTCTCTTGAGCCTTTTCAACCCCCTGCTGCTCAGAAAGGATTATTCTCCCTTTTCACACCCATATAGGTTTGAAAAGCATGGCTAGTTGCATTTTAAGTCCTCTGCCTCACTAATAATAATCTCTCCATGCTGAATGAGCTAGTGGGAAGGTGAATGAGTTGTGTTTTCATACCAATAAACTCTCTCTCCTCCCTACAAATACTCATGTGTGTGTGTATGTGTGTGTGTTTGTCTGTGTTTAAAGGCTTATGGAAGTTGCTTGCTTAATGAGAATGGCATTTTCTTTATTATGCAAATCTCTGCCCTCAGACTAGCTGAAACAAAGAAGGAGAACTAGGCTTGATAACAAAGGACAGTATGTAGGATTTATCTTTTATAAACCTAATACTATCCAAGAATATTTTGCTTCCTTTAACAAGCGGTCCTATAACATCTCCTAATGAACTTTAAATCTCTCCCATACATGTGCACATTCTCAAACCTCCCCCGCAAAGAATGGCTTGTTATTGTTGTTGTGTGTCTTCAAGCCATTTCTGACTTAAGACAACCCTAAAGTGAACCTATCATGGGATTTGCTTGGCAAGATTTGTTGGGGGGGGGTTGCCTTTGCTTTCCTCTGAGGCTGAGAAAGTGTGACTTACTCAAGGTTGCCCAGTAGGTTTCCATGGTCAAGCAGGGATTCAGACCTTAGTCTCCAGAGTCCTAGTCTGATGCTCAAACTACTACGTATCTTGACACTTTAGAAGAATGGCATCTTATAATACGAATGGCATCCTATATGTTTATACTATCACTGCAGGAGGAAGGGATAGCTAATTAACTCATCCATCATATGCCCTTGTGATCCAGCACACGAGATTTGCAAGCACAAACAGGTTTTCTGCAAGGGGAGTATAAGGCCCTCCAGTGTGTACAAAGCAAGTTGTATCACCCAGCTGTTGCTCTCTTTGCAGGGATTTCCCCTTCCTGCAGGACTTCTAACTAGCACTAGGCTGCCTCCCTGCAAATTCAGGCCCAGGAAGTGCCATCCCACCCTCAGCTGTGACAAGTTGAAGGAGCTGAAGAATAAAATCAGAATGTTTGGAGGCCTGAGATATTCCATCATTTTCTGCAAAGTCTGCAAAGGTTCCCAGTGTGTGAAGGAATTAAGCCTAGGAATCTGAATTGATAGTGGTGACTGAGGCAACTTCCAGTACTCTTCCTTGTCATACATGTCTTTGCTTTTTTGGTTGTATTTAATTTTGGGTTTTTCCCCTCCTTTTCCCCCTAATTTTCCTTTTTCTGTCTCATGGTTCTTGCTCTCCTCCTCCTAATTTAATTCCTTATTGATATATCCCTTCTTCTCATATTCCTTTCTCTTCTTCCTTATGGGGCTGTTACTCAGTTGCTCCTAAAAATATTACTGTTCACAATTTATTTATTTCTAGATCTCTTCACTTCTTTGCTCTTACTGAAACCTGGCCTCTTGCCCATGAAACAGCTATTACCTCTGCCCTTTCCTTCTAGGGACCCTCCTTTTCTCACATAAGTCATCCTGAGTGCGAGGTTGGCCTTTTATTATCTAGCTTATGCCAGTTTCAGCTTTTTTTTAAGCTTTCCAGCAACACACCGTTTCTCTTTTTGAGACTTGTGGAATGAGAGTCTTTTCCCTTTGCCCCTGTGGTTGCAAATCAGTTTCAATTTTTATTTCTGATTTTGATCCATAGTTGACTGACTTTCTTTTAGATCACAATCCTATATTTATTATGGGTGACTCTAACAGGAATATGGTTAATTGCCCCCTAGATTCTGTCATGTTACACTTTCTTTCCTTATCTTCTTCTTTGAAGGTTAAACTTTGCTCTGATTAACCTACACACTCCCTTGGTCATTGATCTTGATTTTACCAAGAAATGTTCAGTCTCCTGTTTTCAGTCACAGCATTTTCTATTTGCAATAATTATCCTGCTTCTTTGTTCATACATTCATTCCCCAGTGCTCTATTCTTCATTCCTCTGGAGAGTGTTACTCTGTTAATACTGAAGCCTTTTCAAGGTAATGGTCTCTTCTTTTACTTTGGCAGATTGTTCGGATTCTACTTGACTTTATCTTTGTTGTTGTGTTGTTGTGTGCCTTCAAGTCATTTCTGACTTACGGTGACCCTAAGGCAGACCTATCACAAAGTTTTCTGGGGCTGAGAGTGTGTGATGCACCTAAGGTAACCCAGTGGGTTTTCATGGCCAAACAAGGATTTGAATCCTAGTCTCCAGGGTTGTAGTCCAATGCTCAAATCACTACACTACACTTTATATTTATATGTTGATAATTTTATTTCTTTGTCAACCATATGATTATGAGACTTAATTCCTCTTTCAGTATTGACCAGAGTAGACCCACTGAATTTATTAGATTTATCTACATGTTGACTTAACTTTCAACAATTAATTGAAGATGTCTTATTCAGTAGGAACTAATCAACAGAATTCCAGCTACAGTTTCCCCTACCAACCTGAGCCCTGGCCTGCTCCTTTTGTTCAGTATTTCATTCCTGTACCCATGCAGCTGAATGCCAGCAAAGAAGAACAGATAACGGGCAGACTAGATTCATTTCTTCTTCTATTTTTGCCATCTCATCTGATGACCTTCATGTTAGAGCCCGCAGACCCATTCTTTCCTATCCTATCCCAGAGTGAGTAGGGGTATGACAATGACCTTTTAACAATATGCCTGGTCTCTACTCCACTTTCTTTCTCCATGCATTTTGAAACATCCTACCTGACAAAGAGATTGGAGAGCCCTGAAAGCCTGCACAGACTTTTGTGCTTTTTTGGCTGGCCAGTAAGGATTCTGAATTCTAATAATAGCCTACACTGCTACTGTTCCTACAATAACTATGACAAGCGGAACACACTCTTGTACTACAGGGGTAGTGCAAGATGTTCTGCCACCTGAGGCTGGAGGCTATGTATTACTCCTCTTCTCTTGTGAGAAGAGCTGGCAGAGTGCTCTGGAGGGACCCTCATAACCACTCAATGCTTCTGTATCTTCAGAGAGAAGCCTTAGGACCATGGCTGCTCTAGAGAGCCACAAAAGGTACTTCCTGGTTACAGTATTTGCCACAGCCATAAAGTGGCTGGTGGAGATCTCCAGAGTGGCAACATGGGATGAAAAGGTACACAATTCACCATCTCTTCCACTCCACTGCCTAAAGTCAGTGATTCACTTCACTTTATAGATGGGCTGGTTCTACTGGCTGGTTTATTCCCAAATGCATTGAGATAATTCTAACCTAATCCTTCAATAATTCTGAATGTTCAGTAGGAAACAGATCCAGCACTTAATTCAGAAGATGTTTTAACACTTGATTGGATGTGTTTTAATTGAGTAACAGTAAAAAGTTTTAAACTGATGGTTTAATGTTTTAGGGCACAGGCTGCCAGACTAGCTTGCAAACCACTTGTGATCCACAAGCTCCACTGGAATAGTTGTAGAACATAATTGGAAATATCAATACTTGACTTTGTACTTGACTTATTTAATTCATTCACTTATTTTTAGGGCAGAGCTCATTATCATATTGAAGGAGATAGGTTACTGAAGAGGTTAACAAGACCCTGGACTAGGGCATGTGGTTTTCATAGTATACATTGGTTCTGACAATGATGCAAGTGTTGAAGATTTTTAGAAATTAAAACATGAGTTATCTATTTGATTTCATCTGTAGCACATCAACACAATTATGTAGCCCACTTAAATACCCTCTCAGTAGTTTTCAAGTTGTCCAAGAAAAACAAAAGAAAATAAATGCCTGAGATCTGCATGTTTGTGAATTTTTCCCTTTTTTGAAACTAGGGCCCTTTCTTTATCCTACCCTTTAGCAAGGTCCTCTGGTGGGACTCTGCCAGGAGGGGAGCATGACAGGAGTGCTCCCCTCTGCTCTGGCTGGCTCAGTTGTGAAGGAAGCACACACTTCTTCCTTCCGCAGCGCAGCTGGTTCCCTTCTCAGGCTCTGCTGGGGCAGGAAGCACAGCCATTGTGCTTCCCAGGCTTCTACAGGACAGGTAAGTCTGCAATGGTGGCATGATCACAGGTCATTGACAGGGAAAACCCATCAATTATTTAATCTGTGATTGTACCACCTGGGGATGGGAGAAGCATGGGACTGCAATGATGGCATGCAGAACTGTCATCGTGGTCCTATCCTTCTCCCATACCATGGAGAGTTAGGAGGGTGGTGCAGAAAGGACCTAATATTATGAATGACAATATGAAGGTAGATTGGGTTGATGAATTATTACTTCGGTCCATTCTGTCATAGTGAAAGTCATTTAAGGTTGCTTCCAAACTTAGTTAGTTCCACTGAAGCCCACCTAAGTTATGTCTAGCTCTCTTTTTTAAATATATCTTTATTGAAATTTATAATTGAAAATAAAAAAACCCTCCCCACTTCCAGGGTTATTTTCCTGTTGAATCTGCTTGTTTTCATTCCATTCATACATAATTGCTGCTTATTCAGAGGAGAAAATGATCTTATATTGTTACATCTTTCTTTGTTACATCATTGCTTTGTTACCTTACCTTATTACATTGTAGCATTACAATACTTACAATCTTACTTTGTTCCTTTTCCTTTCTTATTCTATATCTTTAACCAGTTCAAACTTCCCTCCATTCCCTTTCAAATTTCTGGATACGTTTATTTTTCAAAGAGAATGTTAACTTTTCTGTCTCTACCATATCCAGGACTTGTAATTTCCATTTTTCTATATCAACATATTTCCTTTCTTTCCAATATTGTGCATATATCAGTCTTGCAGCAGTTATCAGATAGGTTACTGAAGATAGGTTACTGAAGATATCTTCTGATGACATCTTATTTCTCTTTGTTGCCCCAGCATATTTAACAGATAAAACTCTTGCTTCATTTCAAAATTTAATTATAAATTCTTTGAATTTCATCATGTATTTCCTTCCAGAATTTTCTTGCTATCTTACAGGTCCACTACATATGATAAACAGACTTCACCTTTTCATCACATTTCCAACATCTTGCATTTCCATTTTTAGTTATTTTTTGCAGTCTTTCTGGTGTCATATACCATCTGTGTGGCATTTTGTAAAAATTTTCTCTTAAATTTAAACTTGGTGTAAATTTTATATCTGTCTTCCATGCCCCCCCATGTGCCCAGTTCAATTGGATGCCCAATATTTTGTGCCCACCTAACCATAGTATCTTTTAAAACCTCTGATTCCATTTCTCTTTGCATCAATAATCTATAAAATTTGGAAATTCTCTTCTTCTGGTCTCCCCTCATCAATAAATCTAGTTCAATTTCTTTTCTTTCAAATCCATATAATTTTGGTCCATTTTAAATCTCTCTTTAACTTGTCTCCATGGGAACCAATTAAATTAATATCCTGCAGCTTTTAATTCTTCTTCTGTACGCATTCTTGGCTTATCCCCATCCCATTTCAGCAACTCTTGATAAGTTAGTAGGTTTCCTTGTTTTGTTAGGGCAATTTTATATGCTTCTTGGGGTGAAGTCCACATTGGAAGTCTTCTAGAAAATTTACACTTTATTTGTGACCAGACTTTCAGTAATGTCTTCCGAATACAATGATTGTTGAACTCTTTATTCACTGTTATTTTATTATAGCACAAATATCTGTGCCATCTAAACCTATTATTTATTCCTTCCAACTCTTTAATTGTTGTATTTTCTACTTGTATTCAATCTTTAATCAAGTCTAAACAACATGCTTGATAATAAGTTTTTAATGATGGCACATCAAATCCTCCTCTTTCTTTTGTATCTTGTAATATTTTAAGTCTTATTCTTGGTTTTTTCCCTTGCCAGATAAATTTTTGTAGTTCTTTTTCCCATCCTTTAAAGATCTTGTCTCTTCCTATTATTGGTAAATTCTTGAAGAAGAACATGAGCTTTGGTAGTAAGGACATTTTGAAAGCATTTATTCTTCCCAGGAGAGACAAATTTAGATTTATCCATTTTTCCATTTCATTTTTAATCTTCCCCCATATCTTCAAATAATTATTATCAAATAATTCTTGATTTTTATTCATTATGATAATACCTAAATATTTCACTTTCTTAGTTAACTGATATCCAGATCTTCTCTCCAAGTCAGCTTGTTCTTTTTTTTTGTCATATTTAATGTCATCATCATTGTCTTTTCTCTATTTATCTTATATCCTGCCATTTGTCCACATTTTTCTAAAATGTCCATCAACGTCTGAATTGATTCTTGAGGTTCCTCCAAAAATATGATTATGTCATCAACAAATGCTTTGTATTTTATTTTCTTGTTCTTTATTCTCAAACCTCGTATCTGTAAGTCTTCACTTATCGCAATCAGCAATACTTCCAGTACAGCTATAAATAATAATGGTGATAAAGGGCACCTTTGCTGTACCCCCTTATTTATAACAAAGCTTGTCATTATATCTCCATTTATAATTAACTTCACTGATTGATCCTGGTAAATCATTTCAATCCATTTACAAAAGACTTTTCCCAGGTCATATTCTTTTAAAACTCGGTACAAAAATTCCCAGGAAACATTATCAAAAGCTTTTTCTGCATCTAGTAAAATAAAAGCTATCTTCTTCTCTGGGTTTTTATCATAGTGTTTGATCACATCCAAAAATGTTCTTATATTGTTCTTCATATATCTGCCTGGAAGAAAGCCTGTTTGACCTTCATGAATCTTGTCCTGTAATACATGTCTCAATCGTTTTGCCAATACTGTCGCCAATATTTTATAATCTTTTTTTTTAACAGAAACCAAGTGCTACTAACTTCAGTCTAGATCTAAGGCACCAATTTCTCTAAGAATATATATTACAGTCATAACAATAAACACTTGGTTTGTTGAAAATAGCACTCAGCTACGTAAGTTAACTGACAAAATATTTTAAAGAAAAATAAATTTAATTCAAGCTAAAATTTAAATTTAGCAGCAATAACTGAAAGGAAGATAGTTGAACTAAAGTTCACAATGTTCATTTGGACCTGTTTCATTCCTTCTGGAGTCTGGACAGAGAGAAAACAGAATTTTTCTTCACCACTTTTGACCTCTCACCTTTTCCACTCACTTCCCTCTGGTTTATACCAAACAACAACTGCTAATCCACTTATTCTTGTTAAGTACTTCAACAGACGGCACATTTGGTTGATTTGTTCAGGAAGGTGCATATTGCTATCTTCGCCAGAGCTTGTCAAGAATTTTTTTTTCACTCACTATAATAATATGGGATAATAATACCTTTCAGAGAATAAGGCATCATAAAATATAATACACTGCTAAATGTCATAGTGCATCTATAATAATAAAATAATTATATCTCCATGTCTGTCTGTGGTAGCCATAACCCATTGGGACATAGCAGTAAATGTTTCAAATTAGACAGAATACTTTTGATTGCTGTCCAAATACAGTAGTCAATTTCAAGTTGAAACTCCAAAGGGAAGTTCCCTTGAAACAGAGAAGGGAGCAAGCCACAGCTCATGGGGATATCATGGCAGATTGTCATCCAAGCTGCAATGGACAGTTTCATACTGAGATTCAAAGCAGGGTCTTCTTAAGGGCCTGGCATAACTCTTTCAGAAATAATTTTTTAAAGAGACAGAAAATAAGAGGGCTTTGTCAGGCACTGTTGTGAAGGTTTGAAAAAATGGGCTGGGAAGTGAGAAAACAAGAGGCTCCTTGAAGTACTTTCAGGGTATTAGATATAGATCTGGGCAGCACATCAAATAACAGGAGTCCTGAAGATAAAATTTTTTGCATTCTCACTTCATAAGAGTCAAGTCCAGCCAGTTTAAACCGATCCTTGTTGCAGCTTCCTCATAGAAACAGTGTTTGTTTCAGGACAGAGGCCCATACACACATTGTGTTGTTGCTTTCAATTACAGATACAAACTCATATTCATCTTTCGGCAATTCTATAAGAAACTGAGAACCTACTGAAGTGGTAGCAAATATGTGGTCCTCTAGATGTTCTTGGGCTGCAGTTCCTCTCAGCTCTAGCCTGAGTTTGGAAAAAGATGCTTGGTGTGGAGTGGGGCCTAACTCAAATTGTTAATCCTAAGAGGAGACTCACTGAATCAATTGCTGAACAGTAAAGCAACTATTGTGTAAATCCAATGAATTCACTGAGTCTACTGAAATAGGAACTAGTAATTAGATTAAGGCTTTGGACTGCACCAGGGCTACGGTGCAAGGGGCACGGCCATTGTGCATGGAGGGCCATGGCTGCATTGTGTAGGGGTGTGGCCAGGGCATGCAGGGGTGTGCCTACAGGTCAGGATGCCCCAAAAACATTGCTGTCCAAGGCAAACTGTCCTCCCTACCCCCCGTCCCTATGCTACTGTGTGTGTGCATTTGTTCTTTTAACTTGCCTGTCAACTTATGGTGACCCCATAAATTCCATAGGGTTTTCTTAGGCAAGGGATATTCTGAGGTGGTTTTGTCAGTTCCTTTTTCTGAAATATAGCCTACAGCACCTGTAATCCATTGGCAGTCTCCTATCCAAGTACTAACCAGAGCTGACCCTGCTTACCTTCCAAAACCAGACAGGATTGGTGCCTTTAATACTAAATTTTTAATTTATGGTCAAGTTTACAAAAGTACGGGGGGAGGGTTCTGCCTTATCCTTTTATTGTCTTAACATATAGTATCTGGGCAGACAGATGTGACATATTATAACTTACTATTGAAATTTTATTCTGTTTTTGTGCACAGTGTGCCCTCCTTACCCATGGTCTCTGGATGTGCGAGCTTAAGCACCCACGACTGTGTCATGTCTTATATCTAACATGGCAGTAACATGCATGGAGATGTGCTGAAGTGAATGTATTGGGACATGAGTATTTGCAAATTTTGCTATTTGTGTTTGCCATGACTTGTGGCAAAACAAAACAAAAGTACAAAGCAACAAATCTGCTACAAAAATTCTTGGACTGAGTAATCTGATACTAACTTAACTCCTTCTAGAACACTAGCTAGAATGCGGTAATGGATCTATCACAAATACAATAGTTATTTCCATCACTGCAATTTTCATATTCTGGGAGATCTAAGCTACTATACGGTCAAATGTAATGTTTCAAAGGCGAATTTCAAAAACACAGAAAAGAATCGGAAAATAATTACATCAACAAAGGTCAGTATAACTTTGAAAAATGGACATGAAGGGAAAAAACCAAACCTTCAACCACAATGGCAAAATACTTGCTGGCTAATGGAATTGTAGTGGGGGAAATGTAAGTTTCAAGCTCTGGGACTATGATATTCACAGAACTTGCCATTTGTATGTATCTGTGTGATAATGCTAAAATGTCTCAAGAAAATGTAGTTAAAATGCCAAGAGGATTCTAATCTCTTTCCCCTTTCCTCCTCCTCAAACACTCTTGTATGCTGACAGTTGACATGAGCTATTGATCTTAGTGTAGTGACAACCACTCTCTAGTCAAGTATCCACTCTTGCGACAATAGATGGGCTTCTGAGACAAGGACAAACAATTCCTTCTAAGAGCATTGCTTGCGTTGGAGACAAAGCAGTACCTGTTATGTATCACTGAAGACTATTATTGTAACAAACTACCCAGTAACATTTCACCAGAGGATACAAGAGGTCCTGGGAGAAGCAGCAATGAAAGTGAGGCACCTTTTCAATCTATTTATCAACCACTCAGTGTTCTGGTCTCTTAAACTCAAGGAAAAAACAACAGTAGAATACAGGAAGCAATGGCAGGCAATCAATATACAAAGGCTCTTCATAAATAAAGCAGACAAGAAAATAGAGCTAAAGCATCAGACTTCTGGTGCTGGTGCCAGACAATTTGCTGTTCATGTGGGCAGCCCTAAAGCAACTTTAAACCAAATTAGAAACCTGAAACCTTTCTCTGGGAAAGTGGGCTTTAGCTTTCAAGCATGTTACCTGACAAAAGCTTGGAAACATGACCCTTAGAGTCTACAACTCCTAGAATCCCCAGCCTGCATGGAGGCTGCCCACCTCAAATAGTCTGGATATCTTTGGCAATAGGCCCTGTGGTCTGAAAATTCACTGCTTAATAATAGATTGGTGAATGGAAAAATAGCCTTGGCCCAGAACCTGATCCTGGATAAGCATGTTGACCTACCTTGCATTACAGAGATCTGTTGGATGAAGCAACGGGAGGTGGTTAATCTCTCCCAACTTTCTCCACCTGGGTGCTCTGTATGTGTGTATGTGCCTTCAAGGCATCTGTGATCTTATGGAAACCCCATTAATTTCATAGGGAAGACTTATGATGACCCCATAGGGTTTTCTTAGACAAGGAATACTCAGAAGTGTTTTTTCCCTAGTTCTGAAATATAGCCTACACCATCTGGTATTAGCAAGCCAAAATCTGAGAGGTGGAGAAGTGAAGTTCCAGTGGTCTATTGGGATTCCATTTCCCTCACCAGGTATCTCACCTCACAGTCTTGAGTATATTATTTGAAGAATGATGAATAGGATTCTATTGGTGTACTGCCCATCCTGCTGATCAAAAGCCTCCCTTCCTGAGTCCACTGAGCTGGTCTCAGTGGTGATATGGAGTTCTTCCAGCTTGTTGTGCTGAGAGACTTCAGCGTCAGTACAGACACCACGCTGTCAGGAGCAGCTCAGGACTTCATATCCCCCATGATGATCACAGGTTTGTCCTATGGAGTGGTGCCATCCATGATGCAGGACATACGCTGGACTTAGTTTTCCATGCTAGGCAAGATTGTGGTGATCTGAGTGAGGAGGCGTTTCCATAGATCTGTTGTAATAGACAAATTATTACCTAGTGAGGTTTACATTCACTGGGATTTTGAGCCTCTGTTGAGGTGGCAATGGGCAGTTAAGATGCCCCACCCTAGGAGTTGTGCATTCTAATGATGTGGACAGGCTCCTTGAAGAGGTGAAAGCTTCCTCATATGTATTAGACTGGGGGGGTCACCTCCTTGCAGCAAGGCAAAGCCCATTCTGCCCAAAAGACTGTGATGAAGCCTTTACTTTTTTCAAAAAAAAAAGGGGGGACCACTCCTGAACTCAATGACACTGGATAACTACTGGCTAGTCTCCAATATCCCCCCCCTTTTTTGGACCAGATGTTATAATTCACTTTGAGGAGAGAGAGAAACTGCATGGGTAATTAGCAGTCTAGAGGTCAAGAAGCTGAGGAATCAACCCATAACAGAAAAAAGTAAGACAGAGGGATGCCCAGAACAAAGTCAAGATCCAGTTCCAAGTTTCCAAAAAAAGAGGCATTGTTTCCAAGCTGGTCTGGCTGACATTCACTTGGAGTGAATGACAGATTTTGCTCTGAGCATCTGATTAACATTTGCTGCCTGCTTGCCTCATTTAGAGTGTCTGAGTGTTCAGTGAAAACACCTGGGACAGCTCCAACAGAGTGGAAGGTGTGCTGAGCCCCTCCCCAAGCTGTGGACATCTCAGAAGGAGGCAGTCTCGTACTGCTGACATCTCAGAGGGAGGCATGACACTAGATTTTGGAACATGTTATGAGCTCCTGTCTCCTGAGGTTCATGGATTGAACAGATTATCTAGATTTCAATCTGGATTCAGGCCTTGTTCTGAAACAAAGGCAGCCTTGGTCACCAGGTGGATGACATATGCCAGGAACTGGATTGTGGCGGAGTATACCCCTGTTGGTTCTCCTGGACCTCTCAATGTTTTCAGTACCATTGACAATGGTATACTTCTAAGGTACCTCTCTGGGGTGGGACTTGAGGACATTAGTCTACAGAATGTTCCATATTCCTAGACTAAGATATGAGCCTAGATACACATTTTTCAGCAGTGGTGAGGAGTATATTTGTACAGCTAAACCTGGTGTTCCATTTGTGCCCATTCTTTGAGAAGTCAGATCTGGCTACAGTGACACATGTATTAGTTACATCCTGTTTGAATTACTGTGACACACCCTATATGGAGCTATCTTTGGAAACTGTTTGGAAACTTCAGTGCCTCTAAAATTTTTCAGCCAGGCTGCTTACTGGGACTGGTTACAACATGCATATAGATGGTTTATTGAAACAGCTCCACTAGCTACCAGTTTGTTTCTGGGCAGAATTCAAAGCATTTGTTACAGCTTTGAAAGCCCTATATGATTTGGGTCAAGATTACCTAAAAGACCGTATCCCCTTGTATAAGCTTGCCCGTATTTTAAAACACGTGCAGGAGGATTTTCTCTTGGCCTTCTTTGAGGCTTCTCCCAAGTTGTGGAACTCCCTTTCACTGGAGGTTCCATTGTTTTTTTGGGGAAAAAATTACAGTAAAACATGCTTTTTTGTCACAGAAAACATAATTTTTGTGCAGAAAACTTATTTACTAAAAATGGAAGCATTTGTTCAAGAAAGTTTATTTTTATGAAAAATACAAGTTTGTTGTACAAAAATATTGCTTTTATGTATAAAACTTTCTGTGCCAAAAATTACATTTTCTTTGCTAAAAGCATTTTCTTGAGAAAATTAATCCCCTTCACAGAAGTTCCAAACTGCAAATACAGTGACTTCTCCATTATTGTGACCTCCACATGCATGAATGTGAGGTCACACAAAGCACTGCATCCCATTATAGTTAATGGATACAGTGAGTGACACAAGTAAAGTGACACAATGCACTGTGTTCTTTGTTTTACAAATATACAAAGAGCACACTGTAATAGTTTTAAAAAGCAATCCCCCCCCCAAAAGGTATACTCATGCATTGGGGAGAAAACTGTTAAAAACGTATTCATTCTTGCAAGCAAAAACAAAACAGGCGAGGATTTACATTCCTGCTTTTTAATCTTTCACTTTAAAAAATGCAGCTTTTTAGATCTTAAAGCAGTTGTTGGCTTTATTCCTATGCACAAAAATATTTTATATGATTTTACATGAGTGCATATCCTCTCTCTCTCTCTCTCCCTCTCTCCCTCCCTCTCACACACATACACTTTCCATATTTTCTTTAGTTCTTCGTGTGTGTGTTTACACTACTGGCAAACATCCCATAGGTAACATGCACTACATGCCCCTGCTTTTGCCAACATATCTATTTTTTGCACAATATGGAATGAGGCATTCAATATCCCTTCCTACACAACCCTCAGAGTACAACTACAATCAGACAGTTCATGGGTGCCCTCCATTCTCCCAGCCTCCTATCAAGGACGGGAGTATGCCTGAGTGTCTTCCAGATATTCTGGAGTGTCCAGGAAGGAAAAGGTATTATTACAATGGAGGTGGAGATTGTTTTCTTTTAGTCATCACATTTCTAATGTTGTAGCAACTTAAAACTTCCACTGGGCTTTACCAAAAAATAAAAAAAAGGGAAAAAACCCTTCAGCTGGGCATTTAGAAATACAATTTAGGCACCAAAAAAGGTGCAAGCAAAGTTACCAAGGGAATACAACATAGCAAATGCACAAGATCTAACTGTGAATTATTTTCACTGTCTCTGTACAATGACAGAAATTAGGTAACTGAAGGAAAAAATCATGGGGCGGGGGCAGAATAGAGAGGTAATGCCCTCAATCCCTACCTACATGCTCTGCCAGTGTTGTGATCTTCAGACAGCTGGACAGCCACTAGCTGGGGATGTTTTAGGTGAAGATCCTGCATTGAGCAAGGGGTTTGACTCAATGGTACCCCTTCCAACTCTATGATTTTTTTATTCTACTTTTTTTTTTAACCTGCCAGATGCCTGGTCAACATATCTATATCTCCCAGCCACCTACAGAAGTCTGAAATTAGCTCAAGAATACTGTGATTAGAAAGTGTGCAAAATGGAGAACTGAATTCAATAATGTTTGTGGGGGTGGACTTGGTAGCAAAGAACTGGTTCGGACTGTGAGAGGCCAGATGCATACTGCTTTATGATCAGAGCTTGTAGCATTACTGCTTGGTTCTGCACTTCTGTAATGTTGACTGAACAGTACAGTTAGAAGCCATGATCAGAACAAATCAACAAACCATTGCTAAGAAGATGCTGTAAAATTCTAACACATATTCTCCTTGTCCCAGTTCCTCCTCTTTCCTCCGAAATAAAACTGGCTGTATGAATTTTGCCCTAAACTCCCCATTAATTCAGAAACTACTTTCAAAATGTGGATAGGGAATTCTGCCCATTCAACGCTTCTTCACAGATCAAGATTCCTTATTACATGGAAAACCATATACGTGCATAGGTATGTTGAGTCTGTGAGACAAAACATATAGAGTCTGGGAGGGGGGAAATAGATATAGATCACCACCATCGCACAGCTTTTCATTCAGTACTGAACCCCTTGATTCTGAACATCTGAAAGTGCTAACAAGTAGTGATTTCCGTGTTGGTGGGGCTGTGAATCTGCTATGGGATTTCAGTCTGAATGTTAAAAGAACTGTCCAAGGTACTGAGTCCAGCTTGGTTTCTAGGGTTCAGCAGTCTGGTTAGCTCCTTTAAAGCTAATACTAAAAGCCCAAAGGAACATGGGAGCCACCAGCCTCTGTTACACAGAAATGAAAATTAGAGCAGAGATGTCAACACTCAAAACATGGGAAAGAAAAATAGAAAGCTATTTATACAAATGAACATGAAGGTACACCCACGTGAAAGTCCAAGGGAAGCAAGAATTACTTCACACAGATCTTAATCTTGCCTTGATACTATCATCATTCCTGACACACAAAACAGAACTGAGCAAATGTGGCTTCAAAGTATTTGGGAAGCAGCTTGAAGCCAGTATATTTTAGACCCACCCTGAGGCTGCTGTTCTATCCAGTGGCAAGAACTGTGCCCAACAGAGGCCAAGTGTAAGCTAAAGAAGGTGCACAATGTGTCATAGGCACTACTATTTATGCTCCTGTTATTCATTGACAGTCTATTGTGAACAAATATCTGAGTTAAATTGGGAATGCTACTCGGGATCATTGCAGATTTTTGGGTGAAGGATTCTGAGAGTAGTTGTCCAAAAAAGTAACTTCCAAATTCATATATTAGCTGACAAGTATGTCACCAAGGAAGCAGACACCTAAACACACACACACAGAAACATTGCTTTAATACCTAACATATTCAACTTAATATTTCTACATACAAAAAATAACAAACTACCATCACTTTTTAGTCACTACAAAAAAGGTAGTGCTGGTCATTGGTGATGCATCACTATCATTATTAGTTTTTTTAAAGATTGCCTTAACACATTACTTTTAATTACTTAATTTTTTGATAAAAAATTGAAATATAAACACTTCAAAGACCATTCTGAAGTAACAAATAAAACTCATAACTAAACAACAAAAAAGTTTGTTCTGAGAAAACAAAGGTAATCATGTTGTCCATATGGCTTAAAAGAAGTTACTTCCATCACATTACTTTCAAGCTATAAGAATTCTCATTCTAAGCTCCTCAAATGAGAACCTGTCAATATAAACCTGATAGATTCTGTACTGTTCTGACAGCAGTATCCTGTTTTCCCCAGTGGTTGGCCAGATGTGTTCGGAAAAGCCCACAAACAGGGCATGATGGCAATATCTGATCTTATCAGATCTGTCTGCCTGTAGTACCCTACAAGGCAAGGTGAACCAAGGATATCTCCAAAGAAGCAACTCCAGCAAGGACTGGGACCTTTGAATCCTCTTGTACCAGTCCACTACTTCCAAGCTTCACTTTATGGTTCAATTTCTAGTTCTTGAAGTCCAAATGTTGAACTGCAGAAAGGCACTTCTCTGCTCAATGGCCTCCTGGCTGACTGGTTTCCTGCACTGTTGACCAGGTATGATAGGTCAGGAATCAGAAAATCTGGAGAAGGTAATTTATGGAAGCTGATATTCTGGTTCAGCAGGTTTCTTACTGCCCTGCACACCCTCCAAATTTGATATGGTTTCACTGGCAAAATATGATCTGATTGTTAAGATATATTAATTAGCACTGATATAAAATGGATCTTGATGCGACTGTAAGGCCAGGTTGGACAGAATAAAAACACTGGCTGAACGCATGCATAGCAATTACAGGTCAGAAATCTCCTCTAGGCATAGCCAGATCATTGTCAGGGGGTTGCCAGGTAAATCCAGAGATAATTGGCTTAAACTATGCTGCAACAACCCTGTTGTCAGACACTAGGGATAGAAGGTTTGCACTAAACCACTGATCGTTTCAACCCTTCTCCTCATTGACCTGGGATCCTCACACTTGTCCCCCATTACAGAGCTATCATAGCAGCCATTAATTCTTTATCGCCTAAACACTAAGACCATTGATACTATCTGGACCTCACTGTCTGCTCTGCTATGTCCATTGTTTACTTGGCTGGAGAGCCATTCACACCCTTGCCCTCCAGGCACATTTTCGGTACAAAACCTCGAGTTTTGAGTAATCAAATGCAGTACCTTGCTTTTTGAATGCCACACTGTTGTTCTGATTCCCAGTGAGTACCATCCTTAGGCACAAGTCTAAGCCACATCATTGTTTTCTCTACTGCTCTATGGACCAGTAATTATCACCCCAAAACCCTGAAACTCCATTGTCAACCTTTCTTCCCTTTTCCTTCAGTTAGCCTTCTGCAAGTATGTGAGTGCTTGGATCTTGCGCATGCATGATTGAATTCTCTTTAAACACACTTTATTTTACTTGCTTGAATCTCTGACTGTTTTTTTCCCTGTACAGAACCCCGTAAATATTGGTGGAAGATCTTGGCCACTTCCACATGGGGTAATTAAAACGGTGCAGTGTGTCCTCCACGGAGGACGTCTGCACCTTGGACTGGGTTCGGACTACTTATCAGAGATCCACACCTCTGTCTGCTCCGAAACAACTTCACGTGGTCCTCCAGCGTGTTTTTGAAAGACCAGAAAAATCAGGTCTTTCAAAGTGCCGGAGTGCACCACGGTGTGCCTGCTCCTTTTTGCAGATTCTCAGGCTCACACCAATGCGAGCCTGCAATTTGCGGGGGTGGGCTTTAGGCATGGCGAGCTTCAGCGGTTGGTCGGGACCCATGACCAACCGGAAGCTGCCATTTTGGAAGGCAGAGCAGTGCGGATCTAGACCACGCGCTGCTCCGATTAACCCTGGACCAGACCAAGGAGCCAGAAGATCCGGTGAGTAATGGCAGGGAGCGATTCCCTCGCCTCGTGCGGAAATGCCCTTGTTAGGTTACACCCCTCTTGCAGTCTTCCTACTTGAACAATTCATTTCCCATTGTCACATGGAGGTACTGGCATTGCGGGTGAACCTCTGAGTTACCCACGTTTTGGGGTAACAGGTTCTGCATCATAAGCCTGTTCCAGCTCTTCAGCTCCTTCTCTTCCTCTTGTTGCTGTTCCCCAGCTGCTGTTGTCTGTCATGACTAATGTGATGGAAATAACTTCCTTACACATGGAACCCCTTAGCTACATAAATCTCTTGAGTGTTCATCTAAGTTATACTTCTTCCCTTCCCCCCAAAATATAAAATAACCCCACAGAAGCTGATTCAAAAAGACATCTCCCCCACTCCATTTATTATTAAATATTTCTTGAATTACTCTTCTGAATGGAGTGCCTCAGGCCTTGACACTGATGCGTAGTGGTGTTTTGGCAGGGAAAGTGTAATATGCGATATTTCTAACAATATACCTTCTAATTAAAATGGCTAGATCTGATAATTAATATGTTTCCAGCAGAGAATCATATGTGCATATTCTCCAGCACTTAGAAATACCTGACATTAAGTTTGCAAGAGTAATCCACAGACAGAATCAAAACCACCATGAGAGCAGCCAGCAAGCTGTGATTACTTACCACAGCTTTCAGCCCTCCAGTGGAAAGAACTCAGCATGACTTTATACATATGAACAAAAACTTTTACAGAAAAAGAATGGTATCTTGTGTCCACAACTAGGCACAATTTTAGATATTTTATTTGTGATTGTGCTTTTAAGCATTTCCCAGACCTGATTTTTTTTTATTTCTTTTGCGCAAACATACAGGATCTAATAATTTCTAAAGATGATGAAATGTTACTTTTTTAATCACTGCAACTCCCAGAATTCTCTAGCTAATGTTTCAATAATGGAAGATCCCAGGCCCAACCTCAGCCCTTGGGTCTTCCATTGCCTTTTCCACTGCACTCCATTTTCCAACAAAGAAGGCAAAAATATGAAAAGAAAACAATGTCTACAGCAACAGATCTTCCTGCAAATCCACTTAAAAACCTGGAAATAAGAGTTATTCATCCCATCCCCCACTCATTTCTCTAAGAAAACTAGTACGTCCCTCCAGCAATTATTTACATTGCTTAAACTATCCTTCCTCAATCTGCTGACCTTCAGATGTGCTGAGCTACACCATGGGAGTGATGAGAGCTGCAGTCCAATGCATCAGGAGTGTACCAGGTCAGGAAAGGTGGGTTGAAATGAGTGTTTCATTTTAGTGATTACGGGTGGTGTTGGTGTTTTTAAACACTACATTTTGCACTACTTTATTGGAAGCTGCTGTGGCAATTATTTTAGTACAAAAATGGGATAGAAATGTTAACCAATCTCAGAATTGGGAAAAGTTAATTTGTGGATTAGAAACCCCATTCTAGCTAGAGAATTCTGGCCCAAACAAAGCCCAAACAAAGCAAACTAAATTGGATTTTCCAAGAACCCTCAACTTCTACAGTGAAACAACGAAGAGAAGGAGTCGGTAGATGACAGTATGCATCTTATCTTGTTTTTGAAGACCCTGTGTTGCTGGCAACTGAAATTGGTGGCGTGGTAGGGGACAGTGCACTTCATTAATGTCCTGATCCCTATTACAATCACATGGCACACAGCTTATGGCAATTACTGTACCTTGGACAGCAGAAGCACCCACCATTTTCAATAGAGTCACTGACTCAGACAAGGTTTCTAAATTATTCTTATTGACTA
This sequence comes from Ctenosaura bakeri, assembly GCA_948474755.1. NCBI lineage: Eukaryota > Metazoa > Chordata > Lepidosauria > Squamata > Iguanidae > Ctenosaura > Ctenosaura bakeri. Next base: position 236,109 of record CAOLHI010001708.1, on the reverse strand, counting down.
TAATTTTCAATTAGAGCAAATAAAACCATTTAATAACCTTTAACCTGGTTTGGGCGCTAACAGATGAGGGCTAAATTTATTGTGACAGCACCTAATCACATTTAACTGCAGCCTGTGATTCAACAGTCCTGATATCACATCACTGCAGGTTTTGAGCTGGTTAGGCTGTTACACTGCAAACCTTACAGGGGTGGTATGCTTCTTAGTTTCTTATGGAGCTGGACATTTTCCAGCTATATAGTATGTACTGCCATTGCTTTTAAAGAGTCTCACGCAGCTTTACTGTTGCATCCAAAGCCATTTTTCACACTGAATGCAACATTTTCCACCAGTTCTGACGGAATTAGGAGTTACAAGAGACATAGTTGCTGCAATCCCTATCCTTTTTTGCTTTTTCTCACAATGCCTAATTTAACATGTACATCATGTTATCACATTGTGTGTTGTTCTGCTTCTTTATGAAATGTATAACCCAATGATATCATGTGATATGTTATGTTAAACTAAAGCATTATGGGGCATAGAAGCAAATAAATGTACAGTAGTCTCAGCTCCAATTTCCATAGCTCCTGTATTTTCTACTCTTACTTATTTTGATCCTAAGATAGCAGATTTATGTTAACCTTGTATAAAGAAAATTTAAAAATCCAGAGGGAAAAAATATATCGCTAGACCCTTTATTGTACATTTGTGGACTTGGAAGGAGAGAAGGCATAGCTCCAACATGCCTATGCCCAGTAACTAGGAAAAGTCCTCCTCCATCCCAATTGTCACTGCTGTGAAGAAGAGAAGGACAAGCAGGTACAACTCCATTGTGTCTAGGCCTAGCAGCTGAAGAAAGGCACTCCCTCCATCCCAACTACCACTGCTGTGGCCTCTAAAGGGAAAGAAGAATAGGCAGGCACGGCTCCATAATGTCCAGGGCCCAGCAGGTGAGAAAGGTCATTCCATCCCAGTTACCACTGTTGTGGCCTCGGAGGGGGAGAACAGCAACCCATCTGCTGGCCTAATCTCCTTCCTCGCTGCCATTCCCTTGTGTCCTATCTTTTTATATTCTAACCCTAACACAGAACTATCAAATTAATAATTGTAATGTACACTGATGGTGCTGTATAGATGATGATGATGATGATTTACAATATCCTGCCCCATATAAAACATAAAACCTCTGGGCAGTTTCAGATAAAATCAGCTGAATAATTCAAAAAACCATTTAACATTTTTATGTATTTAATCTGGATTAATGGTTGCAAACTGTTACCTTCCAGCTAATTTGGACTACAACTTTCCTTAGCCCCCGGACAACATGGCCCATCCTCAGAAATGAAGAGAGCCATAGTTCAAAATATCTGGATGATAACTGAAGGACATTTTATAATCCATTTTGTTTATTCTTGGGTGCTGAAGTTCTTATTTCATGCAAGTTTGTTCCTTTGGGGATGTTTGTTCCTTTGGGGATGGAACAGTGATTGCATAAATGCTATATTATGATTGCATCAATGTTATATAGAAGTTTTTTTTTCACTGAAATGAAGAGAATTTTAAAGGCTACATGATCCTTTTTTTTTCCCTAGCTCATATAGTTTTCATGATTGCATTCATAATATCAAGACGTGGAGGACACCATTCAAAGGTTATATCTCCAACAGCATTCCAAAATCATGGGATGCAAGAACATGGGAAGAGGGCAAAGGAGTGTGAGGACAACAGATCAACTACGGAGGGAACAGCATCCCAGCTGTAGAAATGAATGATGGTCATGTCATCCTAGAAGCCAACCCAGAAGAAAGGCCAAGGTTCTACTGATGGCAAGTTCAAGGTCTCTGATCCGTTTTCATAGTTCTTGGACTAGATAGCCTTCCAAAAAGAGATTGCTTTCAAACAGAGAACTTTCATTAGTTTTTTTTTTAAAGGAAGGGGCACATAGCCACCATATTGGTGAAAAATGGCCAATTTCTGAGAACCAAGTTGTACTTACAGGTGAGGTCCTACTCAATAGAAAATGAGAAGGAGTATTTGAAACGGGAGCGGTTCAGAGAGCTGGTCATAAGAGGCAGAAGAATGCTATGAATTGCTCTCAAATGAAAGAGTAGAAAGAGTGGATTCTTTCAGATATCTGGGGCCTTGGCAACTGGTTAAGGTCAGTTGGAAAGGGAGTTCTTGTATGTGCAGCAAGATCCCCACTACCACCACAACAAACTGCCATTATACATGTAGATGGAAAAATAGATGTTGCATTCCAAACTTTGCCATACCCTAGTTTAGCACAAAAACAGAATCCATGGTAGAAGATAAAGATGAAGGGATGAGGAAAAGGAGATATGAGAAGGCTTGGCTCTCAATCATTTTTGTGGAGTTCCAGTAGGCAAAACAAATGAACTATATGTGGCAGAACTAGCTAGTCAAAGCTTTGTCTAAAAGTCTGTGGTTTAATCTAGAGAGAAGCCATAGTTGACTTTTGACTAATTCAGCATGGTACATTTGGACAAACTATAAAAGAAAAATATAGCTCTATCACTGCATACAGAACAGAAATTACTTACTTTATAATCTTCAGGAATTCTCAATTTGAATAAAAACAGAGAAGCTTTTGCCAAGGCTTTCAAACTAAAACAGTAAGTTAAATTGTCCCACTATAACATAATCATAGACCAATTCTTGAATATAGCCACAAAGATGAAATCTAAATGCATTCCAGATATTCAAATTTAGCAGCAAATCCTCTACATAATTATGCTGATTCTTCAGCTGTTGGTTTTATTTTGAATTTGGGCTTTTGTTGTTGTTTTATCAAGCACAGACTTCTACATATGTAATCACACGAAAATAACAGACTGCATGTGTAGAGGTGCAAAATATAGTGTGGCTTTTTATACATATTTGCTCAGTAATAGTTTCCAATGTGTTCAATGGGGCTTATTAATGCAGGCACATCACCATCATTATTGTTATAACTTTTATTTATATTCTGCTTTTTCCCCAAAATTGGGATTCCAAGTAGCTCACAATTTAGAAGAACAGTACAATTCTAAACATACAAATGCAAACATTAAAATAGAATTTAACTATTTACAGTATTAACGCAATTCACACCTTAAGTTAAAAGAATAAAATGTGATTAAAACAATACAAATCGCTTAAAAACAATTCACTTAAAAATAATGCAGCACCCCCTAACTTGTTCTTTTAAAATTTTCTGTTTTAAAAGCATGTATGAATAAAAAAGGTTTCAGCCTGCCAATGGAAGGACAACAAGGAGGGCATTCTGGTTTCTGTGGGAAGGGAGTCCCAGAGTCTAGGGACAGCCACCAAAAGGGACTTCTCTTGTGTCCCCACCCACCATGCTTGTAATGGTGGTAGGACTGAGAGAAGGATCTCTCCTGATGATCTCAAAGCCTGGGCTGGCTCATACAAGGAGATGCAGTCTGCTAAACGCCTGGACCTGAGCCATACAGGGCTTGATAAGTCATAAGCAGCACTTTGAATTATGCCTGGAAACAAACTGGCAGCCAGTGGAGCTGTTGCAACAGGGGCAAAGTATGGTCTCTGTAACCTAACCCAGTTAAGACTGTGGCTGCAGCTCTTTGGCCCAGGTGAAGTTTCTGAACACTCTTCAAAGGCAGCCTCAAGTAGAGTGTGCTACAGTAGTTCAAATAGGATGTAACTAAGGCCTATGTAACTAAACCATGTACCAGTGGCCAGATTAGCATTTCACGGAATGGGGCAGTTTGCACATTGTGTGCTGGATTGGTATTTCTGTGCTGGTACACACATTAAATTGACTTCAGTATATTATGTTAGCTGTGCAAGTCCACAGTGGGCCACCTAGAATGACTTGCTAGGTAAGTATCTGAACTGCAACCGACATGAACGAAAGGCATGAAGGTTCTACAGTACAGGTACTGTCTTTCCACATATCAAGGCACATAAGATATTTTCAACCATCTGAATTAATACATAGGCTTGGGAAATTATTTCATCTGTAAAACCTGGCCCACCTTTAAAATCTTTAATAGTTTATCAACACAATGGTTGTACACAACTGTAAACAGTTTTCCCACTTTAACAGATAAACTACAAAAATACTACCAAACCTATTTTTTTTTCTAGTAGTGCCTATAAACTCACCCTGAGTAATGATCCACGGAGCTCAACATCATACAATTTGATTGGCAGCATGAATTTTTCAAGTATTTCTCCCAGTTCTTCACCTCTATTTGTTAAATTTGGGAACAGATCCTGGGTTCATGTATTTCTACCCTGATAAAGACTGACTCAAAACAATTTTCTGCCTGAGGCACAAGACATGATAGGATTCACAGTCATCCTGCTACATGACATGCGGAAACCAAGCAAGCAAACAGGCAAATGAATATTAATTCAGTGCTGGTATCTGGACAGCACCCTTCACTGCTTGAGCACAGCAGGCTATTTTGGGGGCTCAGAACAAGCAAGAGATTCCCCAGCACCTGACACCCTAGGCAGGTGCCTCAGTATGGCTAATGGTAGGGCCAGCTCTGTTTCTAATCCCCTCTTTTACTCCATTCACTGTATGAAGAAGTGATCATATGCACCTAAGAGATTCTGCGGTTACCTGAGTGTGGGATTTCCCTTCACACTGGATACCGAATACACATAGCTTCAGAGTAACACAGGATCCCATATTTAACAACTAAATTTTATGAGTGGGAACAGTGCTGCTTTGAGTCCTACTGTCAGGAGAAAAGTGGGATATAAATAAATATAACAACCACTACAACAACAGTGTGATCTCTTACCAGATAGGACCAACAGGCCATCTGGAGCAGTACTGTGCTGTGGCAAACACTAGCATTCCAGGATCTCCCAGAATGGTATTTGCCAGCTCTACTGATAATGCAGCACACGTGATCCAGGAATCTTAGCTAAATGTACATCAACAGTGTGATGCAGGGGTGGGGTGGGGGAGCTAATGCTATTCTAAGTTGCATCAGTAGAAAAAACTGGCCCTCACCTGAAGGACTGGATTCAGTTCCAGGCAGCACAATTTAAGAAAAACATCCAGAATGTGTCCCCAGGAAGGTGACAAAGCTAATGTAGGTTCTAGAAATCAAGCCCTATGCAAAACAACAGAGTAAACTGGGTACATTTAGCCTGGCAAAGAGACAATTAAGAGCTGATGGCAGCTATCTTCATTTAAAGGGCTGCCACACAGAAGATGGAGCATGCTTGTTTTCTGCTACAATAGAAGGAATGATCCAAACAAATTAGTTCCAATTACATAGAAGATTTTGACAAACATTAGAAAGAATTGCCTAACAGAAGAACAGACTTCTTGGAAGGGGATGGGGATTTTATAAAGCACAGAAGGTTTTCAAGTAGAGGCTTAATGGCTGCCTACAAGAAAGATATTTTAGCTATGTATTTCTTTGAGACTCATTCAAACTCTAAAATTCTGTGCTATCTTATATCTATTTGACAAAGATCCCAAGGTTTTACCTCTAACCTATTATCCTTCTTCCTTGAAACAGTGGCTACATGAGCCAGATTCCTGATGGTGACAAAAAGTCCTGATGTTACCAAAAGTTTAAACCAATATATGTAATTTCAGGGATGCTAATGCATGAGGTATTGAGTACCTCCTCATGCAATATCCCCTGCCAGAGTGCTCCTCCAACCATTTAATGGTTGGGAGAAGAGGAGGCACCTGGTCAAAGTGTGGCTGCAATTCCACAGCCAGGAAAGGTTAAAAAAAAAGGTATTGCCTTCCCAAGTCTCCAGTATAGACTAGCATTGTTGTTGTTGTTCTTGTTGCTGCTGCTGCTGTTGTTATGAGCCTTCAAGTTGTTTTAGACTTATGGTGACCCTAAGGCAAACCCATCAGAGGGTTTTCTTGGCAAGATTTATTCTGGGAAGAAGGGAGTTGTCCTTGCCTTCCTCTGAGGCTGAGAGAATGTGACTTACCCACAGTCAGCCAGTGAGGGCTCCTAGTCTAAAACTCATACCATTTAATCACACTGGCTCCTTGCAGATTAGTGTACTCATTAGTAATCCAGGACAGTAACATCTGCTTTCTTAGCCTAGCTGTGGAATAGCACCTGGACACCCTCCCCTGGGCACTGCATAGTCATTGGGGTACATTCTGGTGCTGGGAGACTGCCTTTCATAAGAGGTAGAAAGGTAGCTCAATGAAATTACATGAATGAACTATTGAACTCCACCCACCAATGTAGGATTTTAGCCAGGACAAACCCATCTCTAGAAGATAGATCGATATTATTGCCTTCTAAAACCTCTATCCCACATTCCCAGTTTTACTGCGTGTCCTTTTATGCCACTGATTTTGATTATTTTCTTCTTCTCTGTCAATTCTAGATTTTGCAAACCTCCCTAACAGAATGTCTCACAGTCTTTGGAAGCCTAGCTTGACACTTAAATTTGTCTTGGAAGCAGATCAGGCAGTCCAGTATTTGGTAAGTAGCCACAGGGATGGTCGCTCACCCTTGATGCTTCCACTATGTTTATGCCTTATCTATAGTACTAATCCAGTGCAGGTGCTGTGCTCTGTAGGATGGCTCAGCTGTCAGCATGCTTCTTGGATGCTTCTGTGCCAGCACACCAAGTCTCAACACAGTGTTCAGAACTGATTTATATCAATATACATCTTCCCGTAGAACTACAAGTGACTATATCAGCATTAGACATACTTGATCTTCTCTACAACTGTCCATTCTTAATGTGCCTTCATTAAAACTGAAGGAATAAATAGGGAGACAGATTGGGATAGCAGCAGGTGGGCAAGGAAGTGAACCAAAGTTTCCACCAGCACATTAATCCAGTTGAAAATAAGTTCCTGAAGTTTCAAGTCAACTCTAGAGGAAAGTGTCCAGTCTCACCAATTTCCTTGAATTTCCTACCTTAGGTAAACATATTTATTAATTATATGCATATCACATCCAAAGATATGTATATCCAAGCAGCTCAATGTGGCATACATGTTTCTCATCCTCTGAGCAGGCAACTCTGTGAGGTAGATTGGGCTTAATGAGAGTGACTGCCCCAAGGTCACCCAGTGAGTTTCATAACTCTTCAGGGAATTGAATCTCGCTCTTTAAGCCTAATATTCTGGTAGAAACTTTGTAAGGAAAGTATGCAATTAAATGATCTACCTCCAGAACCTGCAGTCCACTTCTCTGCAGCTGCTTTTTATATTGTAAGAAGTAAATACATTACTTTCATTCATGTGATTAAGAACATAGCCATCTGACTACCCCTGTGCTCTACTCAAATTTCCGTATCATTTCAAACATGGAGAGTTCCCCTTGTCAGCATGGTTTGGAAATGTGTTCCACTGAGTTTTCACAGAATCACTGAGCTGGGACCACAAGGACTATCTAGTTCAGCCTCCTGCCATGCAAGGATACAGAAACAAAAGCATTCTTGAGACAGATAGCTATCCAACCTCTGTTTAAAAACCTTCCAAAAAAGGATTCTATCACCCTCTGAAGCAGTCTACTTCATTTTCATACAGCTCTTACAATGAAGAAATTTTTCCTAACATTTAAGTAGAACCTTTTCGCTTGTAATCTGAATCCACTGGTTTATGTTCTAGTCTCTGGAGCAGCACGAAAGAAACTCTCCCTTATGTTCTACATAACATCCTTTCACTTATGTAAAGATGGCTATCGCATCATTTCTCAGTCTTCCCTTCTCTAAGATAAACATCCTTATAGTACTTGGTTTTTTTCCATCTTGGTCACTGTCCTCTGGACACATTCTAGCTTGTCAGTATCTTTGTTGAACTGCCATGCCGAGAAATATACACAGTATTCAAGGTGAGGTCTGACCAAAGCAAAATAGTGTGATACTATGACTTCCCTAGATCTGGACACTATACTTTCGTTGATGCACCCCAGAACTAGATTGGCTTGACTCATGTTTAGTTTGTGGTCTATTATGAGCCCTGGATCCTTTTCACATGTAGTGCTGTCAAGCCAATGTCATCTATCCTATATTGGGGCATTTCATTTTTCCTGCCTAAATGTAATAATCTTTGTTGAAATTCATTTTGTTGATTTTGGCCCAGCTCTCCAATCTGTCAAAATCATTTTGTCCTGTCCTCTGGGGTATTCACTACCCTTCCTAATTTCGTATTATATGCAAATTTGATAAGCATGCCTTCTATTCCATCATCCAAGTCATTTATAAAGATGCTGAATGACACCAGATCCAAGACAGAATCCTGTGACACCTCACTAGTCACTTGTCTCCAGGATGAGAAGGAACCACAGGTGAACACCCTTTGGATTTGGTCCATCAGCAACTACAAATGGACCTCATAATAGCACTGCCTACTTCACATTTTATCAGCTTATCTACACAAATATCATGGGGACTGTTTCAAAGCCTTACTGGACTTAAAATATACATCCATGGCACTTCTCTGGTCTACTGAACTTGTAACTCTATCAAAAAAAGGATAAGATTAGTTTGGTATTGCTTAATTTTGGGAAACCCATGCTGCTTCTCAGCGATCACAACAAATGTGATAGTTGAGAATGTACCCAGAATAACTGTTAAATGATCTATTCAAGAACTTTGAACACTGATGTCAAGCTGACTGGTCAGTAGCTTCTCAGGTACTCTTTTTCTGTCCTTTTTGAATTATGGATGACAACATTTACCCCACAGTTTTTAATAGAATTTATCACATTCTTACTACCTGAGCCCATACACAGGCCAAGACGGAGCTGAATAGCAAAATCCACTTTCCAACATTAGCAATGCAGTTTATCAGAGTGAAAGTAAGTTCAAAAATGTGCATATTAGTGACAAGTATGCATTAGAATACAGATAGCTGAAAAATACACCCAAACTGCATTGGATCACCTTTTTATCTTATTTTCTTTAACTTGTATGCCACCTTTTTTCTGGGCATGACAGCCAAGGCAGCTTGAAAGAAACCTTATAGGATATAACTAGAAACCTGATAATTAAAAAGTTTAAAAATCTTTCATGTTAAAAGAACAATAATTTAGAACAGTATAAAATGATTTTTAAAAGCAAGAAAGATAAACAAGAAAGACAAATGTGCACCATGAACACTGCTCTTTAAAGAACCCTTCTGGCCACCAGTTACTCACCAAATACTTATTAAAGTCTTTACTTGCTGATGAAAGATGGGTGTCAGCCTAGTCTCCTGTGGAAGAAAATTCCACAGCCTGGGAACAGCCAGAATATGTAGATTACAAAAATGTGCATGAACATGTGTACATAGGAAGAATATGCACCAAACCCCCACCTATTTGTATGTAGACATGGGCCTAAACACTGTTAGTAGTTCTAGATGAAGTAAATTCATTGAATGGTGAGTCAATATTTATATATATCCCCTTGATTCAATGACTTTACTCTAGTTGGCACTTTTATTATTTTTTATTACAATTTACAATTTTTATTACAATTTTTTTACAATTATTATTACAGTTTTTATTACAATTTAGACATTTTCATATATTTTTAAAACCCTGAAAACTTTTGCACAAAGCAAATGGAATAAGATTAACCAGAAAACCTAACACTATCTGCAAATATGGAGGTGTTAGATCATCCATCTCTATCTACTTCACATAAGTGTAGCAATCTCATAAACTAGTCTCCCAATTAAAAAGTTGTTTTTGCATAAAATAATACAGTAGCCTCCCTCCCTATGCCAGTAAGTCATGATAAACTTATAACTTAAATGAAAAAAGTAGTAACACATACATCCCTTTACATTTTTAATATTTTCCCACGGCCATCTGATATTATATGTATGACTTGCATGTTTTTAAGTCTAAGGAAATCCTGATTTTGAATATTTAACGCAAATCATCTGTTGATCTAAACCTTCAGCCACCATGCAGCTCAGCAATCATTATACAGATGCTTTGGTTATTCTCCCTTAAGAGAGTGTTCTCATCTATGAAACTTCCTGTGCCTAAAGCCAAATAGTCATATAGTTCTGTCTATTGTTTTTAAAACGTATTTTCAGGAGCAGAGTTATTTCTCCATGGTCAGTACTGACTAAGATCGTAACAATCCATCCAGCAGGCAAGGAGTATAGGAAAATAAATCGGTAAGAGGTTGTTGAATTATGCTTTGTAACACAACTCAGGCCTTTTATCTGCCTTAGCCTATGGCTTTGCTATAGCTGCAGAGGGAATTCAAAGGTGTTATTTTCAAATAAAAACATACTGAAAGAGTCAAAGAAAACTGTCATTAAGGATATCAAATGGGCATGCCATATGGTTCGGAGGACTTTGATTCCTTTTGTTAATACTAGACCATACTGTAAATATGTGTAAAATTGCCTTGGATACAGCTCTTACTAAAAATATTAGAACACTACAACACCAAGTTTTCTATAGTGAATGAGCATGTGTAGGAAATTGACCAACTGAATCTGTCATGTGCAGCAAAACACCTGCTCACCAAATGTAGTGATTCTGAATTCACTGGATGTATCTGTAAACCAAGTCTCTTCTGCAAAGGGAAAACATACCAGCCATTCACCCAAATATTCCATGGCACTCTGGTCATTCCCTATCCCTGCATTGCAAGAGAAGGAGGGAGGGAAGGAGAGTGGAGGAGGCCCTTAGTGTGTTCCAGCAGTGCAAGTAACTCCATCAGATCACACCCATTTCTGAAAACAAAGAGAATGAGCATTGGATGTTACTGAGTCCTGTTTTCACAAAGTAGTCAGAGTCACAGTCTTCATCACTATTATGTTTCTACATTAACCAGTATTGTGGATGATATTAAAATGACATTTTCTCCACCAATTCCTCTGTGAACAACACTCCTAATATTAAAGAAAATATTTTACTTACATCTCACTGTTTCTCACAGTTTACCTGTAGCTGCTAGAGATTCTTCCATCCAGGCAGCTAGGACTGCTGAACTTCTGCAGGAGATCTGTGGTGTACTACCTTCAGCGTATTGGCTACGGATACCTCAGACTACAAAATGAACTAACTTGCCATGTCTCCCAGACTAATATGTCATACAGAATAGTCCTTATGTGTATAGGTTCAATCATAATTTGGCAACCTGATGCCTTCTGCATGTTTTGGACAACCATTCCCATCAAGCCCAACCACCACAACCATAAAACAGTGATTAAAGTAGTTATATTCCAAGTTGCCTACCTGCTGCTTCATTTAAAATGAACATAGAATTTTTATTGTCCCATTGTCTGGCCCTGATGTTAAACTAAAATAAACTTTCCAGCTGATCAAACAAAACTGATCAAAATTCATCACAGAGAAAAGCCGTTCCTGGTAGTTAACAACAAGTATCTTGTTACAGCTGAGGTCCCAAGAACATTAAAATCAGTGACTTTCATACAAATGTATTTCAAGGCCATGGTATTGTACATCTAATAATCCTGTCTTCTCTGATTCTGGTGTTGCCACATTTTAATTGTTTTGCTTCCATATATAAGAGAATGAGCAACAATCTCCATACTGAAAGCTCTGTTGTTTGATCCTAAACTTGATAAAGTAGATCCCCTGAACTCATTTAGACGTGTTAGTGTTGTTTAAATTACATTCTGATTATTTCAATGGGTCTGCTCTAAGCATGACTAAAAAAGTATTTACTCCAAATTGTTATAGTACTTTGCTACTACTTTAATTGCCATGGCTCCATGCTATGGTTTCCCGGGTTTTGATTGTTTATTTGTTTGGAAAGGCACTTAGAATTTTGTGCTACAGAATTGCAGTACTGCACTTTGGGAGCATAGAATCATAGAGTTGGAAGAGACCCCAGGGGCCATCAAGTCCAACCCCCTGCTATGCAGGAACACACATCAAAACATTCCAAACAGATGGCCATCCAGCCTCTGCTTAAAAACCTTCAAAGAAGGAGACTCTACCACACTCCAAGGCAGTGTATTCTACTGCCGGACAGCTCTGACCATCAGGAAGTTCTTCCTGAGGTTCAAGTGCAATCTTCTTTCCTGCAGCTTGAATCCATTGCTCCTTGTTGTAGTTTCTGGAGCGGCAGAGAACAAGTCCGTTCTCTCTTAAACATGACATCCCTTCAAATATCTAAACATGGCTATCATGTCCACTCTTAACCTTCTCTTCTGCGGACTAAACATCCCCAGCTCCCTAACTCATGCCTCATAGGGCATGGCTTCCAGGCCCTTCACCATTTTGGTTGCCCTCCTCTGAACACATTCCAGCTTGTCAATATCCTTCTTGAATTGAGGTGCCCACAAATGGATACAGTATTCCAAATGAGGCCTAACCAATGTAGAATAGAGTGGTACTATTACCTCCTTCGATCTAGACACCGATGTAGGCATGATTTAGAGGTATCTAGGAGAGAATGTTAAGTTCCTCACCAAACTATAGGATGGACTTATAACATAAAATGGTAGCAAACTGTTATAACTGTGTAATGTGGATAGGGATCCAACTTTCCATATTTAAGCAAATCTGAACATCAAAATGCAAGAGTCCTATGTCACAAACAACTATGAAGAACAATTCTATTTCATCATTATTTATTTATTTATTGTATTTATATACCACCTTTCTTCCAGAGTGGGATCCAAAGTAGATTCTAGAACAGTTAAAACATTTACAATAAAAATTAAAAACAATTAAAATCAACCACACAAAAAAACATAAAATCATTATAAAACATACCAATGTTAAAAAATAAATAGAACATTGTAATAAAAATAAAAAGTTTTCCTGGTCTGAACTAGTTTCTTGTTTTTGTTTTTTGGGGGGGTCTGTTGGTGAAAGGAAATCAAGAAGGGGACCAGCCTAGCTTCTTGTGGAAGAGAGTTCCAGAGGGTGGGAGCTGCCACTGAGAAGCCTTTCTCCATTGTCCTCACCAAGAGAGCCTGGGATGGTAACAGAACCAAGAGAAAGCCTCCCCCTGCAGATCTTAAAACTATGTCAGGTTCACAAAGGGAGATATGGTCTTTGAAATAGTCTGGATCTAAGCCATGACCAGCACTTTAAATTGTGCCCAGAAAGAATCTGGAAACCAGTTAAACTGTTTTAACAAGAGAATTATATGCTCCCTATAACTGGCTGCAGTCAGCATTCTGGCTGCCACATTTTGAACCCACTGAAGTTTCCAAACAGTTTCCCAAGGCAGTACCACATAAAGTGCAATACAGTAATCCATCTGAAATGCAACCAAGGCATGTGTCACTGTAGCCAGATGTGGTATCTAAAGGAACAGCTCAGCTGGCACACAAGTTTTAGCTGTGCAAATGCACTCCTGGTCACTACTGAAACCTGAGCATCAGGCTCAAAGTTGAGTCCTGGAGAACACCCAAGCTGCAACCCTGAGATTTCAGGGGCATATAACCCCATCCAGCATAGGCAGAGTCCCTATTCCCTAATCTGGCTTTCGGCTGACCAAGAGCAGCTGCGTCTTGTCTGAATTAAGCTTCAATTTGTTTGTCCTCATCCAGTCCATTACTGACAACAGACATTGGTTCAGTATCAAGACAGCTTCCTTGGAATCAAATGAAAAGCAGAGATAAAAGTTGGGCATTATCAGCATATTGATGACACCAAGCCCCAAACTCCAAATGACCTCTCCCAGTGGTTTCATGTAGGTGTTAAACAGCATGGGGAGAACATGGAACCCAGAGGGACTCCAGTGTCCAATGGCCAAGGCATCGAACAGAACCTTTTGAGTTCGCCCCTCCAGGAATGACCAAAAGCACTGCATAACAGTGCCCCCAAGTCCCATCCCTCAGAGTTGGCCCAGAAGGATACCATGGTTGATGGTTATTGAAAACCTATGAGAGGTCCAGCAGGGCCAACAGGGACACACTCTCCCTGTTCAGTTCCCTGTGTAGGCCATCCACCAAAGTGATCAAAGTTATCTCTGTCCCATAACCCGGCCTGAAGCCAGATTGAAATGGATCTAGATAACCTATTTCATCCAAATCCTTGGAGCTGGAAGGCTACCACACACTCCAGAACCTTGCCCAAAAATGAAATATTAGAGACTGGTCAATAATTATTCAGAATGGTGGGAAACCAGGGAGACCTGTTTAGAAATGGCCTGACCACAGCCTCTTTTAGGCAGGATGGAAACTCTCCTTGCTGCAGTCAGGCATTCACTGCTAACCTTACCCAATCAGCCAGTCCTCCTCTAGCTGCATTCAGAAGCCAGAAGAGGCAAGGATCCAGTATACATATGGTGGCTCTCACTTCTCCAACGATCCTGTCCACATCCTCAGGCTGCACAAACTGAAATATATCTAGCAGTACAGGACAAGCAGGTGCCAAGATTGTATCTAACTGGACTTGTCTCAACTACAGCATCCAAGTCAGGGTAAATCTAAGTGATTTTGTCTGCAAAATGTCTTGCAAATTCATAACAGTGGGCTGTCAAGTGGTCTTTATTTCCTTCTTGTGGGCCAGAATGTATAAGGCCCCTGACCACTTGAGGCACTGTACAGATGCAATGGCAACAGAAAAGCATAATTACTTCACTGACACCATTGCCACAGAATAGGCTTTCCGACAAACTCTAGCCTATGTTCAGTCAGACTCACTCAAAGTCTTCCGCCAATTTCGCTCCAGCCTCCATCCCATTCATTTCATCACTGCCAGCTCCCTAGTAAACCAGGGGGCTCATCTGGCTTAACTTCATGGGGGCAGGACACTTAGGTGCAATTGTGTCCACTGCTCTGGCCTGTTCTAGAGATCAGCCAGGAATCTGACAGGACCATCTGCCAAAGCAACAGGAAACTCCACAAGAGCTGCCAGGAATCCATCTGGATCCGTATGTCTCCTGGGGCAGACCTTCTTAATCTACCCCACTCCTGCAAAGGCTCTAATTCCCAATAAGTCTAAATCCTATGTGGTGAACAGTACTTATCCAATGCTCTCCAAATGGTTTATGGTTTTCCAGCCTGGAAATCACTTTATACCATTCTTCTCTTTATAGTTTTGTGACCTAAGGTTCCCACCACTGGCAATCAGCTTATCAGAGTCTTGCAGTCTTCTTCTTAGAAACCAGTTAAACACAGTTTGAAAACTATTTTCCTAGTCACTTTATTCAACAATTAGCCTATTTTCATTTTGTAGAAATTGATATCCTGCAACAATTTTTAAAATAAGTTCTTTCAACCAAGAGAGCAGGTTGAAGAAGTGATTTCCTTAAGACCAAATTGAATGAAAACACCTGACTAAAATGTAAGTCCTACATATTATTTTCTTGTTTGTTCAGTTAGATATATGTGGTTAGAGAAATCTGGCCTTCTGTTAAAGAGACTGCCCAATGCCAATAAAAGAGATGTGTCCATTTCCTGCAGCTTCTTTGATATACCACATGGATTCCCGCATATGGCATTAGGTCAAAGCATTCAATTCACATTAATTTTAAACATGTTAAATTCAATACCACCTCAGTATCGATATTTGACATTTCATATGACCCTTCTATGCAAACAGAAAGAATACCCAGAACATGAAAGAGCTTACAATAATGGAATGGCTTTTTAAGACATATCACTCAATCAATGTGCTATTTCTAGTGACAGATTCAGCTTCAGAACATAGTTTCTATTCTCTAAGGCACTTCAAACACCTTATTCATTTGTTAGGCTGATACACCACATGGGTGCTAATGATGACTCCTATAAATAATTCTTGATTGGAGATATTCTGCCATAATTCCATTTATATGCCACATATATATCTGGAAAGGCATTTTTACTTTTCTACAGATTACACAGGATGGCAATGTGCGGCATAGTGGTTTGAGAATTACTATTATTATTATATTTATATCTTTTCCCCAGTTTGGGATTCCAAATAGTTTACAACAGATAAAAAAACAACTCACAATTAAAATTCACAAAATGCAAAAGTTAAAAGTTCGTTAAACCATTTGAAAATTAAAACTAATTAAAAACACAGACCATTTTTAAAAATAGCACAACAAAATAGGAGATAGAAAGTCCAGTACATTGTTAAGGTGGGATGTACTTCATACACTCACTCCCCAAAGGTGTGTCAAAACAGAAAGATCTTTACCTGCCTGAGGAATGAAAAGGAGGGTGCCAGTCTAACTCTTTGGCAAAGTAATTCCAAAGCCTGAGGGCAGCCATCAAGAAGCCCTCTCTCATGCTCCCACCAGCTGTACCTGTAAGGGTGGTGGGAAACAGAGAAGGGCCTCCTATGCACAGCTCCAAACATAGGCAGGTTCATGTAGGAGAACAGGGTCCGTCAAATAACCTGGATCTGAGCCATGTTGGACTTGGATTATGGGAAACCAGAGTCTGAATTCCTGCTCAACCATGGAAATGTACTTGGTGACTTTGGGCAAGTTACATTCTCTCAACCTCAGAAGGCACTGACAAACTTCCTCTGAAAAATTTTTGGGAAGAAATCCATGATAGGATCACCATAAGTCAGCAATGAATTTAAAGTAAAAATAACAGAATATTTAGGAAAGGGATTATCACATTAGGTTTGCTTCGCTTTCTCCAATCTCCTATTCAAGAACTGAAAATTTTCAAGTTCTTCCTCAGTAAGAAGAAACTGGTGAATTTCAGTAGATCTTTATCAAAACCAGACAGTGAAGAAATCCTCATCCCTCCACACTGACTACATTCACTAAGATCATTTATTGCTAGCATATAGAAAACCACGTTATACCCGCCTATCACACCACTGTTAAAATGAAGACCTTATTAGAAAAAAAAATCCTAATTCAGCACCATAAACATGAGGTTCAACACACAGGTATTTAGAGCCCTCTGAGTCATATTTTTTGTTTTTGATGGGTTCAGTCATTTTCTGTTGCCTGTGCATTCAATGTTCAAAAATATATTTAAGCTAATTAACATAACTTAGCCTTGAGTTAACAAAAGAGCTATGATTTCCTTTCTTTTTCCATCTCCAAATCAACTCTCAGTTGCAGATGACCTAGAATAATACACACCATATGTTATTCTTTGTTGGTTATTTCTTTTATTTCCAGACCTGGATTGTAGCGTAAAATGAAAGGGATGGACATTTTGTATCCACGTCATTTTCCCCCAAAGTCTTTTGGTATAAGTTATATCGAATGTGTGCTGTTACACTAACAAGTTTGCTTAATGGCTTCAGACAGACAGACACAAACAAGCAAAACATGTTCACTTAAGATTTCCACTGTGCTGAGTCTATTATAAGCAGCTATTACTTACACAACAAAGTGCTAGTAAAAGATATATCACAAAGACATAAAATTGTCAAAATATACAAGAATCCAAACCTTTTATCTTCAAGTTGAACAAAGTATGAATGTGTGAAAGGTAATGGATCCCGTCTGAAGATTCTCTTGCTCTGATATTAATACTCTTCACAAGGATGAATTTCTTCACTGATGAAAGGCTACTTTTCATCAGAGGATAAGCTTTGGCTATAACAAGAGGTATAGCTACACTGTCGAGGAGGTAAAATGAGGGCATTGCCTCCGCTGCCAAAGGAATTTGCTACAGTCCCCAAATTTCTAGCATTGCTGTAACTAAAAACTAACTGTATAAAGTTAAAAGTATAACTTACTTTTTTTAAAGTTAAAGTGTACCTTACCTCCATTCCACCTGCCATTTCTCTGGCCTTGAGAGAAGCAATAGGCAGCTCCATTGTGTCTCAGCCCTGCACTCCATTTCAACTGCCACTGCTGTGGCCTTGAACTTAGAGAGAAGAGTAGGCAGTATCTGCCAGGCTTAATCCCCCTTCTCAGTGCCATTCTCTTTCCCTCATGTTGTGTGTCTTATTTAGTTTGTAAGCCTGAGGACAGGGACCTGTTAAATTAATGATTTGTAAGTCACTTTGGGAGGCTTTCTGGCTGAAGAGGGTATAAATATTAATTAATTAATATTACACAATGCACATTTAGAAGTACAGTTTGGGCATCAAGAAAAGGCCCAGGCAATGTTACAGAGGCAATGAGAAGACAGCAATCTTACAGAGTTCTAGGAGTAGATTATTTTGAATGTTTCATTCTCTTTAATGCTAGGAAATTGGAGACTGAAGAAAAAATTCATTCCATTAGGCAGAATTCTTATATGGAGAACAATGGCCCCATTTTGCCCCTCAATTAAAAAACTAGGTGTTTAGGCTTTGGCTTATCATGTACCAGGAATGCTTTCCTTACTTACATGAAGCAGCCTCATTGAGGCCATTTCCGCACTACACTGTTATAGTGCTATTATTCCACTTTCAACATCCTATGGAATCCTGGAGTTTGCAGTTTAGGGAGGGGCCTTCCTGCAAACTCCAGGATTCCATAGGATGTTGAAAGTGGACTAATAGCACTATAACAGTTGTTGGTCCCGAGGCCCCTGTGTTACACACTCACACATTTTAGTTCAGCCTGCTCTCACACTAATGGACGTATTTAGGGGGGTTAGCTCATGCTATTGCATTGCTAGGTCAGGCTGTCCTGTATGCTGCGGTCCTGGGAGAATAGCCAAGGAATGTTAACGATGGGTGCTTTGCTCCCCGCGCCATCCGGTATGGTGAGGGGAGAGTGAAGCCTGATTAGAGACCATCCGCTGCTATCTCAGGCAGGTAATGAGATTTGGCCATGAACCTATCATGCACCTGGCCCATGGGTGCCTCAATAATTGGCGTCCACGGTAGGACAGCCCCCCTCCTTCCCATTTCGGCACGGTGGATTGATGGATTGACAGCCTGTTTTGCCGCTTGTGCACAAAAGGCCTAAATAATCTGTTGGAACAAAGAGAACCCTGCTCCGCCTTTCCAACGGAGTCAGAGTATATGTATACTTGTGTGCCTTTCATTTTTCTTTTTGCTTCTTTGCTTAATAAACTGCATCCTCAAAGACCAGAACTGGCTTGGTTCTTGCCTCCCAGCATCTCCTACTTCGAACCTTGCACGGCCACCCAATCCAGGGAGGGTCGTGTGTGCTACAACAGTCTAGTGCAGAAATGGCCTGAACATCTGGTTTTTCTGTTACTTTTTGATAAAAGATTTGTAAGAAATGGACGAGCCTGTATGGCGTAGTGGTTTGAGTATTGCACCATGACTTTGGGGACCAGTGTTTGAATCCCCACTCAGCCACTGAAGCTCTCTGGGTGAGCTTGGGCAAGTCATACACTCTCAGCCACAGAGAAAGGCAAACACAAACCTTCTCTGAACAAATCTCACCAAGAAAACCCCACGATTAGATTCGCCTTAGAGTCACCATTAGTCAGAACCTACTTGAAGGCACACAAGAACAAAACACAGGCCAATTTTGCAAGTCCCCCACTGAGACCCTACTCACCTTGTTTCTCAGCAGAATTTCACCAGCCAGCAGTCTGCTGGGAGTGTGATTCTTCTGGAAAGAAGGTGTTCCCTGTAAGCCATGTTTCCTGCAAATGTGTTGAATACTGTGATAAAAGAGCTGATGGCTGCATGATGAAAGCAGTGGAAGATAGCAGTAGTGGAGGTAGAGTTCAGCCTCTAGTGGGCACCAGAGGAGAACCTATGTGAACTCCATCCCAGAAATTTGCTCACTCATGCTTTAAATGAAAAATGTACTTCCCACAATATCGTACAATATAACCATACTGTCTTTATGTGGCCACAAATACCCTTATATATTTCTCACTGGGTACAGCATTTAGCCAGTGTACTTTAATTCACATAATCTAACCCTGCTTTTGCTCTTGAAATCCTTTGGAAGTCAACAGCACTCTGTAAACTCAAGCAGGCACTCAGGTCAAGTGATTCAGATCAAAGATCTAACTCCCTGGTCAGTGCATTACTGAAACATGAAACAGCCTTACACTAGATTAACTTATTTGTTCATACAGCCCAGTATTATCTGCTTTGGTTGGCCAAGGCTACATCCTTTACAGGATTTCAGACAAAAGTCTTTCCCTATCACGAGCTGCCTTATACAGCTAACTAAAGATGACAATAACTGAACCTGATACCTTTGAAAGCAAAGTACAACGTGTTTACAGTAAGGTACATTTTTCACAAATATTAACACTCTTAGCTGAACCCAAACCAGACTGCACAGTATGAAACTTGATTTTATATATTTCCATAAACAGGACATATTTTTACAGGAGAAATCAGATGCAAAGGCTTTATTCACAGTTATCAGTAATGGCAAGCAAGTGTATGCATTTGTGCATATCTGAATGCACAACACAGTCCTGGATATTCATTGACTGAGAGGTAATGGAGAATAGTCCAGATTGTCTTCAGTGTTCTTATCAGCTTAGTGCATGCATTCTACAATGACTGATGATGGAGAAACCTATGAAGCAACTCATTCATTTGAGAACATTAAGTTACACTGAACATCATTCTATTTCCCATTCCCAGGGCCATGACTGAGTCCAGTGCTTTCATGACTAGGTCCAGTGATTTAAAAGAAAAAAGACCATTAACTTTGCTTTGAGGTGCTTCCAACTGGCAGGTGGGGTTCTAACCTTCCAATCAAACGGCGTTGTCAAGCTATTCTGCTTTGCCTCCTTTAGCAGATTAGCTGCAGTCAGAAAAAAGATAGACAATGCAGTGAGGAAACATAGGAGAGTTACAGCTGAAAAGACAGTATCAAGACCCTCACAGAAGGTAATGCATGAAGCAGGGCATTTTCTCAACAGATGTTAATCTGGAAACATACTTAACTTCAAGATGAGGACAAACCATTTTTAATCCTCATCATAAATGCTATGTCCAAGATTGACAATACAAATTCAAATGGAACAAGAACTTAAATAGTCTTGAGTGGTACTCCTTGACCAATACTGATTGACTCCTTAGAATCACAGAATCATAGAAATGTAGAGTTGGAAGAGACCACAGGGGCCATCCAGTCCAACCCCCTGCCATGCAGGAACACCCTCGAAGCACTCCCGACAGATGGCCATCAAGCCTCTGCTTAAAAACCTCCAAGGAAGGAGACTCCACTACACTCCGAGGCAGCAGATTCCACTGCCGGACAGCCCTGACTGTCAGGAAGTTCTTCCTCAGGTTCAGGTGGAATCTCCTTTCCTGTAGCTTGAATCCATTGCTCCTTGTCCTGGTCTCTGGAGCAGCAGAAAACAAGCCCTCTCCCTCCTCTACGTGGCATCCCTTCAAATATTTAAACATGGCTATCATGTCCCCTCTTAACCTTCTCTTCTGTAGACTAAACATACCCAGCTCTCTAAGTCTATCCTCATAGTGCATTGTTTCCAGGCCTCTCACCATTTTGGTCGCCCTCCTCTGGACTTGCTCCAGCTTGTCAATATTCTTCTTGAATTGGGGTGCCCAGAACTGGACACAGTATTCAAGATGGGGTCTAACCAAAGCAGAGTAGAGTGGTACCAGTACCTCTCTCGATCTAGACACCATACTCCTATTGATGCAGCCAAGAATTGCATTGGCTTTCTTGGCTGCCGCATCACACTGCTGACTCATGTTCAGCTTGTGATCTATGAAGACTCCTAGATCCCTTTCACACGTACTGCTATCCAGCCACGTGTCCCTCATCCTATATTTCTGTATTCCATTTTTTCTGCCTAAGTGTAGGACTTTACACTTCTCTCTGTTGAATTTCATTTTGTTCGCCTTGGCCCAGCTCTCCAATCTATCCAGGTCATTTTGAATTTTGATCCTGTCCTCTGGCGTATTAGTAACCCCTCCCAATTTGGTATCATCTGCAAATTTGATGAGCATGCCCTCTATTCCTTCATCCAAGTCGTTGATAAAAATATTGAACAGCACTGGGCCCAGGACAGAACCCTGTGGCACCCCACTAGTCACTTCTCTCCAGGATGAAAAGCAGCCATTCGTGATCACCCTTTGGGTTCGGTCGGTCAACCAATTATAAATCCAACTAACAGTAGCCCTGTCCAACCCACATTTTACTAGCTTCATTGCAAGAATATCATGGGGAACTTTGTCGAAGGCCTTACTGAAATCGAGATATGCTACATCCACAGCATTCCCTTCATCTATCAAGCTAGTAACTCTATCATAAAAAGAGATAAGATTAGTCTGGCATGACTTATTTTTGAGAAATCCATGTTGACTTCTCGTGATTACCGCATTCCTTTCTAAGTGATTAGAAACTGACTGCTTAATGATCTGCTCCAGGATCTTTCCGGGTACTGATGTCAGGCTGACTGGGCGATAATTATTTGGGTCCTCTTTTTCCCCTTCTTGAAGATGGGGACAACATTTGCCCTCTTCCAGTCTGCTGGAACTTCTCCTGTCCTCCAAGATTCCTCAAAGATTATAGCAAGCGGTTCCGAAACGACCTCTGCCAGCTCTTTTAATATCCTAGGATGCAATTCATCTGGCCCTGGAGACTTGAATTCATCCAGTGTGGCCAGGTATTCCTGTACCCCCTCTCTACCTATTATGTGCCTCATTTCTCCTGCTTCCTCCCCTGCTCCACAACCGCCAGGTTGAGTGCTTGTATCCTTCTGGGAAAAAACTGAGGCAAAGGAGGTGTTCAGTAGCTCTGCCTTTTCTCTTCCCCCTGTGAGTAATTCGCCATCTTCTCTGCGCAGCGACCCTACTGTCTCCTTCTTTTTTCTTTTGCTGTGGACATATTTAAAAAAGCCCTTTTTATTGTTTTTAATGTCTCTGGTCAGCCTAAGTTCGTTCTGTGCTTTAGCCTTTCTGACCTCCTCCCTACATTTCCTGGCTACTTGCTTAAATTCTTCTTTGGTGGTTTCCCCTTCTTCCATTTCCTATACATGTTTCTCTTAACACTTAGCTCAGCTGAGAGTTCTTTAGTCAACCATTCTGGTTTCTTCAGAGGCCTTCCATTTTTCCTCCTTATTGGCACAGTTTTTGACTGTGCCTTCAGTATCTCCTTTTTAAGTAACTCCCATGCCTCCTGAACTCCTTTCCCTTTCACTGTTCCTGACCACGGAATTCCAGCCAGCAGCTCCCTAAGTTTACAGAAGTCCACTTTTTTAAAATCTAAGATGAGTGTCTGGCTACCCTTATCTTCTCCTTCCCACTGAATGCCAAATTCCAAGAGGGCATGGTCACTCCCCCCTAAAGATCCAACCACTTCTACCTCATTAACAAGGTCATCCCTGTTGGTCAGGATCAGATCTAGAATATTTGATCCCCTTGTGGCCTCTTCCACCTTCTGGACCATGAAGTTGTCTGCAAGACAAGCAAGAAACTTGCTGGACCTTGCTGTCTTGGCAGAGTTTGACTGCCAGCATATATCCGGGTAATTGAAGTCTCCTATTATTACTGTATCTCTCCTCTTTGAATGTGCAGTCATTTGGTTGAGGAAGGCATCATCCAAGTCCTCAGCCTGGGTTGGAGGTCTGTAGTAAACCCCCACCAGAATATCCCTATTGTTTCTCGCTGCCTTAATTCTTACCCAAATGCTCTCGACCTGGCTTTCTGGGTTTAAGTCCTGGATCTCTTCACAGGTGAAAACATCCTTGACATACAAGGCTACTCCTCCTCCTTTCTTGTTTGGTCTATTTTTACAAAATAGGCTATACCCCTCTATTCCTATATTCCAATCATGAGACTCATCCCACCAGGTCTCAGTGATGCCTATCAAATCGTATTTATTTTGCTGTACTAGGAGTTCAAGTTCGTCCTGCTTGTTTCCCATACTCCTTGCATTAGTGTAGAGACACTTAAGTCCCCGGACCCTTCCTGCAAGTCCTGTACTATTGTTTCTACTCCTCCCGCCATTGGCCGCTTGTAGTTCTTGTCCAGTATCATTTGGGCCTTTCACCCCTGCGCTCTCCGAGTCCTTGCCCTGAATAATATTGTCTCCCTCCCCAGCGAAACTTAGTTTAAAGACCTCTTAATCTTCCTTGCGAGACTATTTGCAAAAACATTCCTGCCCAGTTTTGTGAGGTGCAGCCCATCCCTTGCCAGAAGCCCATGTTCGTAGAAATTCAGGCCATGTTCCAAAAACCCAAACCGTTGCTGGTGGCACCACATGCGGAGCCAGTTGTTGACCTCTGCTAATGCCCTTTCCCTACGTGTGCCGTATCCTTGAACAGGGAGGAGAGACAAAATGACCACTTGCGCACCAAGGTCCTTAAGCTTGGTCCCCATACGCTCGTAGTCCTTTGCAATGTGATAAAGGCTGCTCCTCCCAGTGTCATTGGTTCCGACATGAACCAAAATGAGGGGCTTCCGGTCAGTGGGTTTGACCAGCCTGGTTAGCCTCTCTGTTATGTGGTTGATCTTGGCCCCAGGAAGACAGCAGACCTCTCGATTGAGCTTGTCCTTGAGCAGTCAGGGCTTAAGGAGCTGGGCAGGGGTACTCTTTACTTCCTTCCTTGTGCTTTTCTTCTTCTACATGTGTCTCCATCTCTCCCTTTCTATGCAAGCACCTGCACTGATTTGTACAGATCAGTTGAGGATATTTCATTTCAGTGGGATGATAAATACCCAGGCAGCATGAAAGCAATTTAAAACCCCAAGAGTGTTTTCATATGTAACTCTACGATGCCCATTTGACTCATTTCCATTAATTTTGTGTCACTTAGGGATATTGCTAATACAGAAGGAAATGTGGAAGAAACACTGAATGTCAATCTTAACCAATACAGATATTACATTGGAAGCCTATTTAAAACATTGCCATTTTGAGCTGCATATGTGAAAAAGATCCTAAGTGGCTCAGTGCAAAGATAAAAGAACCTGAAATCCTTCCACTAATACAACACAAATGGATCAAAAAGCAGGAGCGCTGTTAAATTCTGTACACTAATTTATGATTGTTTCTGGAAACTACAGGCCTGTTCCATGGGGGGGCTACAGAGTTCTAGGGTTCCAGTTCCCATGTCTTCTGAGGACAAATGGCACATTCAATAAAAATAATTGTCTCTGAAGTATGTGCAATGCAATGCAAAGCCAAGGATGTCATGTATTGTACTAGCGTTTTTTTAAAATTATGTTTCTTTTCATGGTTTTAAGCTGCTTTGAGTTCCCTTGGGGAGAAAAGCGGGATAAAAATAAAGAGGAGGAGGAGGAGGAGGAGGAGGAGGAGGAGGAGGACCAACAAATTAAATTAAATTTGATTAAAGAACCAACAGCTCAGGTCAGAATTGAATGTCATCAGTGAAATGTTTTTGTGATACAGCTTTCTGTTAGGAACACTGCTCACAAAACCCTAAGATTTGGTGTTCCTCAGTGTTAAAATACCCATCTTCAACATGTAACATACAGCTATGTCTGTTTTCTTTCCTTATTCAAAAGTAAATGTGGGGACCCAGTTCAGAGCCAACCCTAAGGCTGGATGTAGGAGGATTTTTGCCCCCTGTTTTAGCCCTAGAGAATCTCTTTCTTTCTCTCTCTCTCCCTCTCGCATGCATACAGCCATGCGCACACACCTCCAATTTGCTTCAAAAGGAGATCTCCCCATCACCACCACTAGGCAAACTGCAAAGGCAGTCTGAATAGGAAACATAACACAGGACAAAAGCCTAAATCCTATTAGTCCCAACTAGATTTGATTTACTTGAATCAATAGAATTTACTTCTGTGCTGATTCATCATTCAGTATTTGATTCACTGTGTCTACTCTAGTTAGGACTAGCCAACATGATACCCGCCAAAAGTTTCAAGGGAGGAGAAATGAGGAAACCACCTGAGAAGCCTGGCCTCATTTAGAAGATCTCATCTGCTCTGAACAGAAGTTAAGCACAATTGCTGGGGTCCTTGGAGTACAGAAAGACAACAGAACGCTGTGATAGCTACCGGTAGTCTTTGTGGCTTTTGGTTTTGTTGCTCTGTATTTATGTACTGGAACTCATTTCATTGTAATGTTGAATTAATCTTATGTTTATTTCATTGTTTGTATTTTATCTGACCCCAGTAATGTCTTGTGAAAATTTCCCCCACCTTTTCAAGCTGATATTTTTTGTGAACTGTTTTGAGTATGTGTGTATATGTATGTATGTATGTATGTGCATATATATATATATATACACACACATACATATACATATACATATAGAGAGAGAGAGAGAAGATAGGAAGGTAGATAGACAGATGGATAGATAGACAGACATAGACATAGACATGAAATGTGCACTAGTGTCCCAGTCTTCTTTGCATCATACTTAACTGTACTTATTCTCTATCACTCTCTAGAGCACCTCAAGGTTTTGTTTTTGATTTTTGTTCTCTTCCCCCATTCAAGTACCCAACAGACAGGAACTATTTCAAAATCTTTCACTTTTTGACTCACAATATACACACATAGCTGGGAATATTCCAACTGAACTTAAACATGTATGTAGGACTGCACTGTGGAGATGTACTCTTCCTCATTATCAGAAACAGTGTCTGTGTGGCATAGGACAGAGAAGGTTACAGAAGTGATTTAACCATAGCTAAGATGTCAATAGAAGATCTGGGGCAAGTTACCATCCCCCAGTCAAACATACCAGCCAGGGGTCTGGGTAAGCATAAATTAAATAAACGCAGTCCTGTCCACTGAAAGGGACTGAAGAAGTTATTAACAAATAACAGAACAAATAACAGAACAAATACTTCTAGGCCATCTCTTCTTGCCCTTATTTCCAACTGTATAGTGTTTTATATAATCTGTTTCTTTAGAACATACACATAGATAAATGCACACACAAATATGCAGAGATCCAGCTCACTTCACTTTTGCGATCTTTTCACGTGAAACAGTACCTATTTTAATGAGATCCCAACATTACAATCAAATTTTCTGCGCTCGCCCCAGGAACCATCGTCAATGTGAGTGGCTTTTCAAGCTTCATCCCCTTATTGATCATTTAACTGAAAAAAAAATCCAAACAGCTGTTCATTCTCAGCATGCCACTGCAATTCTTTCTAGGGATCAAATAATTTTCAAATACTGTATTTATTAGTCACCTTTCAGAATTCCCTAACATTGTGTGAGACTTGACTAAACCAGGATGGAGTCTCTCAGCCAAGGCTCTTTGCTACACTGCCTCAATAATCTGAATTTAAAAGAATTCAGAAACAGAGCCTTAACTATCTCCAGCCTCCGCCTGCTGCAATGGTCCTCCATTATAACCATCTTCCTATTTAGTAAATGCTTTTAAAAAAAAACAGCTTTCCAAGATCCAAGAACAAAACTGATTCTGGAAAGGAAATAAAGGATAGTAGTAGAAAAATAAAACATAGAAAATTGAATTAAATATGATCCAGCCACTCATAGACAACTATAGTTTGCACAATTCTGTGCATGTCTACTTAGAAGTTATTAAGTAATTTCCACTGAATCAAACATGATTTTACATATCCACGTAAATACACAGAGGACCAAAGCTTCAATTTTTTTTCTGAGATTTGAAAAAGAAATGTTCTCAAGTAGGATTCTAGTACAAGTTGCTACTAGATCAGAGTCTTTTCCAAGACATAATATACAACATGAGAATCAAACATAAATGGAACAGACTGATACAAATTTTAGTAAAATATATTCTGTTCTCCAAAATAAAGATAATCTCTCTGCAACTAGTATAATTAAGCAGATTTTAAATTTTGTTTAGTTTAGTACTGGAAACAAGTTTCAGCTCAGTTACATTTTTGTGCTATTATAGAGATACAAATATCTGTCCTAGTCTAGATCTGGTTGATCTGTTACATGTATTCCCAACACATTAAAAGCTTGAAAAAGTTTCTTCTGGAGACTGCAAATACCTGAATTCATAAGTCAACTCAGAATATATTTGTATGCCTCAAACCAATAATCCCTATGATAAGCTACTCAGCCCCTGGATATCTCTGGATCTAACTAGACAGGTTATGTAGAGGTAGTCCCCTAGCTGAAAAACACCTATTTGTCAAAGCATGTGCTTTTACTAAGTATTTAGCATGCTGGCTTTTGAACACTGGTCAATAGGAGGTAGAAGTTGATTTAATTTGCTAGTCTGATTGTTGAGGTACCTATCTCTGCAAAAATCCCACTATAGCAAGGAAACAGGTTAATTGCAGGGCATATGAATTCCACCGAAAATCTCATTTGACTCTCCGAATAGACTCCAGCTGCAAAGCCCTAGTGATTTGCTGTCTGTGCCTTCAGCAGACTTTGCACATAGAAAGAACAAAATCTGTTGTTCTGCAAAAGCTGTTCTTCAGCTTCAGGGATTGGAGTGGGGAGAAGACACGCCTGTCCTTGTAGAAAGAGAGAGACTGTGTCTGGTATGGTCCCCAAGTCTGAACAATTTATTGGTTCCTGGAAACCTTCCTCAACCTACAGAAATACTTGGTCCCCATCTGTCACCTCTGACAACTCCTGCTTCAAAGGCCAATACTTGGTATCTCTGCTTCAGCGAGCAGAGATATCAAATACTTTCATACAAAAAGCAAAACTCATATTTGTTTTGTTACTGATGTACTAATTTACTGATACTGATAAGCTAATTTTCTGAATGAAGGGTATTTCTATAATGATAACAAGGAGAAAGAAGAGACAAGGCCAAAAAATCCAAAACATAATTCTACAACTACAACTAATAATGACATATTCCAGGAAGAAGTCTACCACAAGATTTGGCTGAATGTGCACTTTGGCTCTGAGAACTGTATTTAAATCCTAGATAGTGTGAAATTTAAGAACAAATTACACCCTCTTAGATTCACTGTTTCATCTACGACATGTCAGTATCTCACTGCAGCATGCTGGCAACATATGGTTCCATATCTACTTGGAATTAAAACTCAGTAAGTTCAAAGTCACTTTCTATTTTGTCCTTCTTCTAAGACAAAGACAAGATGGTACTTCCCCCATTCCCTGTAACAGTGTTGATCAGAGTGGCAACTGAATATTACTTTAGTACTCATGTCATGGCAGCATCTCACACTACATCTGCAGACAGCAGAAAACATGATACATAAAGCTTTGTCTACTACCAGCGTCTGAGCTTCTGCTACATGAAGCAGCTGCCTCACTTTACCTCCCACATCCCAAGGAAAAAGACTTAAAAAGAAAAAACTCAAAACAAAACTTACACTAAAACATCAATTTAACAAGTGTGTAATACCATAATACTGAAAAATACATATAAACACTACACTGTTAGAAAAACTGTGTTTTATAATTTGTTTATTTCTTTTTATAGACCAGAATTCTGTTTTAATACGCTTCAAATTGTTGTATATAACATTGCATAACATAAAGGTTGTGCCATTTATTCTAATTCCTGAGTGTTCATATGTATATTGCATTTTATATTATTACACGCTTTTTAAATTCCTGTTTTACTCTTAAATTTGTTTGAAGATTTTTTTTCAGTCCTTTTCCTTGGGGTGTCTTACTTTTTTTAGAGACCCTTACCTCTTTTGTTTTGTTCACTGTGCCTTGTGACAGGGCTGGCTCTGGGGCTTACTATTCTCAGATAATAAAGTACAGGACTGTAGACTCAGTGTCATATGTCATAGGATTATGATGAGGGTGACACAGATTTCAGCCTGAAAGTGCTATAGCAGTAGGCAGTCAACTAGCACTAGGCAGCCTTTCAATAAACTGAAGAGAAACAGTGCATTTCTGTGCATATCTATATCCATGAAGGTCCATGTTCAGGGGAGAAAAGTTCCCTTTGATATTTCAAAATAAATAAAACAAAGGTGATACAGGGTAATTATGGATTGCCCACAGCCAGCATCTAATGCATAGCAGTAGTGATATTACTGTTTATCCAAGATTGCCTAAGAATTTCCCTCTGCACTCACAATCCCAACCCAGGAAGTTCTCCAGGCACTGAAATAAAGTAAGATCAGCTTTGACAACAAGGGGGATAGTATGTATTCAGCTAAAGGCCACACCTGAGGAAAGGCAAAATTGTCTTTCTTTCAAGATGCTCTCATAAACATAACAGAAAACTCATCTCAGTTCCATGTTTCAATTATGTGCATGTTTTTAATTAGCTACAAATCTCATCAAGTATCATCAGTGTCTTCTTTCACCTGCAGACATGCATTATGTGACTTCCTGCTACCGGTTGCTAGTAAAACATTAGACAAAATGTACAGTGCATCTAGAAGTAACTACTGATCACAGATTTCTGCTGATGGCAAGCTTTTGCAGTGCTGAAAATGTTGGCACAGCTGCCTTAGATTCTGGTGGTAGCTCTTGTTGTATATTTTAATTAATGTGTACAGGCTAATATTTGAGAACTGTGTTTAAAGTTCTACATTGAAATTGTTTATGGGCCTTGAATTGTCAAAACCTATTACAGAGACAAAGATATGGCTAAATACACTGTTGATAATGCCGCAAGCAATTAAAATTGGCAATTTTTCTTTGGAAAGGCTAACTGCATATTTAAAAGCTGGTACATAGAAGAGAACAAAATTGCAAAATTGTCAGGCTTAGCCTCAATGCTGATTGGCTTTTTAAACCAATAGGGAAAGAAATTCGACTGAATTAAAATTGCACCAATGTTAGAAAGTAGCCAATAAGTCTAAAAGTACAGGAGAACTGAATGTAGCATTGGCAACAAGCTACCTGTTGTGTGAGAAGTTAAGTAAAATGTGCATTTCCTGTGTATTATAGAAATCCAGTGCCCTATATTGCTGTTACAGTGTTTAATCATGCAACATAGCTAGCAGACAGGATGCAATCCACATGGAGCAAACCAGAATTTCCTATGCAACAGACAACTAGTCCCTCTATTTGGACTCCCTTTGCTTTAAACTTGCGCTCATATTTGTTGGTTGTGTGGCTTTTTCCTTATACAGTTGTAATACCAGCTATGTACCACCCCATGAAACACACTTCACTTCCAGAAACTATTCACATTCTAGAAGATAACCATCTTATGGGGCTCTTTCAAATTACCCAGTTATAGTGCTATTATCCAGCTTTTACTGCCATAACTACTCCTACAGAATCCTGGGATTTGTAGTTTGGTGAGGCACTAGAGTACTCCTGGGATTTGTAGTTTGGTGAGGCACTAGAGTACTCTGGCTGACCATTCTAACTACCTTCCCTAAACTGCCAATCCCAGGATTCCATGTGATGTTTGACAGTGAAAGTAGAATAATAGCACAATAACTGCGTATTGTGAAAGGGCTCTTAAGGTCATAGTTGTCCTCCACAGGAGTAAATGATAGTTATTTTACTCACTTTTGCAGCATGTAATGTTTTAATCAGTCAGTCATGTATATGGGTGGGGACAGACATAGACTGTTGGGAAGATAACAACATCTGCTGCAAGCCATAAATCCAATTTTGGCCTTTGGTTTATTAAATCTGTACTAATAAATATGAATGGAAAGGACAGCAGGCCTTTAGGCAAGGCCAGTGCTCTCCTAACAGTCCCATTAGAGATAATACTCTCTCCATCCCACCATCCCATCAGCTTTGGCTGCAGGAGGATCCAGGGAGCTGCAGATCTACCAGCACCAAGGACAGCCTGGCTGGGCCATTTCTCTGCCATGAACTCAAATCTCCAAACGGTCCTTAATGATACAAGTCAGAAGCTGCCAATCAATGAGAATACAGCAAGGATGGAGTGGGACACGGTGCAGGTTTGTCCTCATCTCCCAAACACGCCTTTTGCTCAAGCACACAGAGTCCATTCTAGTTCCATATTCACTCCGTGCACACAACACACAACACAGCAGAGGAGGAAGACTTGAGCCAGCAACATCCTTAAATAAAACTTTTGAGTCAGCAGGGTTGGGTTTTTTTTCTTCCTTCTCCTTTTTTAAATTTAAATCTGAACGACCTCACTCAGGCGCCGGATCCAGAACAAAGTATAAGAGAGAAGGACAGTCAGAGGCGGACAGACGCTATTTATCCACTGTAGGAATAAGCAGAAAGGTCCT
Organism: Ctenosaura bakeri; assembly: GCA_948474755.1. Classification (NCBI taxonomy): domain Eukaryota; kingdom Metazoa; phylum Chordata; class Lepidosauria; order Squamata; family Iguanidae; genus Ctenosaura; species Ctenosaura bakeri. Next base: position 204,325 of record CAOLHI010001708.1, on the reverse strand, counting down.
TCTCCCTCTCTAACAAGTGTACCTTTAACTCTTCGCAACCCGCCTCGTCCTTAAGCAACCTTAACACCGCCCTTGCCCTCGCGCCGCAGAGCCCGTCCTCCGAGAGGAGGAGGCCACATGCACCGAGAAAGCGATGCCAAGGGCGCTTCCACGCTGAAAAAGAATCCACGCGAGGCACGCAGCGGGGGAGGGGGTGGAAATCCACGACACAACGCCTTGCCTATCGAGCCGACCGGAATCGTTCGCTTCTTCTCCACGCCAGATGGGATCGCCGCTCTCCCTCCCTCCTCCTCCTCCTATGCAGATCATTTCCCCTCCACCCACCCACCGCGAGCGACCGCGACCCTCCTCCTCCTCCTCCCTGTGTCTTAAAGGCAGCCGCTCCCCCTCCTGCGCGCTCGGCCATTCCCGCCCGGGAGAGGGAGGGAGGGAGGGAGGGAGGGGCAGCGGAGTTGGGAACCGACCTTTTTGTCTTCTTTCTCGCCGCTCTGCCTCTTCTCCGGCGACGGCTGAGGCGGCGGAGGCTGGAGCGCGCCGTCGTCCCCCCGCCGTCGCCGCCGCCTCTTTCCCCCGCCTGCCCGCCGTCCTCGCGCGGCTGCCGGCCGCCTCCCGGGCCCTGCTGGGCGAGGGGGATGGGCTCCGCCGGCCGCGGCGCGACTCCCTTCACCTCCATCTTCCCCGCCGCCCGGCTCCTCGCCAAGCCAGCCCCCCGACCCGCCGCGGCGCAGGCGAGGACTTCCCGGCGTCCTTCTTCTTTGAGCTTTCCTCCTCCTCTCCCTTTACCACAAAACTGAAAGGCGGAGGGGGGTGTGGAGGGAAGAGGAAGCGCAGCCCCCCCTCACATGGTGCGCCCCTGCGTGTATCTGTGAGGGATTCCTGCCTCCGCCTCTTCTTCTGCACCGGTCGGGGCGGCGGCGTGGGCTTTCACGCGCGCGCACCGCTTCACACGTGCTTTCCAGCCCCGAGCCTCCCCGTGTGGGCGCTCGCGCTCAGCCTCGAGGGCGGACGGTGGCCTTGGGCCGCCCCTCAGCGCCAAAACGGTGCGCGTGGCTTTCGGGGAGAGCAGCTCCCGCCTTCTCAAACTCTCGTGCTTCCACGAGCGGGGCCGGAACGGAACAGGGCCGGAGGAGGGCGGACTTTGTGGTACTCCTCGAGTGTCCCAGGAGACCCGGACGAGGCTTTTCTCTAACCCCTCAGAAATGCACACCGGTTCCGCTTCTCCCCCCGCCGCCGCCACCTCCTCCCCTCCCACTCCTTCTCCGTCCTCCTTCCCCCTCGGCCGGGCTGGGACAAAGTTAAAGCGGGAAGGCAAAAAGCGCGGGAGGAGCCCGAGCCAAAGCAGCGGGGCGCGGTGACCGTGCGAAGCTGACAAGAAGCGGGGAATGTCAAGTAAAAGTTAAACTGCCTCCTTTCTCCCCGCGTCTCCTCGCCCAGCCGGGCTCCTAGGCGCGCAGGAAACGCTGACAGCCGCCGAAGGAAGCCGAGCTCCGACCTGGCTGGGGAAGAGCGCGGCGGCGGCGGCGGCTCCTGGCGGCGAACAGGGGCGACGATTCAGCTTTGCCAGAGGACCCCCTGCCTCCTGCCTCCACCGCCCCCCCCCATCTCCACAGCCTGCGTCTCTTTGCTGTGAGTCTCCTCTCCCTCCCGCCTCCCTGTCTGTCCTCCTCCGGTTATAGATAATATGTACCACGAGAGCTCCCTCTCTAGACGGTTTGTGCCGCGCAACGTTACACGAGACAAAAAAAAAACTGGAGTAAAGGGGGGGGGATGAACGGGAGAGAGAAAATCGCCCCCTCCCGCCGGCACACATGTAGACAAGACATCAGGATTTCCACTGAGAGCCTCGCAGCTTTTTTCAGATTAATGAGTTGTAGGAGCCAATTAAGAGGAAAACCTACACAGGCAGAGGTAGCTCGAATCACCACAAGACAAATTCCAGTGTCTGTCTTGTGGCAATACCTTTATGAGATTAACTGCAGTTGTGGCATCGTTTTGGGCCTTTATGGCTAGCCTCAGAAAGGAATTTAGCTGAAAATGTACTTTGGAATTAAGGTGAGCTTTTTTTTTTTTAAAGGGCAAGAAGGATAGCCCAAAATTCGTAGGTTTGTTTGAAATGCCACAGTTCAGCTCTGAAATGTGAAGTCAGTTTATTATTTATTATTATTCATGTATATCCTGCCTTAAAACAAGTACATATTTAAAACCATACAAAAGCAACAGCAAAGCATATAAATGTGGAAGCTTTTTTTTAAAAAAATCTGCAATCTGAAGACAATGTAAATCCTTTAACCTTACATAAAGCATTTAAAAGTATAAACCATGTAACTATGTATGAATCCTTTAAAACATAAACCATTTCAAATGCATTCAAAGAGGAGTGAAAGCTCTGCAATACCTCTGGGCATGTGCAAAGACTGCTGCCTCTGCTGATTCAGCAGCATAGCCTGACCTCATATATTCCAGCATTTGGAGTCTGCCACATCTTTTAAAGTCAGAAATGTGCAATGTGCTACAAAGGCAGTGAACTGCATGTACGGGAATGCATGGTTGTTGGTTTAATGGGGAAACAATGGCAACTGGATGCATGCACACTCTATTGAGGAGGAAAATGTCATGGTTGGAAGGAAGATGTCATGTCAGCACAGGCAAAGCAGCACAGTCCAAATAAATTTGAATGGCATTTTGGCAGGGTGGGATACAGTGATATGATGGTCAATACTGAAGAGCAGTTGTTCATCATGATACTTCTCATATCCCTAACCTCAAAGAGAATCCAAAAGTGCAGGCCTCAGTCTTGTTCTATTTGTGGGAATACCACTTGTCTAACAATAATATAGCTAATAAATGACATATTTTATACTGTTTGTTGCTATGAACTTTCAAGTCAACTCTGACTTAGAAAGATATTTGTTATTGTTGTGTTCCATCAACTAATTTCTTAATGCTAAGGCAAACCCATTATGGGGTTTTCATAGCAGAATTTGTTCATGGGGGGGTTGCCCTCTAAGGCTGAGGGACTATTACTTGTGCAATATCACCCAATGGCTTTCCAGAGCTGTGTGATGATCTGAACTTTATTTTCCAGAGACCAATCCTCAAACCATTATACCATGCTGGTTTCTGCATTTTTATTGTCAAGAATTGTTGAGAGCGAGTTTGCCATTGCTTTCCTCTGAAACTTGGAGAGTGTGAGTTGCCCAAGGTCACCCAGAGGGTTTCCATGACCAAGTGTAGATTCAAACCCTTGTCTCCAGAGTCGTAGTCCAATACTCAGACCACAATACCATGCAGGCTATATTTTCTATTGTTGTTTGTTGTTGTTGCTGTTAACTGACATCAAGTTGCTTTTTACTTATGGTGATCCTGTGGATAAGAATCCTCCAAATCATTATCATCAACAGCCCTGCTCTGGTCTTGCAGATTCAGGCTTCCTTGATTGGGTCTACCCAGCTGTAGTGTGGTCTTCCTCTTTTTCTACTGCCCTCTACTTTACCAAACATTATTGTCTTTTCAAGGGAGTCATGCCTTCTCGTGATGCATCCAAAGTTCAACAGTGTCAGTTTTGTCATCTTGGCTTAATTTGCTCCATCGCTGCCTGTTTAGCAGTCTATGGAATCTGCAGAACTCTTGTCCAGAACTACATTTCAAAGGAGGTGATTTTCTTCCTATCAGCTTTCTTCACTGTTCAGCTTTTACAGCCATACACAGAAATTGGAAATACAATAGCAAGGACAATCCTAACGTTAGTATTCAATGATAAAGCTTGACACTACGGGATCTTATCTAATTCCATCGTAGCTGCCTTTCCAAGTCCTAGTCTTCTTTTATTTCTTGACTGCAGTCTCCATTCTGGTTAATGACTGAGTCAAGGTATGAAAAATCTTTAACTATGTCAATGTCTTTATCATCTGCGTTAAGATTATGTAAATTATCTGTTGTCATTATTTTGTTTTCTTAGTGTTCAGCTGTAAACCTGCCTTTGCACTTCTTCTGATTCCAGATCAGTTAGGCTTAAAAGTGACAGTCATGGTGTGCCAGCCACGAGTGTATATGGATAATGTTCCCAGACAATCCAAGAAAAGTGCTGCAGTATTTTCCTATTCAGCTACTGAATGAAGATTAAGCTTTGATCTGATCGTTCTGAAATTTGGATTCTTATCAGATGTCTATACTATGTTTCTAAATATACATTTAGAAATATACAAATATAAATATAAGGTAGCATTGTCTTAAAGAGCCACTGCTTTGAAAATTACCCAGGAACATCCCATGGATATAAGCCTGTAGAATTTGGCATGCATTTCTTCTAAATATCATGTCTGGTGTTTTTGTTTTGTTTTAAATACCTGAGATTCTGTGTCAGAGGCTGCAATGTGTAATGTTACGAAAGCATAGCTACACCTCTGATATGATACACAACCTTTCAAGTGAACTGTGATGATGTGTATTGGGGGCTCTCATGCTGTATCAGGGGACCACGTAAGGCATCATGTCACACATGGCACAATGAAACCATTACCGAACAGGCACACTTGCTAAGGTGCTAGTCAAAATGTACCAAATGCACGAACATGATGAGAAGTTGTTACTGTGGAGCAGCAGTAATGGGGGTGACACTGGTGGACAGTCCCTCAGAGTCAATGGCAGTAGCACTTGCAGAAGGAAGCAATGGTAAACCCCTTGGGAATGCCTCTTACTTTGAAAACCCTTTGATGAGACAATTAGCTGCAAGTACTTGTAGCCATTTGTGAAGTTCTTTTACTGCACACGGTAATCTGTTTCCCTGTATCCCTCTTTAATTGTTTCCATCATCAGGCATTGTTACTAATTTTATTTATTTATCCATCTATTTGACTTAACAGCTTCTGATCTTGTCTCTTAGTTCCTCCCTTAGATTTCCACTGCTCCAGAGCAGTCGTTTAATGTCTTGCTATAAATACTGGTCATTGTGTGCATATGATTCTGCCATGATAGACCTAAATTGTACCAATATGTGAAGCATCTGAAACACTGGCTGGGTGACAGATTGTGCATCTAATAACATTTTAAAGCTAATTAAAAGTGTTGTCTTCTTTGTTGTGTTATTGATTTACATGGCAACTTTTACCATCATTGCTAGCCACTTGTTTACACAGTTAATAAAATGATAAATTACACCTAAGTCCCCTGTAATGGGGAATGATAAAGAATTGGTATTGTGTTGTAAGGATATAAAGCCAGGCCTAGGAACTCTGATACCTAAGTTTTAAACAAAGAAACAAAAACAAAAAAATAAACATAAAAATAGACGAGGAATAACACAAACAGAAGAGAACTTTCTTATGAATACTGGTGTTCACTGGCTTTGGCAAGACACTGAGACAAGGTCATTCCAAAAACACATACCCACAAGATAGAATGCCAAAATATTTAATGCTAGAGGGTTTTTTTTAAACTTACTAGGTAATTTGATTTTTATTTAATTTTCAGAGTAGACTAGATCTTGGAAAAGTTACTTTTTGGACTATATCTCCCAGAACCCCCCATCAGCCAGCAACTTTTTTGCCTACTGTTCCCAGAACCACTCAGTCAGCTATTTTTGAACTATAAATTCCAGAATCCCACAGTCAACATGGCCACTGGAACTAAATGTTTTCCCGCTCCATAGTAACTTTTTCAAGCTTTGAAGCAGAACATAAAAGAGCCATGAATGAACACTTACATATATCTAACACTCATCTTTGTGTTCTAATGCAGTGGTTCTTAACCTGGGATCCAGGGAGCTCTGGGGATCCGCAGAACCCTCACAGGGGTCCACAAAGCCCTGCTGCTGGATGCCACCAGCAGCGGCAACAATAGGGACGCAGCAGCAAGGTGTGTGCTGGTGCTAAAACTGCTTGTTTTCAAACAAAGGAGTAGTTTGGACACGTAGACATACCTGCTGTTGTGTCCCTTTTGTCAGGGACATGGCAACAGGGGGCGTGGGCTCTAAGGGACATGACAGCACATATGTATGTGCACCCAAACTGCTCCCTTATTTCCAAACACAAACAATATCAGTACCCGCACCCTCTGCTGCCAGTCCCTGATGAAAGGGACATTGTGGAAGGTGTGTACAAACACGCCCCCAGACTATGATTCTGAAGACCAGGGTTTGAATCCCCACTCAGCTATGGAAACCCACTGGGTGACCTCTGGCAAATCATTAGCCCTGGTGGTGCAGTAGTTAAATACCGGTACTGCAGCCACAATGTTGTGAGTTCAATCCTGCAGGTTGTGAGTTCGATCCTGCAGGCTTCAGGTTGACTCAGCCTTCCATCCTTCCGTAGGTGAGTAAAGTGAGTATCCAGCTTGTTGGGGGCAATTAGCGTGTAAACCACTTAGGGAGTGCTTCACACTGATAAGCGGTATAGAAATGTAACTGCTATTGCTATTGCTATATCCTCACAGCCTCAGAGAAAATCAAAGGCAACAAATCTTGCCAAGAAAGCCCCCATGACAGATTTGCCTTAGGGTTGCCAAAAGTCAGTTTTCAAAGGAAAGGATATGATGGCTAGAAAGAACCTTCTGCTGTCAGTGGCACTTTGTTGATGTGCGCCTTCAAGTCAGTTCTGACTTATGTCAACACTAAGGTGAACCTATCACAGGTTGGTTTTTTTTTTTTACAAGATTTGTTCAGATGGGGTTTGCCTTTGCTTTCCTCTGAGGCTGAGAAAATGTGAGTTGCCCATGGTCACTCAGTATCTGAGCGGGGATTTGAATCCTAGTTTCCAGAACCCTTAAATAAATAAATAAATAAATAAATAAATAAATAAATAAATAAATAAATAAATAAATAAAAATAAATAAAATAAAATATTTGAATATTCAAATCTAAATTTAAATATTTAAACCTTGAGTTGTCTTGGGGGGTCCCAGCAACAAATTATTTTTTTTAGGGTGTCTGCAGTAAAGAATAGGTTAAGGACCATTGTTCTAATGTTTATCCAACATTTCTAAATACATGCTGCATTTCCTTGACTGTCAGTGAAGTTTTCAATATGTAGAAGTAAAAATATAATATGAATTTTAAAATTGATTCTTTAAATGCAGTGGGTCCTATATTCAACAAATGAGTGTTTGGAGTAACTGGATAATCAATATAGATTGGGAGTGCTTCCAGACAGAGAGCTCCAACAATGATATTTTAATTGGGAAATAAGCATGGCTCAGATGATGGTCACTATATTTCTTAAATGGTTTACAATTGGCATCTGACCACAATGGTCTGCCTAAAATTGATTTTGTCTTTTTTGTCTACGCCTAATATTACTGGAGCATCTCTATTGTGAGGTCCAGTCCAAAAGATGTTCAGAAATCTCAATTGATATCTTTGCTAATTTGCAAAGTATGGATGTTGTATTGAGTTTTTTGCTTGCCACCTCAGGGATCGATCTTAGGAATTCCATAGTAGTTTGGTGGTAAGTGTAAGTTTGTGGTAAGTGTAATGTTTACATTATGTTCACATCTCACATGATAGTGGGAAAATATGAATTTCACCACAGATCGAAATATTGAGCTACAGACAGAAATTTATAGGCTGGGTTTTTAAAAAAAGAAAAAAAAGAATGTTGGCCTACTTACAAAATTAACAGGTTTTCTACACTTTCTGTCTTATGTGTGAAATGTCAAAAGAAAACTTTTGCTATTTCATGATTTACAGCAGAATTGTTTTGATCAATTGGCGGGGTCTCTTTTTAGCACTAATGCTAAGAGGCTGCTTTTGTCCTACACTTTACATAAATATACTATCACATTTTGGAATCTAACCTTTAGAAAGCAAGCACATTGCTTTAACTTGAGACTGTATCTTTAGCAGCTTGCAGAATATTGTCTTTCTATATGTTTCTTTTTTTAAAAAAAAAGTCTAGCAATGGGATGAGATCCTTTAATAAAACCATTATTAGAGCAAACAGCTGGAGAACAACTATTGGCACGACACTTGAAAGGAGAAATGGAAATATAGGAGTACAAGCCAATTCAGCTCAAAATCCCACTGTCAGCTAAACAATACTGTGCAGTCTATCCATGATCTAAGAATCAGGCTGGAAAGCTTGTCACTATATAGGTCCAAGAAAATGAGACAACAGCTGCATTTTATTGGAACAATGTGTGGGGCAGGAGGCTGTTTCTTTTTCAAGAGACCTCTTCATAAGCTGACAAGTACTACATCAGGTTCTGTAAGGATTTGTTCATTTTGCAACCTTGCCATGGTTCGAACTTGCTTTATGTGCAATTGTTTCATACCACTGTTCCTTGTCCCTAAAATGGAGATGGACAGGAATCAGTAAGACAAAATTGATCTTCTAGGGTAGTTTAAGCTGAGAAATGGTGGTTTGCACCTGGGTAGTTGATGAGTCTCCACCCTGCAGAGCTTGTTTTCCTAGAAATGGTAAAATGATACATGTGGAAAAATGGCACATCCAAAGTCATAGCACAAGTCAGTTGGCTGGTTCAGATGCTGTCTAAGATTACTAATCCTTTCTGCTGCTGCTGGTGGAAGAACAAATGTGTAAACCACAATCTCCTCTCAATTGTACATCAAGTAACACATAACATGGATTTTTCTCTTCCCTTCCCTTCTCTTCTCTTCTTTCTTTTCTTTTCCCTTCTTCTACTTTATTTATATCTCATTTTTCTCTCAGGACAGGATTCAAGAATCCTTTTGTGTACAAGGGACAAATTCTTTCCAAAGTTACTGGGAAGATTGGGACCTCTTCATAATAGGCAGCGAAGGATGTATGCTGTAGTTCCATAGATGTGAAAAAGGAGCACAAGGGAGGGATACTGTATTGCACACCAAATTCAGTTCCCCACAAATCACAATTTGTATAGATTATAGAATGCAGCTTCTCTTAGCTCAGAATTAATGTGTTAGTGCATAGTACAGACATCTCCTCACAGGCCTTCATGTGGAGTACCTTCATCAAGTAACAAGCTCATGGTGGAAGAGAGTGGCATGAAGGGACTAATTGTCTGGTGTGAAATGGCACAGAGAACATTTCAGCTCTTTGTCAAATCCACTGTGCAGACATTTGACCAAATAGGCAAAAATATGTGCTCTTTTACAGGAGAGCAGTTTTGATGGCTGATACAATTTGGCAGCTGATACAGCATATATATATTCTTAACAAAGAAAAGCACACTTTTAAAACAATCAACATGTGATGAAAGAGGCAGGTTCTTGACCCATTCCATTTATTCTTTGCTAGCCTTCCCCATCAGGTGTTGGAGCACAACTCTTATCCTATCCCAACATTGGAGATGCTGGATGTTATAATCCAACACATCTGGGGGTCACCAGACTGGGAAAAGTTGTTCTAATTGTTCTAATTTGTGTTGCTTGTATAAAGCAACAAGAGATTTGAAATGATACTGGTTTGGACTATAGCTCACAGAATCCCCCTGTCAACACAAATTTTGACCATAGTGGCTGGGGGATTCTGAAAGTTGCTATCTGCGAAAGTAACTGTTAGAAGCTCTAGGGGCAACCCTTATTCTGCTTAGAAGAAAAGTCTTCTAACTCTCAGAGTTTTAGACTGGGTTGTTCAAATATGAAGACTGTATGATTACACAGACACACACTCTGATTGTCCCAATTTGGCTGCCCCAATTAATCCTCTGTCATCCCACCTTTTCAGCTGTTTTTTAAACATCCCAGTTTCTTCTAAAATATTCAAGTTCCCCTCTCCTCCCTTCCCCATTTCCCACTTTGTCTCTGGCTTACTTCAGTTGCTGCAAACTGAGTTCAAAGCACAAAAGTAGCTTGCGCTGTCAACAGAGAGGAGAGGAAGGAGTGGAGTCTTACCCTTCCCAGTAGGCTCAGGTAGAATCAAACTGCTGCAGCTCTCTCCTAGCTTGTCTGTTCTTCATTGATAACTTTTGCCATTCTGACCACTCTTCAGTGTTGTTTGGCTATGCATGTCCTGGTTTTCATCTGTGAAATGTTGTGGAGGGTATGTGTATGTGCACACCAAGAGAGACAGACAGTATGAGTTTATGTTGTGTCGCAAGATATAGAAACCACAACTGGTATTTGAATAATTTTGGCCTTTTGCCACCCTCAACAATATGAATCAAAGTCTTTCTCCTATTGACTCCTCCAGGCCTTGGTGAATACTGTATCTGTCAGCTTGTATTGCAGGCTCTTTTACACTCTGTGACTCACATCACAAATAGAGTTGTTTCTTCATGCACATGTTGACCTTATCGATAATTCCCTCTGTACGATACATTTCAAAGCAGATGACACGGATGTACATTGAGTCATTTCCCCTATACATCGATTTCTGCTTCTCTGAGGGGATTTTGCAGCAAGTGCACAAACATCTAGCAGTCTGGAGGTTACTGTCATGTTTAGGCTTTTAGGCATAAAGGCCTTTGGAGATTTGCCTTTGAGGCCTATAGTTGTCTACATTTTCAGAATGCAAGACTGACAGAAATAACTCTGCTGAACATCATCATTCTACCAGGGACATGGAGACAGATCACTAAAATCCTTTACAGAATTCTCACGAGGAACGATGCCTGAGGAGCCCTTTTGATCGTAACAATATCACTGGGTACAATTAATGTGCAAATTTGTGTACCTTTTTTTCTTTTCTTGTTTTGAGCAACATATCTGTAGAGCTCCATTTTTTAAATAGCTGTGGTCTGTCATTTAGCATTTGCGTTGTTATGGCAGGGATGGGAACAGTGTGGTCTTCCAGATGTTGTTGTATTGCAGCTCTCTGCAGTCTTAGCATAGTCAATGGTAAGGAATGCTGGGAACTGGAGTCCAACACATCTCAAGGACTGCACCTCTACCATCTCTCCAATAAGGTTTTGTGAAGGCCTCTCTTTTTATTCAGTAAAGCAAGGAAGCTTAAACAGTTCTGAAATTATAGAAGGAGCCAGAAGTCTGAAAAGTTACTTTGTTCCCAGAATCTCCCAGCTTATAGGGTAATCTCTTAACAAAACCCACAAGAACCATCCACTAAGACTTTCCCACCACATTTTAGCCTAACTAAGAGATAAGAAAGTTTGTGGAGACATGCCACTGTATTAAATTTACTGGCTTTCAAAAGTTGATTACATGAAAAGGGGGTATTTGTTTTAATTGTCTTGATTTTAACTTGGCATTTAAATCTACACTACTTTGCTGCACTAAAATACAGGAGAACTATGCTTTGCTGATTTCACTTCAAGCCTGGGAGGGAACGAAACAGCTGCATGAATTTTGGAAAGCCCCATTTTCAGTCCATCCACCAAAATGTAATGCCTGAAGTTAAAAAGAAATACACATGCAAAGGAAGGATGCAGGAAACTTTTTCCCCCCGTAAATATACACTATTAGGCAAATCCAACCCACCTTGAAATGTCCAGACCACTTGTGTGTGTCCTTTCCATTCCACCATGTGTCACTGGTCTTGTGTGTTTCCCCACACTTTTTATCTGCATGTCTCTCTTCCTTTGTTTCTCTTTCTCTTGTTTTGCCTGTCATGTATCTGATCTCTCATAAAATCTTCCCATGTAGATTTTCTACCTCTGTAACCAAAAGCTCTGAGACCATCCTGGTGGCAGGAAGGGAGGGTCACATCTTGCTGTAGGACATCAGTGCTTTAGCATCACAGTGGATAGTGGAAGTCACCATTTAGCAAGCTGTATTTAAGGCTGTTGCTAGATAACCTAATGCAGGGGGCAATGGTCAGAAGCCCAGGGGGTCACTAGCCCCCCAGGAGACCTTGGAGGGCTGTACCCCCAACATGGGGGGAAAAACTAAACAATGTTAAAAGTCCCCAAACCCCCTAGAGGAGACACCCTCTCTTTGAGGGCACCTCCTTTAGGAGATGTGGGGAAATTTTTGCCATGTTTTTGTGCTTCTTTGGGACATTTTAGTCATAGGAGGCAACTTTTTCTGACAACAAGAAATTATTGTTTACTTCCAGTTTTTTAAAAAAGGCTGGTCCTTGGCATAGGATGGTTCAGGGGACAAAAATGTCGCAAAAATGCCCCTGTGCCCCCAGAGGGTACTTTGGGCAAAAAAAGATCCCTTGAGGGCCACAAAAAAGGGCCATATTTGGTCTGTGGATGGCACTTTGCTCACCCCAGCTTACGGCTGCCTATAGTGCAAAACCCAAATGGCTCCCCTTCCCATTAATTAATATGGCAAATGATCCACTGGAGCATTTGAATTGACAAATCCCATTAAAATAAATTGAGATTTTGCAAGATTAATTATGGCAAAGTGTATCATACATATATGACAAACTTCAGAGGTCTCGGACTTTGATTCCTAGAAACTCCAATCAGCCTAGCCAATGATCTTGAACTCTAGAAGTTGAAATCCAAAATAGCTGGAGGATCAGAAGTGAAGAACCATTGATGTACAGAGACAAGACACAGAAATATTTCAGGAAGAGAAAGGAGAAAATAATAAAATAAATAAAATAAAAGTGGGCATTAATAACTCTGAAGAGATAAGGTTACCTTACTGGAGTTCAACACAAATTAGAAAACATAGCACATGATCAGTAATCTCGCCTGGTCACTAGTAATCCAACATGGATCTTCGTATAATATTGCCAGGTTTGTATAGGGGTCTGTATGAGTTTTTCCACCACACAGCAAGTGTTCTGTGTTATTATTTTTTCTCCAAAATTCTCAAGAATATAAGGCCAGTACAAGGATTTATTTTTATTTACGAACATTGTGATACCATTTTTCATTTTAAAACTTTCAAATCAGTTTACAATAGAAACAGATGTAATAACAACAATCGTCAAAAATAACAGAATAATACCAAAATTATAAATATAAAATAATCCATTATATAACAATTCATTAAAAACCAAGCTCTCCTATATTATCCAGATGTAACTCAGTTTTAGAGCATCTCTTTATATCTAGCCTTTCTTGAAACAATTCAGACCATTGGGCTGTGATGCTTGAAAGGGTAAAAAGGTGTTGTTGTTTTTAATTTTATAGAGTGATAGAATTTGGAAATGTCATGTTAGTGATCATAGATGTAGTGGTGCTACTGTATATCAGCACTCCACAAGATGAAAATGTGAGTATAATAAAGAAGTCATTTAATCAGACAGAAGAGGTATACCAACAGATTTTATACCAATGGATTTGGAATGTACATTAGGTGAAAGCAAAATGCATTTTTTCAGTGTTAAAGCAATAGTTTCTGGTAGGTCTCATAAACCACAACAGAGTGCTGCTTTGTATTAGAAAGAGAACATCTGTTCATGTCTAATTTGAAAGTTTACATCTTGTATACAGATAATCCTTTCTCAGCTCAATCTTTTGTGTATTTACTTTAACACGAGTCCCAGTGAAATCAATGGGGCTTATTTGCAGGTATCTGTGCACAGAATGGCAAATTTAGATAACTGTCCTGCTCTTGACCTCAAACAAGGTTCAGAGTTCCCAAGTGAGTAAGCTGTGAAAGCAAGAGGTATGTTATATGGCATATTACAAGATACCATTCTATCTCCAATGGTTTATTAACATCTACATGAAACTGCTGGGAGAGATCATCTGGAGGCATGGGACGAGGTGCTATCAGTATGCTGATGACATCCAAATATATTTGTTCATGCCTTCAAAAACTGTTTTAAGCTAAGGATAGTATACCTCCTCTGAATGAATGCTTGGGGGAGGTTATTGGCTGGATGAAGAAAAACAAAAACAAACTGAAACTGAATCCAGACAAGACAGAGGTGCTCACCATTAAAGGTCCTAATCTGGGGTTGGAGGTGTGTCAACCAGTCCTGGATGGGGGTCACACTCCCACTGAAAGACTGTGTACACAGCTTGGGAGTGCTCCTAAATCCATCCCTCCAGAAGTTAGCTCAGATAGATGTGACTGTCAGGAGTGCTTACTATCGGCTTCAGCTGATATGCAAACTATGCCCCTTCCTAGAATTAGAAGACCTAAAGATGATGGTGCACACACTGGCAACCTCAAGACTGGACTTCTGCGTTGCACTGTACATTGGTCAACCTTTGTACCAAGTTCAGAAATGCCAACTGGTCCAAAATATGATAGTCAGATTGGTTGCTGGTACATCAAGGAGTGAATATATCACACGGATATTAAAATCACTCCTCTGGCTGCCAATTTGTTTCTGGGCAAAGTACAGTGTTATTTATTACCTTTAAAGCCGTACATGGTTTGGATCCAAGGTAACAACAGGATGACCTCCTCCCATGCAACCTGTCATGGGCCAGGAGTCAGCTTATCCAGGTGAACAGCAGCCTCAAAGGAAAACAAACACAAGCACACCAGGACATAGTCAGACTAGGAGGGCAGCAGGCTGGGGTGAGACCTGGCTGGCTCCAACCTTTTTAAGGAAGGCAAAGGGCAGTGGTCCAATGCCAGAAACAACTTGTGTGTTTGCCAACCTTTGCCTTTGTGTGTGCTATGGATTCCCTACTTTGCTGTCCACCAGGATTCTCTGACCCTCGGACTTCAACACTGCTGCTCACTGGGATTCCTGACTCTGGGACCAACTTTTTGACTACACTTCTGCTCAACCCTAAAAAGGCAAGATCTGCTGAATTATTAAGCTGACTCAGTTTGCCTGCCGAACAGCTTTCTGCAAGCTTTGCACTCCATTGCCTGGCTACAACACAACCTACCCCATATGCTCAGGTCCTCTGGGTGCCATTTACTTAAACTAACCAGGAGTAGACTGCCAACAGTCACCTAAAAGACTTTTTCATTGGCTACCCCTAGATTGTGGAATGACCTGACAGAAGTGATTAGCTGACAAAACACATTGTCTGAATTTTAAGATGTTCTAAAGACTTATCTCTTCTGGCAGACTTCCCCAGTCAATTTTTAGCTATGAATTTTAAATTAGTATGTTTTAAATGGTTTTATGTGTTCTTACATGTACTTTATGATGTACCCATCCTCAAGCCATGGGGAGAGATAGGTAATAAATAAAATGTTGTTGTTGTTACTACTATTACTACTACTACTACTGCTTTTAATTTCAAACAGTCCAGGTCAAGAAATCAGAGTCAAGTTTCCAGTGAGTCAAGATGGCATTTTCACAAGCCAAGAAGACTGAAGTTGTACTGAGCAACGTAGCTGGTGGTTTTAACTTCCTTCTATAGGCAGCATGTTCAGCCAGTGTCTAGATCCCAGGCAGTATTTAAGGAAAATGTTCCACAGCTGTGCTCTTCCCAGCACCTTGATTGCAGCCTCTCAGTTCATCTACAGGGAATGGTCTGTGTCAGACGTCCAGGCTGCTGCCTTTCTCTGGGACTGAGGGGGCCTCCACTCCAGTTCCTCTTCTGAACCTGACCTGGCCTGCCAAACAGAGGGAGGGCTTGGCTGACTATCAGGTGTCTGCCGTGGCTTCTCCAGACATAAGTTTGATTCACTTTCTGATGAAAATGAACTCTCAGTGGGGTGGGGTGGGGGAAAGAAATGACATAATGGCCCAAATCCTACTGTTAGTCCTAGTTAGAGTAGACCCATTCAATTAATTGGATGTACTTATGTATTCACTCATCATTCACTAATTTACTCAATGGGTCTACTCTAGCTGAGATTAATCAACAGAATTCCAGGCAAGGCATTCAATGATAAAGGGAAAAAAACAACTTTCAGAGAAGTGCAGCTATCTCTTGTTGCCTGATTTTCAAAAGGTTAAGCTGGGTTAGGGCACCTCCATACTGCCCAACAGTTCCAGAAAATGTTGAATTATTCTCTCTGGCCCTTTTCTCACGGGGTAATTAAATCTTCCCAGGTCGACCTCGAACGGGGGCCTTTTTCACCTTAGAGAGAACCGGGTCGCATTTAATTTTTTTGATTCTCACCTCAATCCGCGTGGGGGAGCCACCATCCAGCATTTGCGCGCCCTTTTTAAAAACCAGAAGAAATGTGGTTTTTTTCCTCCAATTCGCGCTCGTCCTTTCGTGAAAAAGCGACGGTGCATACTGATTCGTGCGGGGGATGAAAAGAGGGAGGGATTTAGGTGTGGCCAGCAGAAGCAACAAGACCGCCCCCAGTGCTTTCGAGTGCTGCTATCAAGGCTGAAATTAGCACCCCAGCAATGTTCGTCAGCAGCTCGTGCTCCATACACAAAACATCAGAAAGCAAGCAGAAAGACAGAGGGGGGAAAATGTCTCCATGGCGGCTCCAAAGAAAGGTGCGGGACGGGGGGGTTGTTGGAGGATGTAAGGGGACACGCGTGCATATTGACGTCCATGATGACGCTCAGAGTGTTTCTTTTAAAAATTGAGCACAGCCAATCACTGCCAGACAGGACGGGGAAAGGACACCTATGGGAGTGGCCATGGTAATATTGTGTGAATGCAGTGATGCTGCCTAAGCCTTTTCTCTATGGAGCTGTGAGAATGCTCCTAAAATTTCAGTCCGTGTTAGTGGGGATTAAGGGAAAACAGGCCTGGATCGTAGCAGCACGATTTCTGCACCCCATGAGAAAAGGGCCTTCGTCTCGTTTTGGATTTCATGCCTTAGGGTTGCCATACATCAGAAATAACTTGAAGGCACATAACAACAGATGCCATCTCATCATTACATCATCACATCTAGTCGTGCCCTAAATATACTGTTTTGTTTTGTTTTTTGGCCCTGACTTGTTGCAGGTTGCAGCAGAGTCTACTCCCAATCTGCATTTTTCTTTTCAACTGTACTGTGCTCCCACTTGATGTGTGGTTAAGTAGTTTGAGAGTGTTCTCTCCATCCCTACCATTCTTTCAATGAAATCAATACCTCCACCCCTGTGCTGCTCACCCAGTATCCATGTTCCCTACCCACACAATTTCTTTAAAGAAAAATTTTATACTGCTAAAGTGATAGGATGATTAGCAGTATAAGGTGAGGAGAAGGAGAAGAAAAGGAGGAGTCACTCAGTCTGGCAAATAGAAACATAATGAGGGACTGAAGATCAACAGAAAATCTCCATGGCCAAGGTCACACCCCCATTAAAACACAGGATCAGAGGGACTGAGACAATGGATGCAGATGAATGACATTTATTAAATTTACTCCAGCCTCTATGAGAGATTCACATAATGAGGGGGAGGAAGGAACACTCTGCTGTGGCTTTTAAAAATTACAGCCAGTGTTGTCAATTTATGAGAAAAAGACCAGGACAGGAGGAACATTGCATGGAAACAACCCAGTAAGTACCGCTACAATTTCAGCCAACTTGTGAGGCTTTTAGCCAGTCTGGAGGAGCCCTTCTGGCAAAACAACCGAGTCCAGAATAATTGGTTTTATTTTAGCACAGATTTTCAGATTTGCAAGCCACTCCCTCAGATGTGCGGAATACGATACTGGGGCTTCAGGTTAGAAAGTCATACTAACTCATCCGAACACACGCTCAATTAAATCTGCTGGTTTGAAAGGTGCCACCACAAGACTTTTTGTTGTCATGCTAGCTGAAGATCCACAAAGTCAGATAATGGAAGCTAAAAGTGATACCATACAAGCTGTACCCAGGACTGTTGGTGTTATGCAATGCCAGAGATTAAGTTTTATCTTCATTTGGTTATACTTTCCTTTGTTTCTTCAAGCTCAAATCAAAATGGGGAGAATGATTTGCCTAGGATTAGCAAATATGCCTCATGATGTTTTATTCCAATGCTGCCTTATAAAGGATGTGCACCTTACCCAGACGAAGGGAAGAGAAAATGCAATTGAGTATTAGGGAGGAGAGCATGGCTAAGTAGAACACGAAAGAGGAGTGCTCAACACATCAACAAAAAGTTTTCTAGCACAGCAGGGAACGTGGGAGTAGAATGCTGTCATGTGAGTGACATATTCCTTAAAATGGCATGTAAATGATGATAGAATTAGAACTTCTACTTATATCTGTGTATAACCCATTTGGTATATAGGTTAACAATGAACATCTGTGCTACTTATCTCTAGTAAAACAACTGTAATTTCTTTAGATTAACATTGGTGCATATTGCACTGTTGTTAACAGCCTTATGGTGTCTGTGAGAAATTTTCCTTCTTTTCAGCTTTTTTGAATTTATATTTTTGTAAAAAGGTTTTTTATACTGTATATAAAATAAAGAGATTTTAAAATCCATGCCTTGCCAATGCAAGAGTTAACTATGATGAAATATCCATTTTGGGTTGTTATTGCTGTGCCTTCAAGCTGTTTCCAACTTACGGTGATCCTAAGGTGACTCTATCATGGGGTTCACTTCATAAGATTTGTTCAGAGCGCGTTTGCTTTTGCCTTCCTTCTGAGGATGAGAGTGTGTGACTGGCTCAAGGTCACCTAGTGGGTTTCTATGACCAAGCAGGGATTTGAACTCTGGTCTCCAGAGTGGTAGTCCAGCTCTCAGGCCACGATGGCTCTTGCTCCATTTTGGTAAGTGACAATATATTTGAGTATGAGTTCTTTTGAAATTCTGCTTAATTTAAAGCTGTTGGACTGATTAGTCAAACAGGATTATGAAAATGGAGAGATATAGAGGGTTCCATTTTGACTCCCATACTATTTAAGATATGCATGAAACTACTGGAGAGAGAAGACTTGTAGCATTGGAGTTTGGTGTCACTGGTAAGATGGTGGCATCCAACTCAGCTTCTCTGCCATTTAAGTGGCAGCTTGAGGGCCTCTAGATGTTGTGGGAGTGCAACTCCCCTAGTCTACATAGCTGTCGGTGAGGAACAACGGGAGTTGCAGTTCAGTAGCCTCTGAAGGGCTACAAGTAACCCATCCTGATCTAAATCTAAGGAAGCTGCTCAACTTAATGTCACTGAAGGATGATTCAGACTAGACAAAAATGTTCTGGGTTAGTTTTATACTATTTCTTACAAAGCCTAAGGATTTTTCTCAGTAAGAAGTAAAAGTAATTTAAAAGTAATGAGCAGTTCAACAAATAATGCCACAAGTTACTTCTTCATCACTGTAATGAGTTGATACTAAAGGGTACTTCTCAAACTCTGTAATAAGTATGGAAAAAAATATTTTTTAAAAAAATAATAACTTTCCAAGTCCTGTTTGGCCTTTAAGCTGACTTCTCAGGATGAAGAAAGAGTTTTAATTGGTAAGTGCTGTCTTATTCTCAGTTTTATGGATATACCTTAACTGACTAGTTTTGATGTTTCAATTATGATTTTTGGGTAACAGGTATTTTATTGTTCTTAGCTATTCTTGACTCCACCTATGGTGGAGTAGTGGTATCTACCTTTGGTAAATAAATGAATAAATAAAACATTCAAGCATCTAAAATTAAAAGTCTTCAAATACCCTGATGTTCTGAAGGAATGTCTGGCATTTTTTAAAGCTTTTGGCTGTTTGAAGGTACGGCTGATTCATGTTCGGCATCATACGTGGAGCTTTTCAAATGACTGTATTAATTTGCATCCAATATATTCTAATGAAATCATCACACCTATGCTGAAGGGATTATGAAGCTGATGTACATATATGAGGAAGTTTTAATGAACCTGTCGTGGTTTTTTTAAAAAAACAACAACCTTCAGAGTGGTTTTTAAATAGAATGCATTTATCAAATGATCACAAGGGTGCCTATTAACTCTTTTTTGGCTTACCAAGAACCATGAATTTATCGTTACCTGGGCCACCACAGGTAACGTACTATGATTGTCTGGGGTCAAAGCCAGGATTTTTATATGCTATTTCGCATCCTAAAGGGGTGCATTGACAAAGCTGTAGTGGCTTTCCCACAGGACTGACAAAGGGGTCTGGAATGGGCTGATTGCTTCACTCTGGAATGACAAAACATTGATGGAACTCATGACAATTACTTAATGTTTGGTCAGGAAGGATGTATAGGGAAGATCTCCATAGGGTAAGGTCAAGGGATGGTCTCCAATTGCTCACCAATCTGGACAGTTTGTTTTTCATTGTATTCTGAAATGCAAAGAGCCTGGGGTGGTAAAAGGATTAGTGTCCATTTTTTCCACCTGATCCTCTCTAGATTTATGACCCTGAACATGTCTCAAGTCAGCTTGACCCAAAAACATGTTTTCTGGTCAGTGTGATCTTGATCATGCTCTCTAGTCATTAATAAGTCCATTTTATGAAATTTATGAAAATCACACATCTCATAGGAATGGTGGCAGAGTATGGTAACAGGTAACTCCTGCCATTCTTTCCATACTCCTAGACCTCTGTAGGATGTACTTGCTCCATTTAAAAAAAAGAAAGAACTGGAAGTAAACAGATGATCACTTCCATTCTTTGGAACAGAAGGATATTGCCCCCCTCCCCTCTCAAAAAACCCATGGGGATGACAGAGTCATCAAAGAGAGAATTATACTGTCTGGAGACTAAATTGTATCAAGCTTTTCCCCTCAGTACTGCCTACTTGGAGAGCTACATGTACTCACAGGATGCACAAATCCCAGCCCTACACTGGGCTGTGCTCTTCCATTAGGTCTGCTGAAATGAACAGGAGATGCACTAGAGCGGTTAAATCCATCCCAGTGACACTTGTGCAACTGAACACAGCAATGCTCTTCTGCAGATCCTCTTTATAGCTGTGTGGATCCCTGAATGTGCTGTGCTCTCTGAGCCAGACCCATTTATTTCCCTTAACTCCTGAGAAGAATTTGGCTGTTAGTTGAAACTAATTAATAAAAAAAAAAAAGCAGAAGGTGGCCTAAATCCTATTGGTCAGTCTCAGCTAGAACTAAACTATTGGATCAATTGTCAACACTATCAGTCCCAATAAAAACAGCCCTGCTTCACAAAGTGCACTTTCCAATATTCTAGGCCTACTCACGTGTGCACATACCCCAGTCCACAGTAAGGGTTTGTGTATTGTGATGCACGCTTTTCGAGCAGAAGGAAAACAAACTTACTTAAATGTGGATTTTTTTTGGCAGGGGGCTTGCCATGGCAGTAGTCTTTCCTTAGATGAATCCCAACTAATGCAAGCTCACTGAATTAATTGTTGTTTAGACATGAGTCATCATGTAGCTGAATCCCATGGATTCAATAAGTCTATACTAGTTGGAACTAACAGAAGGATACAGGATAGAGACCACACTCTCATGGCAAGCTCCGCCTAAACCTTTTAGTAATCTTCTTTTCTCTATCCCTGAAGCTTCTCCAGTATGAGGAAGTAGTTATACCCTGCACCTGCAAAGAACTGAACATAGGAAGAATGTTAACAGCATTTTCAAGATTACTTTTCAGATTTCCTTTCAACTCCTTTTTACTTGAGATATAGACAGTGGCAAACATTAAAGGCTGTTGTGCATAGGCATATATGTCAACCACTGCCTCTCAGCATTCATTAACTTTTCATTTGCTGATTTGCACCTGAATGAGTATGCTGCTTCTCTGGAAAACCAATGTGATTGAGGTGCTTTATGTGGCAGAGAAATTTGGTCTGTGGTGATTGATCTCTGGTAAGGGATAGTCATTTCAGAGCCATACCAATCAATAGTTACCTGATATTTTAGGGTCAGTTCCCTCAAACAACCATTTCTAATATGAACCAGAGCTCATGTGCATATCAGCTGCAAAACTTATTTTGCAGAGGAGTTGCACTTTGGGCTGGCATCGCTGGACGCATGGCTCTGTTTGGCCACATGCAGGCTGGGGCAGCCTCCTTCCAGCTTCCCAGCAGCACCTGTTCAGGCTTGGAAAGGCCTCCTGGCTGCTGGCAGCCAACGATTTCAGGCCACCAGTTTGGGTTCATTGGCTGCCTAGGTTGGAGCTCTGTGTGGTGTTGGTCTCACCCTTGGCCACCATGTGGGCGAGCTCAGTCTGTTTTGAGCATCATCCCACTCACCTCCCCTTGCAGGCACTATTTTAGGGCAGTTCTATGCAGTTTTTTTCTATCACAACGTATTGGCATTGGCATGGGTCCTGGATCTGGGATAGTGGTTCCCAGGCCAGGACACAGAATTCCAGGGTGTCATGAGTGCAGAGGGAGCCGGGTGTGCATTGGTTGGAGGTGCACACATCCTCTGCATTCCTTAGGGGGCAGGCAGACCTCGTGCCTGGCATCAGGTGGTCTCGGCCCAGATGGGTGTCTGGTTCATCGGCCAACAAGCAGGTTCGTCAATGCTTGCATCTGGATCCATGCTCATGTCAACCCTGTCAACATCTGTAGCCAATAAAGTTGTGGCCTTATTTCTCCCAAACCTGGTGTCAGTGTGGTTTGTTACTCAGCTCCAGCCAGCTCTTGGCCCTGAATGCACAGCAATCCTTGCCTGAGTAAATCCCACTCAGGCCAGCTGTCAGCTTTGAAAGAAAGGTGGGTGATTCTAGTGAGTGCTCAGAGTATGATAAGCTTACTTTTTCAACTACCACTCTCAGGAAACTCCGGGCAGCATGACCATGTTGTCTAGGGGAGGAGGGAGTTCTGGAAGTTAATGATTAAAAAACACCCCCCTTTCCTATGTTTTAGTCCTACTCAAGCATGCATATGTCTCATGTCATCCCCCCTCCCCTGAAAGCTCTTGTGAAAAAGAAGCAGACTTACCAGTCAGAGAGACTTGGCATGGTATTTGACTCCAGTAAAATTAAACCAGATAGATGAGAAATATTCAAGATTATGCTGGAGAGGATGTCAAGAAATTGGTACATATATGCATATGTGGTAGAACTGTAATAAGATAAGGGAATTTTGGCTAAAAGTTTTTAAAGAGATAAATGAGATAACAGGAGTTGAGGTACCAGTATGTCCAAATATAGGGTTGCTGTCTATTTATAATGAGGTGGAGTGTACCCAGGTAACAAAGGAACTAATGACAAATTTGTTAACTGCAGCGAGGTTAATAATAGCAAAAAAATGGAAAACAAATGAAAAACTTCAAATAGAGGAATGGTATAAAGAAGTGTGGAATATCGCAATTAATGATAAATTAACATGTAGAATTAGATTTATGAAAGGTTTAGTAAAAGGGAATGATTTTGAAGAAATTTGGAAAATATTTTTGGAAAAAGCTTTGATAAGAGATGGTAAAGTTACCCTTTCACAAGAAGAATGGCAATTTTGGAAAATGGATTAAATAAAAAGTTGGCTCTGGTGGGTGGGTTACCCTTTGTTGTGATAATAATGTGGTGTTTTGTTTAAATTGGAGTTGAGTTGTTTAAATTTGTAAAAAAAAAAATGAAAAATAAGTTAAAATATAATCGGCTTTGGGGTTAATATGTTAAGTAACAAGATTATATTTAGTAATAGTATTAGATTAAATTTAAGGGAAAAATATAGAATTAAGAATGATATTACTATAATAATAATGAGTATAATGAGAATAAGAATTAGAGATAGGTAATAAAAATATATAAGTAATCGGATATAGAATAAGCTGAATAAGTTTTTGATTGTAATTATATAGGAGAGAAATAATAATGTAAGCTTTTTTGGTTGAAATCTTTTTGTTTTATTATTAGTTGTACCACATGGTGTTTTATTTTTGTGTTTGTGTTATGTTAATAAAATAATTAAAAAAAAGAAAAAAAAAGAGAGAGAGACTTGGCAGATGGCTGAAGATCAGCCAAACTCTCCTTCTGTCCAACAGGTCAGTTTAGGATCTGAGCAGGAGGAGGAGAAAGAGAGGTCCCCATCCCTAGTCTTGGGGGAAGACAGAGGCTCAAGCATCTGGCCCAGACTCTTCACCTCAGGTGCAGTTATGAGGCTACAGTCAAGGTCTTGGGAAGAGCACAGCTGAAGGATGTTGTCATTGAACTGAGACAGGGAAGGGAATGTGTGTGGCCAGACATCTTTGTATAAAACAGGCAGATAAGACCAGCTCATTGCTGAGAGCAACACAGTTCCTTGGTCTCCGATCTTGGCATGGCTCTCTTATTCCTGGTGATTTACTAAATGACTTAACTATGGATAACCTCTAAACTTTTGGCTCTGTTATTGATCTGTTACTGACAATGTGTCTTTCTGGTATTGAAACTTGCCTTCCTTCTTACCTGAACATCATTAAAGCAGGATACTCCAATATACCCTAAAGTTTTTTATATTTGTGGCAGAAGGAATATATGAAATAGGGTTCCTGCTCCCAATATTCACTAAATTTTGTCTTCCAAAATGTGCTGAAGAGGCAAAAGAAGATTGTAACTACTGGCTCTAGCCAGGTCAGCCAGACATTTTGCTGGCTGCACTAAAGGCAGTATACTTGCATATGCCATATTTAGAAGCCAGTTGACCTAGGAATTGACTCTTACATCGACATTAACAATATATAACACTCTCCATTGTGCCTAAGATAGGAGGTGAACTCAGGAGGCCCAGGATAAGCTTTGTAGGAAACTGTTCACAACTCTGAAGGAACAGCTGGGGACAAACTGCTGTTTCCCCCTCCCAGCAGTGGTTGTCTGGTCCTTTCCATCAGACCTGCACAATTTGGCAGTAAGTAAGGGCTGAAATTAAATAAGCTAAACTTCTGCGGGCCACAGGTAACGATTTTTGCACCTCACTTTCCAAGTACAGTTATAATAATGATATAATAATGTTTTTTATTTGGAAAATAGTTTAATCATTAATGATACTTTAATCATTAATTAATAATTAATTAATGATTAAACTATTTTGCAAATAAAATAAACCATATTATAAAAAAGAGAAATTTCAATTATTACACATTACCTAAGAAACAAACAAAATATTACTTTGAATATATTTTTAAGGTTTTCTTATAGAAAGGTTTTCGGCAGAAAGAATAGCAGGCTCAGAGTGATCCTGCTCACAAAAGATGGAAGTATTTTCTTGTTGCGCTGTTATGTGTCTTCAAGTTGACTCTGAGTTTTCTTGGCAAGATTTCTTCAGAGAGGGTTTGCCAGTGCCTGTCTCTGAGGCTGAGAGAGTGTGACTTGCCCATTGTCACCCATGGGTTTCTATGGCTAAGCAGGGATTTGAACTCTGGCCTTTTGGAGTCTCAGTCCAACACGTAAATCACCAGACCAGAGGTAGAGAACTATGTTGGGAATAGGGGCCATTTTTCTCCACTGTACTCACTTAGGGAGCTGTACACAAGTGTTTTGGCATGCCTGAAGTGAGGCAGTGTTACTTCAGTGGCCATTTCGGTTGATTTTCGGGTTTGTTTATTTATTTATTTACAAAGTTTGGAAGGCACTGGTCAATTAGGGGAAACAATCTGCCACATTTGCAGGTGTTTTTGGTAGCTTTGGGATGGTTTCCAGCCGCCCCCCCAAAATCAAAATCTGCCTTTTTTTTAATGCATCTAGGAGCTTTGGAGAGCTTCAGGAGTCACACTTAGGGCTTCATATAGCTCTCTGTCTGTACTTTGCACACTCCTGCACTACGTCATGTTAAGGAAGTCTTATTATTCTACCAGCCCCTCGTCCCTCTTACCAGAGAGCTGAGGAAGAACAAACCAAAGACACATGAGATCCACAGTTGCAGCACTTGTGGATCAGTGATAAAACTGAGCTTCCTGCAAGGAGATGGTTGGGGAGCAGCTCTGCAAGAGGAGGCACGAGGACAGAGGAGCCCCAAGGGATGCGGACATGGGGCAGGGCACAGGAGAGCCTCCTTGTCACCATCTAAGCCAGCTGACTTGCAGCCTGTGGGAGGACGGAGGAGCGCCGCTCCTCTCAGCTTGTAACTTGCTAGAGAGCCACCTGGAGGGGAGATGCTTGGCACCTGAGATCTTTCCTGCGAGGCGCCCAGCTGGCCTAGAAAGGCTGGTCAAACCATGAGACAATGGCAGCTGCTCTTTGGCACCACCAACTCAGGTGCTCCCAGAATTCCCCGCTGCCCCTCCATTGTGCTTGCCGAAAGACAGATCACCCAGCCCACCCTAGAGGGAGGGAAAACGGGGGAGAATGGCCCTCCGAACATGGTGGGCCAAAGGAGGCTTTGCTGAGGAGGGGAATGAGACTCCTCTGGTCCTCTTTGCTCTCTTCCTCCCTGCTGCAGGCCTTTGGATGCCGGCCACACGGAATACTTTTGCGGGATTCATATGGCCCCCAGGCCGTATCTTGTTCAGGCCTCCTTTACATGGAGCACACGGTATTCTTAGTCACACAGAAGAACCGACTTGCTTACAGTTAGATATATAGAGCACTCTAGTCTTGCTACCTGCCACACATGACAAGGTTGAAGATGAGGCCAATGAATGGGCAAGGGGGTGGTAAGGGGGATAATAGTTGTTCCCCAATTTCATGTTTCTTGATAGGGCCATTTGTGGAGCAGGCCGATGTACTGACACATATCATGAATTTCCTTAAGGATATATAGCCTAAGGGAGCATTTGGTGAGAACAGTCAGGATGTCTCATGGCTATGCCCAGTACAATGAGCTTCAGCTCTGTGTGTTCAACATGGTACTTGATTGATTTTCAGTAAGAGATGTCAGAAATGCTTTCAGTAATGTATTTTGTGCTAGCTGAAATCCATTCCCTCAGCCATTCTCCCATCTGCTCCACATATTGCCCACATCAGATGCCTCTGCCAAGAGCAGCTTAATTAGTACAGCTACCATATACTGCAGAAGACAGCAATATAAACTCTATCTGCACAGAGGAAAGGTGAGGAAAACAATAAGGCAAGAGAGCAGTGGAACTCTGTGGCTGCAATTATGCATAGCTTTTCAATCTCAGATTGTGCCACCACCTGTAAAATGGGAACCACAGTTCTCTGCCCTGCGGTGCCAAAACTCAGCCTAAACTGGCTACAGTTTTGTCTTCTGTTAAATTTATTTACAAAATATGTCTGCTGACCCCAATATAATGTTCTCCCAGCAACATATATAACATTTAAAAATCCAAAAATAAAACCATAAAATGGTGGTTGGCCATATGTGTGCCCTTCCACCTGGCAGTTTTAGCAGCCCTTGATCCTGTTATATTAATACACCACAGGGAAGCATGTACCGTATTTGCTGGCATATAAGACGCACCTGTGTGAAAGACACACCCCATTTATACACTGGCAAATACTATTTGTAGTCATATAAGATACCATGGAGTATAAGACACATCCCATTTTCAAACAGTATTTTTCAGGAAAAAAAGTGAGTCTTATATGGCAAGAAAAACAATATTTCTTCTCCAGGGTTCCTCTGCCGTTTAGTGAGGTCATACCTCCCTTCCAAGACACAGCATAAATTTTTGAAAAGTTACACCATAAAAAGATGGAAGTGATCCTTTCTTGTGTTGCAAATGTAATGTAGTTCCACTCTTATTGTAGTAAACATGGAAAAATTAAAAATAGCTTATTTGCAATACCCTCTTTCCAGGATCTAAATAGTTAGTTGGGATGTCTAGTTGGATGCAATAAGGGTATTTTTTTAAAAAAAAAAATGCTCTAAGGACTCCTTGTAGTAGCAGATATATTCCTTTTTTGTACTGTACTTGAAGACTAGCAAGGAGTCAGTTCTTTGCATTTTTACATCTAGAAACCCAGAAAGATTACATCTATGGAGTTCCTTATTCTGTTTAATAAAATACCACTTCTTAAAAGTACTTTTGATGATTGTTCCTGAGAGGAAGTTCTGTTACACATGCTAAAACTGGAAGCAACAAAGGAAACAAAATCTGGTTTTATGACTGCAGAGCCTAAATCTACACTCACAGACTGCGAAAAATAAGGTAACATAAAGTTTGGGAGACATCTTACAGGGAGGATGTTTCTATGTTCAAAAAATGTAATCTTACATTTATGGGATGGCGGTGAGAAGGGCTCTGTATTTTGGAGAAACCAAGAAGGCTCAAAGGTTGCATACCTTCACCTTATACACTCAAAATTCGTCCCCCACCGCACCCACGTGACCACGGGTGGCGGGGGGGACGTTTCTTTGCCGCCCTCCCGCGAGAGGAGAGTGGTCTCGGGGGGAGGCGGGGCTGGAGGGGGCTATTTATGGCCACCTCACCCCTCCCTCGGCCTCTTTTCGATCTTAGCTGTAGATGTCCACGTATATAAACAGGTGCCTGTGCACAGATAAACTATTAGCCTGGAATGTGGAAAATCCAGTGAGAAAATCCTGCTTCTGAGCATAGCTATAACGTTTGCAAGTTCTCTCAGCAGGTGGAGATCACACTATGGCCCTTTCCACACGGGGATTAAAAAATGGTGTAGCGTGACCTCTGACGGAGGTCATCTACACCGTAAAGTGGATTGGGGCAGACTACTTTTGCGCAGTTCCACACCCCAATCCACGCTAGGGCGACCGGAAGTGGTGGTGCCACGTGCTTTTTAAAAACCACTTATTATGTGGTTTTTAAAAGGCACGGGGCGTGCAGCCCTGTGCAGCCGCGTTGCAGCACCCAGTGTGGATTTGCAGGCGCGCGCAAGGGCGTGCCTGCAGATCTGCTGGGGGCGGGATTTCCGGTTGGCGAGGTTCTCTGGTTGGTGGAGAGCCTCCGCCAGTCGTAAGCCGCCATTTTGGGCACTGCAGGATGCCGTGGGACGCCGACAAGTGTGGAGCAGCGAAAACGTGCTGCTCCACCGGCGATGGACTTACCTGGTTTAAGGTAAGTTCCGTTTCAGCGTGTTTCCGGCCGTTTCTTCGACTGCGTGTGAAAAGGGCCTATGTCTCAGCCTGACAATTCGCTTGAAGTCTGAACTCCAAGGGACAAGGATTAGAAACGAAGGCAACAAGCCAGAATACTGGGTCTCACAAAGGCATTCCAAACCCTCCAACCTTTCACCAATGAAAATTAGAATACCTATGGCCAAGCAACAGTATAGTGTAGCCAAGGTGGCAAAAATTTTTAATAAGGAAAAATAAACAAGCTAGGAGAGCCTGCGGCAGTTTTGTTCCTAGTTGACAGGGAAGGGCAAGATTCTATCCCTTCCTCTCCTCTCCTCCCTGCTGAGTTAACTAAGTGCAAACTAATTTTCCTTCTTGAACTCAGTTGTCCTCAGCAACATGAAATAAGCTGAGGAGAAAGGAGGAAAGTGGTAGAAGGAAAGAGAAACTGGATATTGTAAAAACAGCTGAAAAAATGGACAACACAGATTAATTGAGACTCTCCTTGCCAAATCAAAACAGTTGGAACAGCATGGTATTCACACATACTCTCTACCACCCCTTGAGCATTGCACAGTTTGCTGTTTTACACCCTGGAATTGCAGTGGGTTGAACTGGCCTTTCTACCATTTGATCATTGCTACCACCAACACATACATATATATATAGTGCCCCATAATTAAGCACACATAGAGAAATAAGTACTTGTTGATTATGGGGGGTGGGAGAGTGGGGGGCTTCTGCTTTTTTGCACCCCCCCGAACACTGGCGCCCGGGGCTTGCACCCCAGTTGCCCCACCCTAGATGTGCCTCTATTGTTTAAAGCTATCAATACTTCAAGCTAGAATTTTTTTTAAACTGAAGTTTAAAAAGTGATTTATCAGACATGCCTGTATGATCAGCACATATTTCAAATATTTTTCATCAAATCTGCTGCTCATTCAGGATATTTCTTCCAATATTTGTTCATTTTATTTCCTCCTTTTTGAATTGAATCTCATAGGTACTTCCTCAGCAGTAAGGGTAGAGGAGGAAATATATGCATTACAAAGGGAGAAATATATGCATTACTAATATCTGCATTAGATAATGTATAGTTTCAGTTAGGAAATACACCATTTAAATCAGGTTAAATCACAGAATCATAGAACTGTAGAGCTGGAAGAGACCACAAGGGCCATCCAATCCAGCCCCATTTTGCCATACAGGTATACACAATCAAAGCACTCGCTTCACCCTCTGTTTAGAAACCTCCACAGAAGAAGACTCCACCACAATCCAAGGCAGCATATTTCACTGTCAAAAAGCTCTTGTTGTCAGGAAATTCTTCCTAATGTTTTTTCCCCCTGTTGTTTGAATCCATTGCTCCTTATCATGGTTTCTGGAGCAGCAGAAAGCAAGCTTCCTCCATCTTACATATGACATCTTCCGAATATTGAAACATGGCTGTCATGTCAACTGTTAATCGTCTCTTCTCCAGATTGAACATACCAAGCTCCCTAAGCCATTCCTGATAGGGCATGGTTTCTAGGCCTTTTACCATTTTGACAACCCTCCTCTGGACACGTTCCAGCTTGTCAATACCCTTTTTGTACTGTGGTGCCCATGACAAGACACAGTATTCCAGGTGAGGTCTGACCAAAGCAGAATAGAGTGGTACCATTACTTCCCTTGACCTAGTGATAAAAATCCTATTGATGCAGCCTAGAATTGTATTGGCTTTTTCAGCTGCTTCATCACACTTCTGACTCATGTTCAGCTTGTGGTCTACTAACATTCCTAGGTTCCTTTCACATGTGCTGTGGTCAAGCCAGGTGTTACCCATCCTGTATCTACGCATTTCATTTTTTTTTCCTGTCTAGATGTAGTATATCCCTGCTGAAATTCATCCTTTTGAATTCTGATCCTGTCCTCTGGATATTAGCTACCCCGCCACCTCAATTTGGTGTCATCTGCAGATTTGATAAGCATGTCATTTATTAAGATGTTGAATAGCACTGATCCCAGAACAGAACCTTATGGCACCCCCAGTAATCACTTTTTTCCAGGATGAAAAGGAGCAATGAGTGAGCACTCTTTCAGTCTAGTTGGTCAGTCAGTTACAAAAACAGGAGCATTGTCCAGCCCTCATTTTGCTAGCTCATTTCTAGGACACTACAGGAGATCTTGTCAAGTGCCTTACTGAAATCAAAATATGCTACATCCACAGCATTCCCTTCATCTATGAAGCTCATAACTCTTTCAAAGAAAGAGATAAGTCAGACAACTTGTTTTTGAGAAACCCATGTTGGCTTTTAGTGTTCATAGCATTCCTTTCTAACCACTTACAGACTGTCTGTTTAATGATCTGCTCTAGAATCTTTCCTGGTATTGATGTCAGGATGACTGGACAGTAATTGCTTGGGGCCTCTCTTTTTCCCTTTTGAAGATGGGGCCAACATTTGATCTCTTCCAGTCCGCTCAGACTTTTTCTCCAAGAACTGAAAATAATCTTCTCAAAGATTATTGCCAATGGTTCTGAGATTACCTTTGCCAGTTCTTTTAATACCTTAGTTTATCTGTCCCTGTAGATTTGAATTCATTTAGAATCGCCAGGTATTCCTGTACTAACTCTTCACCTATTCTGTGCTGCATTTCCCCTACTATATCACCCGCTCCATTTTCCCCAGGTTCAGCTCTATTTTGCTTTTGGGAGAAGACCAAGGCAAAGAAGTTGCTGAATAGTTCTTCCTTTTCTCTGTCTCCTGTTAGAATTTCACAAACTTTTCCACACGGTGTTTTCCCTCCTTTTCCATTTCTTGTACATGTCACATGTTAGCTCAGTTGAAAGTTCTTTAGACATCTATCCTGGATTCACTTCTCATTTTCCCTCCTCTTTGGAACTGTTTGAAATTGTGCCTTCAGTATCCCACTTCTAAGAAACTCCCATCATGAAAAACCTTCTTTTTGAGTATACAGAATCACACCTGGAATTTCCCTACTGAAATCAGCTTTCTAAATATTCTCTAGGCACTCATAGATTCTATTCCAAGACAAGCCAGAAAAGGCAACAATCTTGATCATGTAACATTCAATCTTGTCTTGATCACGTAATATTCCAACATAAACATTTTAAAAAAAAAAATAAAACTTGAATTATAGTAGACCACAGCCACAATGCAAAGAGAAAGAGTTGTCATAGATGGAAAACCATATTGGGCAAAAATAGGTGATATATTTGCATGGTTACATTTGTTGTTGTTTTTGTATGTATGCCTTCAAGTCAGTTCTGATTTATGGCACCATAAAGCAAACCTATCTTATTGCTGAGGGATTTTGTTTGTTTCCTTGTTTGTTTTTGTAAGCTCTGTTAGAGTGATCAATACTGCCTTCCTCTGAGGTTGAGAAACTGTGACTTGTCCGGGAGGTTTTCTTGGCCAAATGGGGATTTGACCTCTGGTCTCCCGGAGCCCTAGTCCAGCATTCAAACCACTGCACTACATTGACTTTTTGCATTTAATATTACTTTTTAAAATTTAAATTACAGAAGCAGGGAAAATATATATATGATCAGGGCTGGGACCGTAGCATGAGGGAAACAACTTAAGCCTTTTCTCCCAACATGGTTCCAGTAAAAATCCCTCCTACTGTGAAGGTGCTATTCATGCCAGGAGGGAAGGTGTACTTTGTGATATTTTTTTTAATGAAAAAAGTCTGTAATTTTGAAGGGGATAGAAATACGTGCAGAGACTGTAAAAGTAAGGGTGGGGAGAGGTTATATGATGGTGATTGTTTTCAGAGCTTGCCACTGAAGTCAATTTAAGTTAATTAGAACATCTGAGCAATGAAACCACATAAGTAGCAATGAGACCCTGGGTGTCAACTATCCTTTAGGTGAAAAGCAATGTGACAAGGATTGTTCCCTTGATCTTTGCATTATTACCTTTATATAGTAATAAAGTCACATCTGTTATTCTCCCTCAAAGCATAGCTGTGAAGCATTTTTAAGGGAGATCTGTAATACCTCGAAAAAACACCTTGTCCCTAAAGAGTTATGTTGTGTAGGAGCCTGATCTCTTCTTTAATACAGGCAGATTTTAGTGCAAGGATGATGGTCACCCATTTATAGACAATTCATCAAGAAGGGAAACCTTCACATAGGCCGTTCCCGCATTAGACTGTTATAGTGCTATTATTCCACTTTCAACATCCTATGGAATCCTGGCACTCCTCCCTAAACTGCAAACCCCAGGATTCCATAGGATGTTGAAACTGGAATAATAGCACTATAATAGTCTAGTGCAGAAATGGCCAGCGTTCTATGTAAAACCACCACTCTGCAGCTTCTTGGTTCTATGGACTAGCCCCATTTTTAGCTTGATTATCAGCATAGTATTTGTGAATTACAGCACTTATCACACATGGAAAGCCTAGGGCTACGAGCCTTCAATTGTCAAGGTATACAAAATTCAACAGGACCTTGATGGGCTAGAACATTGAGCCAAACCAACAAGATGAAATTCAACCAAAACAAACATAAAGTCTTGTGCTAAGGTACAATCAATCAACTGAGCAATAAAAGACATAAGTGTAAGGTGAGCAAGCTCTCTGGACTGGCAGTGGTAGCTATGAAAAGGATTTAGCTGATTACAATATTATCCAAAATTGCCATGCAGCTATTTCAATAGGCTAATGCAATCTCCGGCTGCATTAACAAAAGCATAATGTCCAGATCGTGAAGAACAATATTTTTTACTCTATTCTGCACTGATCAGGCCACATCTAAAATACTGTATCCAATCCTGGCCAGCATATTTTAAGATGTTGACAGGGGCGGGGGCAAGAGGGGTGGGCAAGGCTGCATTTTATCATTCTATCTGTTTAACTTTTATGCTAACCATACATAAAGCAGGATTAGTTTTGGAGAAAGGAGGCATGAAAATTGGAGGAAGGAACATCAACAATGTAAGATATTCAGATGACACTCTATCACTAGCAGAAAACAGCAAAGACATGGAGCAATTATTGAAGAATGTCAAGGCAGAAAGCGCAAAGGCAGTTTATAATGTTTTTAAAAAACTATTTCATTTTTTTTAAAAACCCTCAGCTTTCTCGTTACAGTCAGCCCTCCACATTTGCGAGTTTCACTTTTGTGGATTTGATTATTCACGGATTATTTCTCTCACCTCAGCTGCCTCTCTATGCCATTTTTAATAGGGACTTCAAGCTTTGTGAGACTGAGAAACTGTGACCAAGGCTTGTATGTCCCTATTAAAAATGGTGTAGAGCAGCATTAGAGGTGGCAGTAAGCCCCACCAGCCACCTACTTCTGCCTTCTGAGGGAATCCTGAGGCCTCAAAGGAATCCATGGTGGGTTGAATATAGTGATCATCCTTATTTTTCTGTGTTAAATATGGTTTGGGAGGGCCTACAGTTATTCATGGTTTTTTCACTTTCATGGGGGTCCTGTGCCCCTAACCCTAGCGAATGTGGAGGGATGACTGTACTTTGGTTTCTCTTCAGATTGTATAAATCTTTCACCATTTACTAAAGGTCATGTGATGAGAGTTGTGCACTAGGTCTCCTGGTTTGGGGAAAAGTTCTCCCAGGCACTAAGTCCCTCTCTCTGCAGAACCTTATAGGTTATAGGTTTTAAAAATGGACAATTAACCAACGTAGCTCCAAAACTAAGGAAAGAAGAAGAAATCAGGTTGAAGACCAGCTGGTTTTGAAACACAAACAATTATTTCTTTATTAAAATACAGAAAAATGTGGCAGCAGAACCCAGCAGAACAATCTGTGTTCAATACAAGCTGTTTCTCAAAAGAGGGGGGAAATGGCACAGGTGCTAAAAACCCTACTTCTGACCAAACTAAGTGGGCTAAAAGTGTGCAGCTAAGCTTAAGGGACAGCAAACTAAGGCCATTTCCACACGGGGTAACAAAAACAGTGCAGTGTGTCCTTCACGGAGGACGTCTGCACCTTGGAGCGGACTGGGTTTGGACTACTTACTGTAGATCCGCACCTCAGTCCGCTCCAGAACAACCCCAAGTGGTCCTCCAGTGTGCTTTTGAAAAACCTGATTTTTCCGGTCTTTCAAAAGCACGGAGCATGCCATTGTGATTTGTGCACACCACTGTGATTTGTGCAGATTCGCAGGCTCGCACCAATGCGAGCCTGCGATCTGCCGAGGGCAGGCTTTAGGCTGGCGAGCTTCATCGGTTGGTTGAGATCCACGACCAACCTGAAGCTGCCATTTTGGATGCTGGAGCAGAGCAGATCAATGACCACGCACTGCTCCGGAGCAGCCTGGACCGGACTGAGGAGCCAGAAGATCCGGTAAGTAGCAGCACGGGGCAATTTCCTCACCCCGTGCAGAAATGGCCTAAGAAGACATACACATGGATTCTCTCATCTTCCAATGGGAAGAAGAGCCCAGTTGGCTGGGTGACTTAAAATCAGGCCAACAGGTTCTTCTCTTGGAGGTTCTCTGTGATTTTTCCAGAGTCTTTCTCATCTGTCTCCATTAAGTTTCTCCTCCGGCATTCTTCCAGGATCCTTCTTTTCAGGCTTTTTCTATATGAGGCACAGGTCTGTAAGTCTGTGCTTGTGAGCAGGCTCTTTTATTCTCTTAGGGAAAGCAAACTCTCCAAATCTGTGTGTGTGTGTGCATGCACGTGCACACGGGCACGCATGCATGCATGCACGTACACACATATCTCTATTTAACCATTTCCTAATCTGGGGGCTGTCACCTGGATCCAAGGGGATGCCTCCTGGGAGGGTTTAACATGACTTAACACTATACTCCGCAGGTTCACAAGTTTAGATTTGAATATGACCTTTGCTCATTGCCCTTTAGGTACTGGTAATGACTCTTACGTAGTCTGAGGACATGCAAACACAGATTGTGCACACATGAGACAAAGCCAGTCTGACAGCCATTTGTTCTTTTTCAGATCTAGATGGGATTTCCCAATATCTCTGGACAATGGACATTACCTTTCAATGGGAATTATACCAGTCTGAACCAGTTTTGCAGGGCTTCAATTCAGTGGAAGTGAACAGGTCAGTTAGGTACTGATTATTCTCCCAAACACATCAAGGAGCCATTTACTTGTCCACAGTGAAGGGGTGCATGGTAAAGTTCCAGCTTATATTTTTAAAATGAGGCCTGACTTCTCCAGGATGGACATGGGGTCCAGGCAACTTGCAGGTCATATTATTACCATAAGTCAAAGCTGACAGCAGTTAATACCAAGCTGTTGACAAAATGGAATGCATCCAAAGAAAAGTAATCAGGATGGGGCTACCAAGATCCTTCAGGATCTGGAAATCAAGTCCTGTGTGAGGAAAAAAAGAGCTGAAGAAAAGTCACTTGACAGCTATCTTTATCTGAAGAATTACAATGCAGTCTTGTTATCTGTCAGAAAACAGGACCAAGCAACTGAAAATTGCAGTGAAGATTTTCAGGTAAATATTAGAAGAAGGCTACTTATGATAAGGATTGCTTGAAAGTGGAACAATCTCTGTAGGTAAGTGATGGGCTCTGCTTAATTGATCATATTTAACCCTCACCCAGGAAGATAACAAAAATCCATTGAGTGCATTAATCTGTTTTTTTTTTTTCCTGATCTCAATGAGAATTCCAGTGTTTTGGGAAGGAAGTATAAAAATGCCCCTTGTTTGAGAGTACAGATTAAAAATTGCCAATATTCTATATTACCCAAACATCCAGAGCCAGAAAACAACTTCTTCACATGTGGCAGAACACTTATTTTAAATAGCTATCAGTCCTCTGTGTTTCAGGGAGGGGGCAATATGCAACTGAAAGACAATAATCTGGAGGGGCAGTTTTTATCCCACACGTTTTTCCTTATTTATTTTTTTAAAAAATACTGTTCATAGCAAGTATCTGAAACATGGGGACACTGTTTACAACAGTGCAAACATTGCAAAATGTTTACTGTGCAAGTCTAATTTTGGTGTGAGTTTTACAGCAATGCATGAGTCTGGGATACTAGAATATCCCATCTGCCTAGATGAGGGTTAAATAGAAGTCATATATCCCTTTAGGATGCTGTAACTACATCCAGAATTGCAGACTTTGGATTGAGGTTGACTAGACAATCTCCCAGATCCTTTCCGCTGAGCTCAAGTGTTTTCATAGTATATACCGTGACACAGAAGAAAGCACTGTGAAAACTGCATATTAGGAAGCTATATTCTCCCCATTTGTTTAAGAGCAGCAGATTGAGTGTTTTTATCTCCATTATCCACTCACACATACTGGTAATATGCTTTTCTCATATAAAAAGTAATATGTGAAAACAGAAGCCTAATAAAACAATTTAACAATTTGATAACTGCTACATCTAGTGCACTTGCCTTCATTCACTTAATACAAGAGAACTGCCCTCAGAAAGGGAGAAAAGAAGAAATGGTGATT
The DNA here is from genome assembly GCA_948474755.1 of Ctenosaura bakeri. Lineage (NCBI taxonomy): Eukaryota > Metazoa > Chordata > Lepidosauria > Squamata > Iguanidae > Ctenosaura > Ctenosaura bakeri. The sequence continues at coordinate 167,454 of CAOLHI010001708.1, read as the reverse complement.
GCAAATTGCAGGATCCCAGAGGATTGACACAATGAGAAATCTCTGTTCTGTTAAAGTGAAGTATTTGAGATTACCGGCAGTTTCAAGTGACTCTGTACCATATTGATTTCTCACTCAAGTCAAACTGATACTTTTCTCAAAAATTCTCTCTTACAAGTTCTGTAAAATCAAGTGGGCAGGTCCTTTTATTTTTCCAGCAAGTACATCCTAGCTTAACTAAATGAGTATATTCATAGGGACAATGCATAATTTCTTAAGTGTTGAGTTTGGAGACTAATCCAGTTGTCTCTTTTCTGAAACAGTGCAAGGCAATGTCTTTCTGAAGTTTGCCTTCATGATGTCCAAGTTACAAAAAGGATCCTAAAGTAGTCCCAGAAACCTTGAGATCAAGGGACCGTATTTTCTTTGTGCTTAAGCCACACTCAAATGCCTGGAAAATAAAGTGCAAATCCTAACAACTACTCAAGTGCTTTAGAAAATTTCTAATTGGTATGGTGCTGTACAGATATGGTGAACAAACCCCAGTTATCCCAGCTAGCCTGGCAATTCAGCATGTGGGCCAGGGATGGTAGATGACACATTTAAAGGACACCAGATTTACGGAAGCTGCTTTAGGGGTATCAATATTCATCAGATGTGGGAAACATGTGACCTACATGTGCCTTTATCTATTTTTTCAGCCCTTCCTGAAAAATGGGATGAAGGAACATTTTAGCCCCCAGAAGTTTCCAGGAAATACAATTCTCCTTCAAAGGAAGGTGCACAGTTCTTCATACACCTTGTTTTAAGCAAAAATAAGGTTTTCTGAAACCTGAAGGGATGTTCTGGTCTTTTCCACCATGAATTTCACCAGTATATAGTAGCAGCAAGAAGTGAGCAATCCTGGAAAGAAATTGCTTACCAGACCTGGTGAAATTGTCCATAACTGATGTATATGGAGTTGTGTAGTACAGCCTTAGAGTAACATCGCTTGCACAGCTGTGTATAACAAATACTTGACAAGAGGAGATTCCTTAAGGAGGAAATTGTGCAAACACTATCTTTGGCCAAGGATTTTCCTCTCTGAATTGTCCCATCAGCTGCTCACTTGAGCTAAGTTTTAAATAGATCTTTACCAACGCAAACACACTACAGGAAATCAGTAAGTGTCAGGGAGGGTAAGATAGCACCCAATCAGGGAATATTTTAGGGAGAATTCAGTGGCTGCCAAGGCAAGCCTAAGCTCCTAATTCCTCCTCACAAGAGTGCCTGTGGGTGGTAGCATACATTCTTTGATTATGTTCTGAACTTCTTTGAAGGGAGCTACCATCACAGTATCTATGTAGATTTGAAAAGCTGTGGACTAGGACCTCCCACCCTACTTTTAAGTCCTTATCCATCTGTTTCTCTGCTCCTCCAATTGCCTGCTCCAAAAGATTTCTTTTCCAAAAGCTTATGTTTGTGTTTAGTTAAGAAATAAATTTGGGGACAGAGAGGGAAGAGACTCTGACCTACTCTCCCAGTAAAATAGGCTACATAATCATGATTGGCTAGAACATTGTTAGAGCCTGAGCAAAAAGCTCTTGCAGTTATAGCTGCCATATCAGTTGTCTTCAGTTCACTGCAATCTAGCAAATGATAATCTCCTCCTATCCTCTAAATTGGTTGACAAAAGTTAATTAAGCGTCATGCTTCTTACAGCATTTACATGATTGATAAATGGACAAAACAATTGGGTGTCTCACTCAGCTTTTCCAAGGAACACATTTATACATACTTTACTCTTTATAACGAGCAGAAACAAATATGGGGTAATAATAATAATTGAAGATTGATGCATTTGAAATAAAAAAATGGACTTATGAAAATCAACACCAAAGTGGCATGCAAACAGGCATAAGTAAAAGACAAAACAAAGCAGAGTATTTCAAAGAATGTGCTGCTTATTATGAATAAGGCACTATCAGCTAATTAAGAAATCAGCTAAAGCTAAAGATTATGATGGATTTGAGCCTTTTAAAAAATTCAAGATAGCCAAAGGGAAGCAAGCATCTTTTTTATTTTGAATTTAAAGACTTCAAAGTGGGATAGATACCAATAGCCTCGCAGTCTGCCAGCTATTCTATAAACAAATGGTTGTTCATTAGCTAGCATGTTTAAAAAAATAAAGATTGCCAGAAATTTATCACTAAAATAATCTCATTCCTCTGGACAGTCAATAACACACTTTCTCACTCAGTATGGAAACTTCTACAACTGCCTTCTTTAACCACTTGGGTTACAGCTTGGGGATAATGAAATTCGTAGTTAAACATAATTGAAAGCATCAACTTGGGAAGTTTATTCTGCATGTTTCATCTACTTTGTAAAAAAATTGATCACCTATATGATTTGTGCTCCTTTCATTTTCATGAAACCATGTTCAGAGGGCCAAGCAGAAGGTTTCCAAGAGCAACCAGATGAGGGAATAATGAAGGTCTATGGACAAAGTCTAACTATGAGAACTTTAAAATATACTATTGTTGTTGTTATAACTTCATATTTATAAATTGTAATGAAATATTAAAACTAACTTTATTTCATATATGTTGTTGTTGTTGTTGTAAAATTACATTTGTAAATTCACGGCTGAAACATGAAGTGGTATTTTATTTCTGTCAATTGCCCTAAAGATATTGATGGGTTACAATATCAAAAGACAAAATGTTGGAATATTGCTTTTCAAAACTGACCTGTTCTGTTACTTAGCAGAAGTGTGACTCCCATCTCATTGTTCTTGTTGCTGTGTGTTTTCTTGTTTCTGACTTCTGGCAACCCTAAGGCAAACTTACAACCTTTATCCTGAAGTAAAAGGTAAATCATTACATTACTTTGGCTATTACACTGGCCATTAGGCTACCTCAATTATGTAAGGCAGCCAAAGTGGTAGTTATTATATTTTTAATCCAAGGAAATATCAGTGAATGCTTCCTCCAATTCCTGCAGCAGCCAGAGTCCCATAGCTCTGTTAATGAATGGTCAGCAGCTATCTTTCATATTACCTGGAGTCTATTATCATCAGTTTCATGTTCCTCTGAGCAGTGTGGGAATCTCAGCTCCCCTTTTCAGATTAAAAATAAGAACAGGGGAAGCTGTCTTATACCAGCTCAGACCATCGGTCCACATAGTTCAGTACATTAATCCTGATTTGCAGTGGCTCTCTGGCATTTCAGGAACAATTCTTTCCTAGCCCTGCTTATAAATCCCTTATATTCCCTAGTGATCTCGCATCTTATTCGGTTTCTGAAATTAGATTGCATATGCAATCTAACAACAGAAATACAGTAATAGAACAGAACCCTCAGCACTTGATCACTTTGCATAACTCAGATAAATACTAATAAGCAACAGGGACCGACTATTATTGTGTTTTTAAAAAATAACTTTTAGGGGGTGTAGTACATTATTGTAAAAAGTACTTTCATTCACTTTCATCACTTAGAAAAGTAATGGTAACTATTCAAGGAACTATGTTACTTTTTAACATTAAAAAATTATTTATGTTAATAAATGGGTGCCAATTTGTGGCCTAGGCCATTTCTGCACTAGGCTGTTACAGTGCTATTATTCTACTTTCAACATCCTATGGAATCCTAGGGTTTGCAATTTAGGGAGGGGCCTCAAAGGCCCTCCCTAAACTGCAAACCCCAGGATTCCATAGGAGGTTGAAAGTGGAACAATAGCATTATAACACTCTAGTGCAGAAATGGCCCTAGCTTACACAGCTTTCAAAAAAGGCTTTAGGGCTTACAGCTTATCCAGAGAGTGGAAAAAAAAATATCTGTGGAAGTATCAAGACTTTCTAGTTCTTTTTGTTTGATTTTACCTGCTTATTCATGGTTTGCATCCAAACTCTTTCTTAAAATATCTCAGGTTTCCCTCATTCACTCCTCCCTTGTGTTCTTTCTCCTTTCACTGATCACATATCACATCTCAACTGAGGCAATGTTTCAGAAACTGACTTTCACCAATTTCCACTGAACTCTTTTTAATTATAATTTAGGAGTTATCGGCAAAATATTAAAGGGCTTTATCCATATTACACTAGTTGAGCATTAGAATAGTTTTCTTTTATTGCTAGTATTCCTCTTTCCCTTGCTTGATCTCTGTGGAATCTGGGTTTGGTGGGGGAAATCTTCTATGTTTCTTGGTGGTGACCTTCTTAGCTAATTCCAGTATAATACAATAGACAGCAGTGTGGAGATACATTTCATTTTGGAAAATCATGGGTTAATTTAAATTGGGGGAATTGAAAAAGCTTGGGAATATTTGGACTTCCCTGGGGATACTTTGGGATGGGGATAATTCCATGTAGACCACTAGAATAAATTCAGTATATACAGGAGCAAAAATTGGGATTTGCAGAGACCTTTTTCTCAGACACTTCATTATGCTTCACTTAGAAAATCTGCAGCAAGAGCCATGATACTAAGGAGTACAGTGGTTCTTCTGATCAGCTGACATAGGGTAGGAAAGGAATAAAAACAAGTTGTTACCCTGTGTGTTGGGGGGTCCCGGGAGGGGTGTCCAAATTGCCAAATAAAACAGAAATTGGGGAAATTTTAGCTGGAGCACTCTCTTGGCTAAATGAGAGGCAGGGCAACTTTAGCAAGGATCTTTAACCCAATGTATACAGCGGCGGGTCAGAGAGCGGCTAGACAAGGTTTTCAAAGTAACAAACAATATTTTATTAAAGATAAGAAACACGAAAAACAAGACATAAACTAACTAACTGGGAAACAGAAACGGGGAGTTGCAAAACGGTAGGCAATACGACACCTGGTCTCGTAGTCCTGGAGAAGAGCAGGGTTCCGGGGAAGAAAGCTCAGCATGGTTAGCTGAGGGGAGTTCTTTAGACAACCAGCAGCAAGGCAGGATGGAAGTCCAAAGTAGTCCGAAGACCGTTTGGAACTGCGGGGTTTTTATAGGGGAGTTTGTGCCTACCGGCTATGGCAAGCCAGGTGAGAACAAAAGGAGTTTTAGCGCTGGGCAAAGGATTTGGCAAAGGTCAGGTTTGCATGATTGGATTTGCTCTTGATGACAATAGCGTGGCCAGTACGTTGATGGCCCAACATAAAGGAGTGGCTTGGTTGGGAGCTGTGCCACTATTGTGAGGTTTGCAGATGGAAGTTCCCTGAAGCTACGAGCAAGGCTTGAGTCTCTGGCCTCAATAGGGTCTGGAATGTAAAACCATTAGCGGCCGCACTCTGTCTGTGCTTGTCCGGAGAACCTCACAAACACGTGGAGTGGGGTGGCTGGAAAAAGGTCAAGCTAAGGCCGAACTGTTTGATATCAAAATGATATCTGGGGTCCTCACCCACAGTGCCATAGTGGAAGTAACAAAGTTACTATTCAGTCAGGTGCATACCACTTACATCCTGTATTTAGGAGACCTTGTGATGACTTACAAAATGTTAGTATGTAGCTTTGGACTTCATGACCAAATCACCATGAATCTGAGTCCTCCCAACTCTTGTGCTGGCTACCCTGTACTAATGTTCAATGGATAAATGTTAAACATGATAAACACATCGTGTGTTTTGTACATGTACAGCAGGTGACATAGTTGTAATAAATGACTGAGAAGCACACAAGTGTGTTTTCTGTACAATCCAGTTTTGTTTCTTTTACTCTTTTTTTCTTCCTATCTTGAAAATATTTTTTTAAAATAAAATACTAGGACACAATGATGGAAATCTTCTGGATTGTGCACACATGCACACGTATGTATATAGATACATGAGAGATCCAGTGTGATGTAGTAGTAGGAGTGTTAGACTACAGTTCTGGAGATCAGGGTTCTGATCCCTGCTCAGCCATGGAAACATATTGTGTGACATTGGACAAGTCATATTTTCAGCCTCAGAAGGCAAAGACAAACTCCCTCTGAAAAATCTTGCCAAGAAAACTCTGTGATAGGTTTGCCTTAGGATCACCATATGTCAGAAATGACTTGAATGCATACAACAACAACAACAACAACAACAACAAATAAATAAATAAATGCTGACTGACAATCCTGATAATAGAGACAAAAGTGATGGTGACAGAGTTAATTTCTAATGGTGAATGATAGTGAGTCACCTATCTTTCAATGTTTTCCTCAACATGTTTTCCTAGGGAGATGGTTGAGGCCACATGAATGGTCTTTTAGAATTCACACTAAGGAGTCCTTTTTTAGAGCCGTACTCTCAAAATAAGAATGGTTCTAAATGATCTTAGGAGATACATGTTCTACCAGCCTGTAAGTGCTAGAACAGGACTATGAGGGTAAAGGATAACACACTGTACATGGAATATCAGCGCCATGAAGCTATTGTATGCATTGCTGCATTCAAATAAGTAGCTTTGTATATATTTGGGTGCAATTAGACATAGAATCATAGAATCAGAAGAGACCCCAAAGGCCATCGAGTCCAACCCCCTGCTGTGCAGGAACACATATCAAAGCATTCCCAACAGATAGTCATCCAGCCTCTGCTTAAAAACCTCTAAAGAAGGAGACTCTACCAAACTCTGAGGCAGCATATTCCACTGCCGGACAGCTCTGACCATCAGGAAGTTCTTCCTGAGGTTCAAGTGGAATCTCCTTTCTTGCAGCTTGAATCCATTGCTCCTTGTCCTAGTCTCTGGAGCAGCAGAGAACAAGCCCACTCCCTCCTTGACATGACATCCCTTCAAATATTTAAACATGGCTATCATGTCCCCTCTTAACCTTCTCTTCTGCAGACTAAACATCCCCAGCTCCCTAAGCCGTTCCTCATAGGGCATGGCTTCCAGGCCCTTCACCATTTTGGTCGTCCTCCTCTGGACACGTTCCAGCTTCTCGATATCCTTCTTGAATTGAGGTGCCCAGAACTGAACACAGTATTCCAAATGAAACCTAACCAATGCAGAATAGAGTGGTACCATTACCTCCCTCGATCTAGACACCATACTCCTATTGATGCAACCAAGAATCACATTGGCTTTCTTGGCTGCCACATCACACTGCTGACTCATGTTCAGCTTGTGATCTACCAAGACTCCTAGATCCCTTTCACACAAACTGCTATCCAGCCATGCATCCACCATTCTATATTTGTGCATTCCATTTTTTTTCTGCCAAAGTGTAGGACCTTACATTTGTCTGTTGAAATTCATTTTGTTAGCTTTGGTCCAGCTCTCCAATCTATCAAGGTCATTTTGAATTTTGATCCTGTCCTCTGGTGTATTAGCAACCCCTCCCAATTTGGTGTCATCTGCAAATTTGATCAGCATGCCCTCCACTCCTTCATTCAAGTCATTGATGAAGATGTTGAATAGCCTGGACCCAGGACACAACCCTGTGGTACCCCACTAGTCTCTTCTCTCCAGGATGAAAAGTAGCCATTGGTGAGCACCCTTTGGGTTCAGTCGGTCAACCAATTACAAATCCACCTAACAGTGGCCCTGTCCAGCCAGCATTTTACTAGTTTCTTTGCAAGAATGTCATGGGGAACTTTGTCAAAGGCCTTACTGAGGTCACAATGTGCTACATCTACAGCATTCCCTTCATCTATCAAGCTTGTAACCCTATCATAAAAAGGGATAAGATTAGTCTGACATGACTTATTTTTGAGAAATCCATGCTGGCTTTTAGAGATTATGGCATTGCTTTCTAAGTAACTACAAACTGACTGTTTAACGATCTGCTCTAGGATCTTTCCTGGTATTGATGTCAGGCTGACCAGGCAATAATTATTTGGGTCCTCTTTTTTACCCTTCTTGAAGATGGGGATGACATTTGCCCTCCTCCAGTCTGCTAAGACTTCTCCTGTTCTCCAAGAGTTCTCAAAGATTATTGCACATGGTTCAGAAATGACTTCTGCCAGTTCTTTTAATATCCTTGGATGTAATTCATCTGGCCCTGGAGACTTGAATTCATCTAGTTTAGTCAGATACTCTTGTACTACTTCTCTACTTATTCTGTGCTGCATTTCCCTCGCTTCCTCACCTGCTCCTCACACCGCAGGTTGGGTACTTCTACCCTATTGGGAGAAAACTGAGGGGCAAAGAAGGTATTGAGTAGTTCTGCCTTTTCACTTCCCCCCATTATTAATTGGTCATCTTCTCCATGCAGTGACCCTATCATTTCCTTGTTTTTCTTTTTGCTGCAGACATATCTAAAAAAAGCCCTTTTTATTGTTTTTGATGTCTCTGGCAAGCCTGAGTTCATTCTGCGCTTTAGCTTTTCTGACCTTGTCCCTACATCTCCTGGCTATTTGCTTGAATTCCTCTTTGGTGGTTTCACCATTCTTCCATTTCCTGTACATGTTTTTTTTAACACTTAGCTCAGCTGAGAGTTCTTTAGTCAACCATTCCAGTTTCTTTAGACATCTGGCATTTTTCCTCCTTACTGGCACAGTTTTCAATTGTGTCTTCAGTATCTCACTTTGAAGAAACTCTCATCCATCATGAACTCCTTTCTCTTTTAGTATTCTTGACACAGGACTTGTCTTCTTAAAATTTGTCCTTTTAAAATTAAATTTGTCTTTTTAAAATTTTAACTGGAACTAGATTGGGGTATGTGTTTGTAATTCAGAACTATTTCCTCTGCAGTTCCTTTGTTAATGAGTTTACCTAGTGTTAACAAATTGTAGGCATAAGCACAGCTAGTTATAGGATATAAATGTGCATCCACATCAGAAGATACATCCAGTCAGTTCAACAGAGCCCAGATGACTATCACACAGACAAAGTTGCATGTCCAGATGTGTGTTTCCTTGGCAGATCAAACTTCCATCAATACCTCTGGACACTATATTTTTGTAGGCTGCTCTGATCAAGATACAGCATCCAGATCAAGTAATGATACCACTCCTCACCTACAATACTGTTCCCAGTTCTGGTCACCGCAGTTTAAGAGGTATACTGATGAACTGGAAAGAGTCCAGAGAAAGAAAGCAAGGATGGCAAAAAGTCTGGAAATCATATCCTGTGAGGAATCGTTCAGAAAGCTGGGTATAACACTGGGAAGAAAAGATTGGGAAGTGTTTTGAAACCCAGCACCAAATAGCTGAAGAACTGTCACAGGGAAGATGAAGCAAGCTGGTTGTCTGCTGTGCCAGAGGGAAGAATCATAATTAAACTACAAGAAAAGAGGTTCTGAATAAGCATTAGGAAGGACTTGCTGATGGTAAGGGTTGTTCAATAGTGATATGAATTGCTTGGGAGTGTGGCAGACTCTTTTTGATAGGAGGTTTTTGAACAGTTGGATGCAAACTGTCAAGGGTACTTGAGCTGTGAGCTCCTGCACTTGGAGGGGGTTGGATTAGATGAACCTTGAGGTTCCTTCCAACTCTTCAATTTTATGATCCTGTGATCTTAATCATTAGATTGAGGCAGATGTCTTGTTCTAGACAGAGATTTCCTAGCAGTGAGGCCAACTATTCATAGCTCATGCACAGAGCTGATGTCACACACAGTTCCAAGACAGACTGGACAGGCAGAATTTAGAAGCAGAAAAAAAGCTAAGAGTCAAAGACAGCCCAACTACTAAAGAGTCAAGTAAACCAAAGTGAGAGAAATCCAAAGTCAAAGAAAAGTAGCAATCCAGAGTCCAACCAGTGCAAAACAGTGCAGTCACAACAGTGTTACCACACCTTAGACCCCTACTCTGCAGAAAGTGCTGTTTTCACAGCTGAACATATTTATGTCTGAAAAACATGTTTGAAAGCATGCTAGCTGGTGTCATGCCCTGCTTCCAGAGCATGTGCTCTGACTCAGAGTCTGAAGCAGAGGGCACGCCAGAGACTGAAATAGGGGGCATGCCAGGACTTGCTGTACAGAGAGAGGTTACAGTGCGAGAAACAGAACAGAGGGTGGTGCCAGATCCAACAGATAGTCCTGCCTCTTCAGATACAGAAGAACACTTATCTAGACCCAACTTCTCACAGCACAGGCAGCAAAGAAAGACCCAGCGTCGCTCTCTCAGAATTTATAACTGGCAGCAATCAATCAAGGCAGAGCTGTGCTAGGCTTTGGGTCTATTTAGCTGGCGTCCTTCCCCGCCAGGAGTTGTCAGAGCTGATCTTACCTTGCTGGATACCTTGACAAATGCTCGGATTGACCTTGGACACTTCCTTGCCCTGAAACTCTGCTGGACTGTGTTTATGTTGGACTTAATTTATGACTCCTTGCTTACTGCCTGGAAGTAAGTATCAAGCTGGGAGATATTCAGTTTGTTTTGTTTGATTTATCAGCTGTGCCAAGACTGAGATCGGGCAGCTGGGAACATGTTCCCAGCTCAGGATAACTTTAAGTCTCAAGCCATAAATTCAGAGGGGATTAGGCAAGAAAACCCAGTTCTAATGGGTCTGTGATAATCTTTTCAAGATCTCAAACTACATGCATACCCAAATACAACAGAAGGCAAAACTGCCCAGGTCAAGCAATCAGTGACTATGCTGTGATCGTGCCCTATGGAAATCCTCCCTAGACCCCCTGCCCGATCAGATATCAAGAGATTGTCATGACTCCCATCAATGTTTTGTCATCTAGAGTTAAGACAATCAGCCCATTCCAGATTACTTTGTCAACCTTGTGAGAAAGCAATTACCACTTTGGCCATGCACCCTCCTTCAGGGTAGGAAATAAGATATACAGACCCCAGCTTTAGCCCCAGTCAATTGTAGCACTTGGATGTAATATGTGGTGCTGAGACCTCTGTTTGTTCTTGCTACCCTCAGATGCTGTCTGAGCCACTCCATTTTGATCTTCTTCAGGACTTATAACTATCACCCTTTTCAATCTCTCTCTCTCTCCTCTCCCCCAACCTTTCATGCTTCACTTTCTGATAGCCTTGTATGGTTCTTGAGAGTGTCTGATTTATTGTGTGTTTTGACAATCCAAATTAAAAATTCTGTTTAACTTTTAACTGTAGTCCTTTCTACAGTTCGTACTGGTATACACAGGTAAAAAGATCTTGCTATTATCTTCCTCTTGCAGGCCTCCATTGCGCTATAATTCCCCAAATTCTGTGGAGACACTGGCATTGCAGGTGGACCTCAAAGTTCCCCACCTCTTAGAGTAACAACAGAAAGAAAGCAGCAATATTTCAACAAGCAAAGTCAACAGTCCAGAATCAGGCACCAGCAGTGACATATCATGATTCAGGATATGTGAACAATGCAGAATGGTTGATGACTGTTAAATTCCCAGTACAGAAATTATCCCAGCAACTATCCTAGGCTCACAAGGTTCTATACTCTCAAAGATTTTTAAGGAGGAGCTGCCGGAGTCCCACTCAAGATCCAGTTGAGAGATATACAAGCTTCTTGAAGAAGGCGTTCTCACAAGATGACCACTATACACAAGGAGTTCTTGAGGTAATCTATACCGCAACCACCCTCTTTTCTAGACATGTGTGGAACAAAGATATGCTCCATCAGTAGCTCACAGGGATGTAGTTAATGATGTAAAAGTGAAATTTCCATGTTTAATTCCCATACGATTTTCTTAAATTTCTTATTTATAATTCATTTTGTTGAGAAGCCTTAGAAATGGTAAGTGGGTTTGAAATATCTTTAAACTCAACTATGACAGCTCTTTATTATTTTATTCTGATTTCTAGAAATGTGAAATTTGCTTAAACTAAAGAAAATCTATCTTTATTAGAGGAAAAAATGTAAAAAAAATACTTTTGCCATTAAATCACAGCTTTTAATCTACACAAACTAAGTTTGATATCAATTTTATCAAGACATGTAAGAAAAAAATAGTTAAATGAACTGAGTATCAAACTAACCATATTGTTGAACTGCTGTTAAGGATCTCCAGCTACATGTGAAAAAGGATGCACTTTAAGGCTGTAAATAGTATAATAGGTTCTCTCTTATCAGTGCTACAAGCTGTCTTGGAATTCAGCCATTAAAGAATCTATTTCCTTAAACCTGTCTGTTATGGTCTCAATGCACTCTCCAGCCTTCAAAGCTTTCCCATCAATTAGAATACACTCCTCTTGAGTGTTGATTTCCACTGGCCTTTTTTCTGTGAACTCTGTGCAGCAGTTAGTTACCTAGAAGAAATATATTCTTGTTATGATTATATGAAACACAGTTCTGCAACAAAAGGTCTTCACCTGATCCAACATCCAAAGATGGCATACATATGTACAGCCAATGTAGATGTGGTAGCGCATTCCAATCCACACCACAGTACTATAATAAAACCAACTAGATTGGCTGCAGATGAGAATGTAGGATACCTTCCAGACATCCTGGGTGGGATCCAAACTTATTTCATTGGATTTGCTCTAAGTAGGACTTAATGGCTGGCCTTTCACACTTGATGCCAGCAGGTTTGCTCTGTGCACAACTAAGTCAGCATCCAACCCTTTATTTCTGGCATTAGAATAGTTGTAACCAACTAGTGCTGGATCAGGGAGCCATTGTTCATTATTTCTTTTAAGGCTAAGCATCTCCAAATCACTATACTTGTAAAGTGTAAAGGAATTAAAATATGAACCAATATTCCATATGCATATGAACAATAGGAAATCTCTGGGGGAAAAGGCCGACTATCAAAGCATATAGCTGAACAGCTGTGCTCCGGAGGAGACAGGCTGAGATTGTGTGTATGGAGCCTGAAGACTGGCAGTCTGCACCTCCTCAGGTGAGAAAAGGGGAACAGATTGAGAGAGGAGGTCCAAAGAAGAACTGGGAGGAAGGCTACTATAACTGAGTGGCTGCCAATCAGTGTTTTAGGTTAATTGTGGAGAACTCTGTATTGTCTCTTGAAATAAAGATCTATTGTTTTTAAAATGAACTTGTTTTTAAAACAAGGGCTTTCCAAAAACATGCAACATTCAAAACAAAATCTTGTGGTTTAGTGTACCCAAATCATTCTATGACCTGGCACATGTATTTTGTTGCCTAGGCAAACTGGAAACAATCAAAGCACATTCCATAGTCTTATTCATGGACATATGCATGGAGCTAAATTTGCTTAGAATTCTACATAAAGAAGAGTGATGTTGCTGGTTTGTTTTGTAGTGTATCTGGGAAATGTCCAAGAATTATAATGTAATAATTTTAAATAGTAATCTTCTTTCCCTCTGCTTCATTAAAAAAAGAAATAAAAGTATCTCCGAACACTGTAAGTTCCCTTGATCCCTTACAAAATAAAATTGAATGCGGAACTTGGCTTGGCAAAGAAGTATCAAAATGGCAGCTGTGTTGCATACAGATATGTGCAAAACAAATAATAACAAGGTTATCAGTGCATGCAGCTTCCCTGGTCTGGGATCCCAGTGATAAATATTAATTTCAAAAATTGTTTCATTGGAAACATGTGCTTCTATTTATTGAGGAGCACATAGTTTTAACAATTTTACTCTTCAAACAGGATTCTAATTTCCAAATATATAGAACTTCAGAGTCTGTTGTGAATACCTTTTGTAAATTTGTTATAAGCTTGGTAAATATTTCAAATTGTGTTTCTCAGCCAAAAGCAAGAACTCTGTTAAAATGTTTCCCCAATTATTAGCATTTATTAAAGGAGCTCTGAATAATTTATACCTTTTCTTTTACATTATTGTCCTCTCCACTCACAAGTGACTTGAAAGAAGGCTTGGAGGTATCTGCAACATGCTTCAGAATTTGGTCCAAATCTTTTAGTATAATTTCTGTCTCAGAGAGAACTAATAAAATACCAACATTAATACTTTAGCTAAAATAGACTTTGTATTATTGCAATATTACTTATTGTAGTGTTGGTGGCTTGGACTACAGCCATAGTACAGAAAAGGGAATAGTCATCATGATGCTAAATAAAAAAGAAAAATGTTTCATATCTATCAAATAAAATGCACTGATTGCTCTCATTGGGTATGTCAGAATAACTGGACTGTGTCTACTCACAATAATATTTATATCTGTTGCTAACAGTTCAAGAGATATTACATGAGCTCACTTCACAAACCAGATATAATGAATTGTTGGGACACATTGTTCCATGAGTTTCAAATTAAATTGATGAATGTGAATCCATCTGACTGTAGTTAGGCATGACAGATAGCTGTATGGACGTCCTCCATCCAAATGCTAACCAAGCTTGACCCTGCTTAGCTTCCTACAGGGTTGAAAATGTTAACAAGAAACAAGAACTACTTGGTGGATTTGTCCAATAGTATGTAAACTTTGGCCTGATACTTGAATGGCAATAAACAGAATGGACCTAAATAGAATTCTTCATTTTTCTTTGGAAATAGATCACACATCAATTTTAATAAATGATACTAAAGAAATCTTCCACTGAGCAATCATGAAATGATTACATGCATGAGTGATAATATGAATCATCAGATGGTAATAAGCATAAGTGGGAAAATAAATATCATTAATACATATTTTGCAAAAAAAGAATTCATTTCTACTGAAATAAATGAAAATTAAGGGCAATACTAGTACGCAGATCCTCTGCCTGGAAGGTATTAGGACAGAAGTGCTCTTCCACCAACTGAGACTTCTGCCAGATGAGGATCATGGCTGCCTTGGTACATCCCGGAGCACCCTCGGAAAGCTCTGAGTTCTACTGTTAGTGGTAAGCCAGATAATGGGGCATTCTGAGGATGGAGTAGGGGCAAGGCATAGGTGGAACCATGCCCACTAGAGTTATTTTCACTATTGCATCAAAATGTGGATGGAGAAAAGAAATTACTGGATTTTTTAAAAAGAAAAATAAACAAAACCAATTTACAAAGTATTACTTATTCAATGTATTATAAATCATACTGATTGTATATTTTGGTTATATATATCTGAATTTCATTCTTATTATACCCATTGTTATTAATTATTCCCATAATTAACATTTTCACAATGTACTATTAGTAATTTCATTCTTATTTCTATCCTTTTCAAACTAAATTTAACTTACTATTACTAAGTGTACCCCATCCCCAGAGCCAATTAGACCTCGAATTTCCCCACCTTCCAAAATTGTAACTGTTCTTGTGGAGGTGGGACACCTTCCTCTTTTACTAACACCTTTTCCACAAATATCTTCCATACTGCATCGAAATCACTCCCTGTTGTTATTTCTTTTTTGACCTTAATTCTACATCTTAACTTAGCATTAATTGCAATTTTCCACACTTCTTTACACCAATCCTCTAAAAACCTCCTTGAATTTTCCATTTTCTTGATATAACTAACCTTGCTGCAGTTAATAAATTTGTAACTATTGGATAAAAGGAAAAAAGGCAAGACCACCTATCTTGGTTAGCATTGCTAGTTGTGTAGCTTACCCACTCCATAGATCCAACCCACTTAGGACAGCTCTACCTCTTCTCCTATATTTTTCAGTGGTATCTACAGTTGGCTCTCCCCATTTGCAGGTTAAGCATTCATGGATTTGATTATCCACGGATTACTGTGGGGAAGGGGATGGGATAAGATGGGTGGAGGGAGAGTACATGCATTCGCTCACTCGCTTGCGTGGGCAGGAAGGGAGAAGGAATGGGACGGAGCAAGGACATATGTGTGCGTGTCTTTGCTCATTTGCATGGGCAGAAGAGGGGATGGGATGGGATGAGAAGGAGGGAGGAAGCACACGTTCACACACTTGCATGGGTGGGAGAGTGAAGGGAACAGGATGGGAAGAGGGCACATGTGTTTGCTCACTCACTGGCATGGGTGAGAGGGGGAAGGGGATGGAACAGGAGGAGTGCATTCATGAGCGTTCGCAGGGCTCCTTGCTCCTGTTCAGTTGCCTTTTGCCCAGCTGCAGAGAAGAAAGGCACATGTGCCCAGGCAAAAGGCAAGGGAATGGGAGGGAGAGTGCTCACTCCGGGGGGGGTTGTTATTTTTGATTTTGCAAGGGTTCTGCACCTGAACATTCATGAAAGTGGAGAGGTCACTATACTTAAAATCCAGCTGGCAATTCCACCCTCTACTCTTTACAAAAAAAATGAACAAAAAACCCCCTGTCTTTGCCCCTTATGTCATTTTCCCCAATGTCAGCTGTTTAGTTCTTTTTCACACAATATAGGCAGAAGGCAGAAAAACATCAAAATATACCACTCTTACATAGTATCCTTTTATATCTGAAATTATGCCATAGAACATTCCTTAGTACATTCTACAGTAACATGTAAAATAAAAATGTGTTCTACATTTTTATCAATATTTGTTAAGCAGGCAGAAATTTTATCTTTTTCTTTTATTGTTCATAATAAAAATGTTTTTAAAATGTTAATATTTTTAAAAATAGTGCGCAATATCCTAAGACAATTTAAATGTACAAAAATTATTAAACTTTTGTTCATATCATATCTTCCTGATTGGGACACAATCCAGAGTCAATGTTCACTTTTTTTTTAATGAAGCTTTGATGGAACTGTTTATTACTAGACCTGAACTGATAGGAAAAGTAGAGGCAAGTAAAGGCTGCAAACTGAGCTTTAATACATGTAGTCAGCAGTTACTTCTATCTGCTTTAATGTTAACTAATACCCCTCCTACTGTGGTTTGGAAGGAAGTAGGACAGCAGGAAACATTTAATTTACAGCAGCCTCTTGCTGTTATTGCAAACATGGCTGTCAGAGTATAAAATAAATACTTTGCACAGTATTTTTAAAATACTGCTTAAGAATAAGATGGAGGAGAAAAATCTCAGAAACTCATACGCTAGTTAACATGTATCAGTACAAAGCTGTCTTGAAAACAGAGTATCCTCAAAAATATCTATGGCACAATTTTTCACTCTATCATGACCTAGAAATATGAAACTTAATATCTAACATGAGTATATGATGGTCTGTGACACATCTCTGCAAGCACCTTTCCAATTCAGTTTGCAGCCTAATTTGGGTCCAGTCTGATTTAGACCATATAAATGTTGACCTGACCAAAGTATCAAGGACAAGAGGAGGCCCACTCGTGCAGGTTTAACAGCCTGGCCTGGTTTACATAGGATAATATGGTATTCACATATGGACTGCAATTTGGCGGAGCTTTGAGTGTGGGGAGAGGGAGGGCAAGAAGGATGAGGCTACAGCATGAGGGGCGTGACCTCTGTGTGTGGGGTTTTGACTTAGGGGCGTGGGGGTGTGGCTACAGGCCAGAATGCCCCAAAAATGTTGCTGCCTGCGGCAGACCGCCCCCCATCCCTACATGACTGGCAATTGTTACTAAAAATATGACTGCAGTTGTTACTAAAAATATGAATGTTGATGTCATTTCTGACTTATGGCGACCCTAAGGAAAATGTATCACAGGGTTTTCTGGAGGCTGAATGTGTGATGTACCAAAAGTCACCCAGTGGGTTTCCAGGGCTGAGCAGATAATCAAACTCTGGTCTCCAGAGTTGCAGTCCAAGACTCAAACCACTATACCATGCTGGTTCTCATATGATTACTAAACTTCTATTATCTATTTCTCTTTTGGACTATACTGCATATCTAATTCCACCACAGAATCCTCATTGCCCACACCAAGGCATCTTGTTTGACTGTTCAGCAGTTATTAAAATTGTGATGTTTCTTCCAGAATGGATCAAAGAGATATTTATCTATATAACTTTACCTACATGTCACAACTTCCCTCTTTGATCATTTCCAATTTTCAATTGTCAGTATCACATGTGAATTGTGTCACTCAAAAAAAAAAAAAAAAAAAGCAAACACAACATTTTCAATCAGTATTTTAAGCCAAGCCACAATAGAGAACTACCCTTTTACATTCTGTGGCTGCTTGGTGACATTGATTGTAATACAACCTGAAGTCGCATTGTAGCTGTGTGTGCTACAATATAGAATTGTTGGATCATTTTCAGTTTGCTATTATCTGTAAGCCATCAAGGCAATGCTACTGCTGGCTATCCATCAGCTTGTATGTGCTTTCCCCCTTTTATCTCTGCCACCTGCATATTTCTCTTAACATTTCTGCAGTTGGAAGAATAACCAATATCTCATCTTTGATACTGGGCTGAAAAGAATAGGTAAAAGAAATACAATTGTATATTTTCCATTAAAAAAAAGTAACCCTGTATTCATTTTAGAATAGGAACCAGCATTAGTTGCTCTTATCTGTTATGTATGCATTGTTGGCAACAGGTATAATAGTATGGAAATTCCTTATACAGAATCTATCAAATTCCACAGATACATAGGTAAGAACTGTATGATAAAATAAAACCAAATAGCAATGAAATTGCTAGAATTTGCAATAGCTAAGAGAAAGTTTGGAGCCATTTGGATTGAGTTGTCAGTGAAAGAAATGTAAACAAAATGAAGGTTACATTTTAGAGAAGGAATTTAAGCAGCAGCGTAGTCTATAAAATAGTATACAACCTCACTGTGCCAAATATACTCTGTTGACCTCTCACCAATTAAACACAGCATGATAAGAGTCCCAGATGATACAAGAGCAAATAAAGGAACTATTTATTCTTTTCCATCATCATCCTTTCCAACAAGGACATCCCTTGACCTGATTTGAAATGTTGCAGTTCAGCAGGTAGTAAGAACATGTCTTGCAGATTAGCAATTTACTAATCAGTGCTCAGGAACAAATATTTCACACCTCTTAATTTCAACCAAGATATTAGGAAGCACTCTCTCAATCTTATAAAAAGCTACTTCCATCTGAAAGCCTTTTAAAAAAAACCTCAGCCAACACAGCAATTGTACATCCCATCAAATATTCTTATTTTATAACATAACAATTTATAAGGCATTAATAAAAAAATTCTAAATAGTTTGTAGCCCAAAACAACAAACTGCCTTTAATCCCATGCTAGAAGAAAGATGGGATATACAAATTAAACAAACAGAAAAAGAAACAAGCCCCCACCCCCATTCAATATAGAAAGTCAGTAGTCTCTGCTACTGAGCTTATTATGTTATTGAATTCTAGAATTAGAGACATTTATTTATGTATTTATTTATATACAGGTTCATCAGACATACAGGTTCCTCCAAAGACTTGGAATAAATAACAGTATACTCATTTATTCCAAGCTGTTCTTCTCAATTCCATGGGGGAAAAAATCAAGAGTTGAGCAATGCCTTTGTTAGAACTAATTAAAATGTTGAAAAGTATGCAAGTTTTCAGGTTCTCCACAACTTGTGAATGTTTCTTGTGAATGTTCCCTAGTGGTTGGAGCAAGAGGGACTTTACACTAAAATTCTATTCCACATTGATATGACATGACTTGACAATTAATAGCTAGCTGGAAGCCTACTGTGGGTTGGATTCTAAGTTAATCATGCTTTATTCCAACTGAAAATCAACAGGACAGTATATTACCACAGTACTCATTTTGGCCAATTCTGCCAGGAATGGGAGCAAATGTAATTGCGTTTTCTGGGACTTTGAGTTAGGTAAAAGTGCATGAGATTCAAGCTGTAGTCACTCAAATATTTTGGATGCTTTGTAAGCAATGCAGAAGTCTTAACAGTCTCTACCAGTATGCTTCAATTTATTTCTGTATAGCCATATAGACATGATTAAAGTAATACCATTCTTTGGAAAGTACTATTTTCCAAAGGAAAGGGTACCTGTTCTGTATACTAACGTAGCTATGAAAAAGTTCCTCAAAACTCTGATGTTAACTGATTAAAGATTCTTGTATCCTTTATACAAACCTAGATTTTCTGTAGACAGGATATCTTCTGAGTCTGCTATGTCAAGTGAGCATGTCAGCATTCTTTTCCTTTAAAAATTGAGAGACAGATGAATCATTTGTTATAAATTGCTAATAAATAATAGTCAAGTGATAGTGTAAAAGATAAAAGACTGAATTCAGAATGACCTGAGAACAGGTCACTGATATTTTTAGGTCATGATTATTTTTTGCCACTGGTTTTCATAGTTCTGCTCCAATAATTTCTCCATACCATAACACCCTATGCACAATCTGTTGCAAAACAGGAGTCGAGAAACTCCTGCTGATAAAGAATAATAAAAACACCTGCTTGCTTTAGGCTTCATGCCTGCTTTATGGAGCTAGTAAAACAAAACACTGCTGAAGTCAAACTGGCAAATTAACTATGTTTATTGGTAAGAAAATTTCAAACTACCTAAGTTACAGAAGAAAAATTCAAACTGCCCAACATCATGGCAGGTTCAGCAACAGAGTGCAAAGAGAAAAGAACAGCGAGCCTGTTACACAAGGCATGGGGTTTATATGATATGCAGTAAACATGCTTTAGGCACCTTCACCTCACGACAACAAGCGTGAATAACAAGTTCATAGCCATAACATGTCATGTAGCAAAAACACATATGATGGCGCAGCTGTGTGCCAGTTCCGGACAAGCTGATAACGCTGAGGAAAAGTTTCCCATGGAACTGGCTAGCCATAACAACAAGTTTGTAACAGTTTGCGTTCTCACACACACACACACAAGAGCTGTGAGAAATTTGTGGAGCAAGGAGTCCATTATGCATCCACATAATGCAACACTCCCCTACTCCTTGTGGAACAAATTTTAGTCACACATTTAGCCACTTTGGACTGGAAGCTTTGTCAACCCCAGCTTGCTTACCAGCTGACCAAATGTTTCAGCAGGCAGTGGCTTAGTGAACACATCCGCTAAGTTACATTCTGAAGGTACATAAGTGAGAGATCCTTTCCCATCTCGCAAAAACAACTTTACATTGTGAAACATGATGTCAATGTGCTTTGAGCGAGAGGAAATTTTGTCAGAACTTGCCATGTGAATGCAGGCTTGTGAATCACAATATATTTGTACTGATTGTGGAATATGGATTTCCAGATCTTTTAACAACTGTATGAACCACTCTAGTTCAGTACAGAGTGTAGACAAACTCACGTACTCAGCCTCCATTGTTGACAAAGATAAACACGCCTGTTTCTTAGCTTTCCAATCAATAACCACTCCACTGTATATGATAACATAACCAGATGTGCTCTTGCGATCTGACACATCTTCTGCAAAATCACTATCAGAGTAACACACCAATGTAGGCTGTTCTTTGGGACAAATACACAAACAGTACTCCAAAGAACCTTTCAGGTACCTAAGCACTCTTTTCACACCCTGCCAATGATACTGGGTAGGCTTAGAACACGCTCTGCCCAAAATGTTTACACTTAGAGCAATATCAGGGCGGCTGGTACTTGCTAAGTACAGGAGGCTCCCAATGACAGATTGATACAGATGTATGTTAGGAAACATTTCATCACCCATGTTTTTCATAAACCCAGGTACCATAGGCGTTTTTACAGCCTTGCAATCAGACATATTGCATTTTTCCAACAACTTCACAATCTTTTGTTTCTGACACAGCAGAAAACCATTTTTGACTTGTTGTACTTCAATTCCCAGAAAGTTTTGAACTGGACCCAGATTTTTGACTTGGAACTTTTTTCCAGTTCATTCTCAAACACTTGTGCTTGATTTTGTGTAGCAGAAACTAAACACAAATCATCCACATAGGCAAGGAGAATTTCTAAACTTTCCCCTTTCCCTGGACATATACACAGGGATCAGCAACACTTTGTTTGAAACCACACGCCTGCAGAGCATTGTGTAAACAAACATTCCAACATCTGGCTGATTGTTTTAGACCATAAAGAGCACGTTTCAGTTTCCAAACGTGAGACTCTTTTCCTTCAACTTCAAACCCATCAGGTTGGAGCATATAAACCTCTTCTTCCAAATCAGCATTGAGATAGGCAGTAGTAATATCAAAATGTGTCAGCACAGCATTCATTTGAGCTGCCAGGGAAAAAACCAATCTAATAGACTGCGGCTTTGCTGTGGGACTGTAGATTTCATCATAACTGGCATCACTTTGTAAAAATCCACGTGCGACCAAACGCGCTTTGTGTTTCACTTGCCCATCAGCAGAGGTCTTTAGCTTGTAAACCCATTTACTGTCAATTGGTTTCACACCTTTGGGCAATTTACACAGAGAATACACATTGTGCTGAGCAATTGAATCCATCTCACTTTGCATGGCATCCCACCAGGGCTGAGCCTGTCGCTCAGGCAATCTTTCAAGAACAGCAAAACTTTCCGGCTCAGAAGCCACAGCTGCACACACACGGACTGCCTGAGCGTCAGGGAAACGACGTGGGGGGATGCCTTTTGTTTTTTTTTTTTGATCTTCTGAGGACGGGTTGACTCTGTGAGGTGCCTTCCCCCTCCTCAGCACTACGTGACCTTTTAACTGAATACTTTCGCTCTTCCTCCCCTGTGCCAGACTCAGCCACATCGCTTACAGCTCTCCTCCTTCGCAAGTCTCTCTCCTCTGTTTTAACCCTCGAGGGACTGGGAGCAGAGACTGAGGGCTGAGCTGGCTGCGTTGCAGGCTGTCTGGATACAGGAAGAAGAATTCAGACGCTGATTGAACACGTGCCCAGTTTGCGTGTTCCTCGAAGGAGGCATTTCTTGACACAACACAGGAATTACCACCAGCATGAAAGCGATACCCTTTACAAAAATTCTCATAACCAACAAAACGCAGATGCTGGGCTTTTGGCCCTCCTTTTTTCCTTTGACTTTTGGGAATGTGCACCCAGGCAAAACTCCCAAACACCTTCATGTGAGCAATGGAAGGCTGTTTATTATACAGATACTCATAGGGGGTTGCATTGATTACACTACTCCAGAGCCTATTGTGTATGTAACAGGCAGTCAGAACTGCTTCACCCCAAAAACTCAGAGGCAGATCTGCATCAGTTAGCAGACTGTGCATAGAGTTTGTAAAACGCCTGCATTGCGCTCAGCCACTCCATTTTGGTGAGGAGAATAGCTGGCAGTTGTCCTGTGAATGATCCCTTTCTTTTTGAACCATTGTTGCATGTTATTTGACAAGAATTCAGCTCCCCTATCAGTTTGCAACTTTTGAAGAGAACAACCAAACTGCCTCTCAATCAGGGAACACCAATTCTTGAGGACTTGACACACATCAGATTTTTGCTTCAACACATAGCAGAAAATGTACCTGCTAAAATCATCTACGAAGAGACAGAAATATCTACCCCCTCCGAGTGATTGTTTACTGAGGGGCCCTACAATGTCACAATGAACCAGCTGGAATGGAGCAGTTGGCACACGGGAACTAACCCGTGGTGCTGGCAGCTGCTTGGATTTGGTTTGCTTGCAAATTGCACAGTCAAGGAACACACTACAAGACTTCAAAGAACACCCTTTACAGCAACCTGCCAACTTTTTTAACACTGGAAAACTAGCATGTCCCATGCGCCGATGTAAAAGATGAATGCATTCATTGTGTGGTGCAGTATTAGCATACACATTACACACAGTTTGATTTGGCTCAAGGTAGAACAGCCTTTCTTCCCGTGTAGCCATAGCACACACCTCCCCATCTTTGAGCACTTTGCCCTGTTTTCCATAGAACTCAACCTTAAACCCAGATTCTGTCAGTTGCCCCACTGATAACAGGCAGAAATCAAGAGAGGGCACATACAAAACATTTTTCAAACACATATCAAGTGCTGGGACATAGGCAATCCCTTCACCACAAACCTCAGCTTTTGTCCCATCTGCCAAAATTACCTTTGAAACACTGGCAGAATTTAAGTCACTGAACAAGTCTTTTGAATTGACGAGATGCTGGGAACACCCACTGTCTAGAAGCCAGGCTGGGTCTGGGTCTTCTGCATCTTGTGGACCTTCAGGAACAGCTACAGCAACACGTAGACGTCCCCTGGCACGACCTCTGTTCCCTCTGCCTCTGCTGGCCCTGAAACCTCTGCTGGCATTTTGCTCCCCTTGCTTCAGAAGTGGGCAATCACGCCTGAGGTGTGAAGCAGATCCACAGCGAAAACATCTCCGGACAGCATGGGCATGCACCAGCCCCTCCTCACTGCGATTAGCAGCTGAAGATTTTTTCTTACCGGAGCAGACTTCTGCCGCTGAAGCCTGTGTGGGAGGTGCCGCATTCCTGGCTCGCTTGTCTTCTTCCTCCATCAGCCGGGCAGAAACCATGGAGACGGTCAAATCCCTTTCTGGCACGGACTGGAGTGAAGAAACGACTAGTTCCCAGGAAGCATCAAGGGAATTTAAAATACAGAATACCCTGTCACTCTCAGGCAAAACCTTGCCTCTCTCTCGGAGTGATGAAAACAGCTCTGAAAAAACTGTCAAATGCTCCCTCATCGAGGTGCCTGGGGTCCATTTGGTATTGTAAAGTCTATGAGACAAAGCATACTTTGCTGCTCCAGATTCACTGAGATGTATATCTCGTAGTTTGACCCATCCTTCACGTGGAGTATTAAGGTCCCTGATGTGCGTGAGCTGGTCATCTTCCACAGCCAGGAAGAGCATAGACATGGCTCGTCTAGATGCAGCCTGAATCTGAGCTGCTGTACCTTGCAATGAAACAGGATCAGTAAACGCTCCCCACAGACCCTCGGCCTGCAGATATTTTTCCATTCTCGCTGACCATGCAAGGTAGTTTGACCCGTTGAGCTTCACAAGGGGCAAACCCCCAGGCACTGGTTGAGCCATGGTAGAACCAGCTAAAAACTTATTCAAAAACACTCCTCAGCAGGCATAACTTAAAGCAGGACCCAAAACAAGGTCGATGGCTCGTAACCATCCTCTGCTACCATGTTGCAAAACAGGAGTCGAGAAACTCCTGCTGATAAAGAATAATAAAAACACCTGCTTGCTTTAGGCTTCATGCCTGCTTTATGGAGCTAGTAAAACAAAACACTGCTGAAGTCAAACTGGCAAATTAACTATGTTTATTGGTAAGAAAATTTCAAACTACCTAAGTTACAGAAGAAAAATTCAAACTGCCCAACATCATGGCAGGTTCAGCAACAGAGTGCAAAGAGAAAAGAACAGCAAGCCTTTTACACAAGGCATGGGGTTTATATGATATGCAGTAAACATGCTTTAGGCACCTTCACCTCACGACAACAAGCGTGAATAACAAGTTCATAGCCATAACATGTCATGTAGCAAAAACACATATGATGGCGCAGCTGTGTGCCAGTTCCGGACAAGCTGATAACGCTGAGGAAAAGTTTCCCATGGAACTGGCTAGCCATAACAACAAGTTTGTAACAGTTTGCGTTCTCACACACACACACACAAGAGCTGTGAGAAATTTGTGGAGCAAGGAGTCCATTATGCATCCACATAATGCAACACAATCCACTCTGGAACACTTTATGCACAACTTTATCTTTCAACATCCTGCTTTTGCAATGGAAAATGATTTATTGCTCTTTGTGGAAATACCTTATTATTTAGTTTCTATTTGGTCATACCTGTAGGTATAACTTAGCTCAAATCACTTGATAACTCTTGGAAGGATTATGTTCATTTGATGTGCCCTTAATAAGAACACATGTTGGGAGGGGCAATCTTTATACCTGTAGCAAGCTAATCTAGCTGTATGATAAATCTTACCACTAAGATTAGTCCCTACCAATAGGAAAAGAGAGGCATTTTCTTCAGGTGGCAGATGGGTAGTGGCAGCAACCCCTTGGCTATTCATCTTCATTTGAAGGACAGCCAGTTCATGCCCCCCCATGTTAGCCTACTGTCTCAGCTGTGTTGGTGGCCCCTATCACTAGTTATAAAGTAACATTAAACTGTCATTCTGGCCAGCTCCTGTTGGAGGAACTGTGAGGGTAAATACCTTATCCTTTGTTTCAGGGAGCAAAATGCCTTCGTCCAGTCTTACTACTGACAACAGCAAGGGACCCCTGGACTTAAATATAATTATTAGTCTCAGTTAGAATAGACTCACTGAATCAGTTGCTGATTACTAAGTCAACACATATGTACATCTTTCTCATTTAATGGAGCTACTCCAGTTGAGACTAGCAATTGGTTTTATGATCTAAACTGTATCTATTAATCATCCTTCCATTTAGCTGCTAAACAGTTTAAATTGCATGTAAATGTAACTGTCAACAATAGCTAAACAAGAAATGAAAGCTTGCTGAGAGCTCAGATGAGTCCTTCATCATTTAATATGTGGATTAAATCATTTAGAAAGATACGTCGCTGTGGATATATGAAATTTAAAAAAAGTTATGTCTGTTTCAGTTTTAGGGTTAAAATGATTCAAGTTTTAAGAATCAACTACTTGAGGTTGTTGCCCTCAAAACAAAGTGCCTCCCTTTCAGTCCTTAGTGGGCAGTTCAGCCATTTTGGAAACATAGTAGAAGTTGCATTGGAAAATATATTGGAATATTTCTTTTCTACTTCCTAGTCAAGGGCTCCCTGGTTGTCATCTTTTAAAAAATGTTTAAAATAGTGAGATGCATCAGCTTTATCACATTTATAGCAAATCAAGTGAAATAAGCAACGAATGATTAGTTTATTTCCCATTAATTTGAATTGATCCTAGTGATTACTAAATCAAGATTCAGCTCAATAAATTCACATTAAAAATTCTCAAACAGTAAACTGAGTTTATATAGTAGCAGCAGAAACAGAAATTAGACAGTATTCAAAGTAAAAGGCCCTTTCCGTAGGAGCCTCCCATCCCGGCATGGGAATGGGAGAGATGGGAGACCATGATGATGCTTCTGCATGATGTTGTCATGGTACCATCCTTCTCCCATCTCCAGGTGGCATGATCATGGATTAAATCATTGATGGGCACTTATCTGGCCTGCAGAAGCACTGAAAGTGTGATGGAGGCGCTTCCTGCCCCAGGGCAGCCTGGGAAAGTGTCCAGCTGTGCTGCAGAAGGAAGAAATGTGTCAGGAAGCCAGCCGGTGCAGAGGAGAGCACTCCTGTAATGCTCCCTTCCCAGCAGGGTTGCTGCCAGGATTGCCACTAAGGATGCCAATATAATGTAGGGTGCGAAAAGGGCCAAGAGAGAAAAAATGTCTGTAACTGTTATTAAAACACAATCAGGAAGGTGCTTAAAAAATGGAAAACAGCATGAAATTCCATAGATGGGATGCCACAACTGAGAAGACCCTGATCTACATTGCCAACCACATGTTAGAAAATTGGGATGTGCAAGTTCTCTGAAGATGTTAATGGTTGAGAAGGATAATTTGGAAGAAGATGGTCCTTTCCATGGTATGCATGCTTCCCACACCTTAGTAAGATGCATGAGTCTTCACTATGGATGCACAGCCTGGAATAGAACCAGGCACAGAAGAAAAGAGAAACATGAGCCCTCTGCCAAGACACAATACAACTATACCATGTCAGAACATCACTCATACTCCAGGAAAAAAGCAGAAAGAAAAGGCAGCCAGAGTACAACTCTACCTATTGACAGATTCCACAACAATTATGGTCAGAAAAGAAATGAAGGAATAAGGGGAAGGAGGGAGGGAGGTAAGAAAATAAGTATGAAGGGTCTGATGATCATAATTCAAGCTAGTTTAAAAAAAAACAAAGACACTAACTAGGAAGAAAGTAATACTTTTTCATATGATGAAGTCACCTTTGTATTAGCAACAGTTGATTTCATTAAGCACATGTTTATCACCATTTTTTTCTATAAAGCATTTACACAATGTAGCTAAATTCAGATTAAACCAGGGTCTCCCTCACTATCCTTACCTCCAGCTGTGCTCACATGGATCCCAAGAAGATAAGGTAAATCAAGTAGGCCCAAGATGGTTGAGATATAGAGGATCCCAAGAATATGTTCATGTGGGACAACAGCTAATAGGCAAGGTTATCTACGCACACCAGTTGAAAGTGGAGTCTTTCTGCACCATTTGTAGATAAGACTATCTGTGTCATTAGCAAGATGTTGCATTATCCTTGGAAATACTCTAGCACAGAGCTTTCCAAACTTTTCATGACACTCTTTTTGAACATGTATCATTTCGCGACACAGTAATTCAGTTTTACTAGCAAACCAGAGGTTAAACAGCGGGAAAGGCAGCCCCCACATCCAATCCTGGCTCGCTGCTCTTGCTCTCACCTAGGAAAGACCCCAGTGAGGGCAGCAACTGCGGGAAAGGCAGCCCCCTACTTGATCCTGGCCTGCTGCTGTCACTCTCACCAAGGAAAGACACCAGTGAGGGTGGTGGCAGCAGGAAAGGCAGCCTCTCTTCTTGATCCTGGCTTGCTCCCATTGCCCTTGCCAAGGGAGGACCCCAAGGAAAGATGCCCTCATCAAGGAAAGATCCTGGCGAGGGCGGCAGCAGTGGGAAAAGCAGCCCCCTACCTGATTCTGGCCCATTGCTGCTGCAGCGGCAGCAGGAAAGGCTTGGGGGGGGGTCTTTCTTAGCTCAGGGAGGTGGCACACCTACACACTTCAGGCGACACACTAACGTGTCACAACACACTGTTTGGGAAGCCCTGCCCTAGCAGTATCACAATAACCAGTGGTGCTAGTGGGGAATCTCCTTTTTTATACAGCTCTTTGTTTCTTTTTAATCCCATGTCTTTCAAGTGTAGAAGAGTGTTAAAGAGAGAGTCTACAAAGTTTTGGATTATAAGAATTGTGCAGCATGCAATGGGTGTTCCTAGCTCCCTCTTGCCTTCTCTGCACTTTTTATATTATTTAACATTAATGGACTAAAGTGTTTCCTTTAAACTTTTAAGAAATAAGATTTGAAGATAGCTTCCTGAAGGAGGATTCTGATGAAGTGTTTCATATTGGTGTGTGTGAGGAGTACTTTAAGATGTGACACCTTCATTTCATTTTGAGATTTTCATCAAAGGCCTAATCTGGATGTTTCCACCTTGTGATATGGAGAGTGTTGTCAACTAGGAATAGGGCTTTCCACACAGTGGTTTCTCAGATAGAGAACTATCTCCTCTTGTCAGTTCAGTGGTCATCTATCTGATACCTTGTATACGTGCCAGGAGGCAAGATCTTCTAATAGGTTTTAGTTGTTCTTAGTGAACCCACTGCTGATGTTAAAAACTGCTGTTTTGTTGTTGTACTCCTGTTTTTAAGCTCATATTTTAAGCCAAATATCTTGTAAACAAAACAAAATAATGTTTAGCTACCACATGAGGTAAGAAAGACGTTAGGGCATACATGTATTTCCAAATACATGTATTTGTATGTATTCCTTTACTGTCAAAAAGGGATGATGGGTATCCATTCTCGGAGACTCAAAATGAATTTCTTCCAAGTTTCCCGCAAAGCACAGTCTCCCAACAATATAATATGGCATAATCATCAAAATGCTAGAGACTATTGGTGGAATGGTTCAAAATTACCAAATGAAACAATTTAACACAATCCTTACTTTCTCTGTCTTCCAATTCTGCTGCTACTTTGCTTCCCACAGATTTTTGCCTGTGAAAGATCAAACTTTGTTTATACTTGAATATTTGCTATATTCAATGCGTTCTACCCAATTAAAGCTAGCAGAAAAAGCTCAAGCAGTGTTTTTGTTGTTCTACTAGTGGCTGAATGTTCCGCTGGTGGTTGCACAGTCACTAATACAATTAGTAGAAGCAGCACTGAGCAAAATGAAATCATAATGAGATATGAAACTGTTTGCCCGGTGATTTTCTCAAAACAGAATTGAAGTCCTGGATTTGACACTTGCACAAAAATTAAAAGGGGGTTTCCACAAGCAACAGAAGTTTTGCACTAAGTGCAATAACAACATTGGATATAACCTCTCTCTCTGTATTTGCTGTATTTGCTATAAGGATCAGCAAACATCTAATTTTCTCACATGACTTATGACAACCCTAAGCTGAGCCTGAGAGCCAGTGTGGTGTAGTAGTTTGAGCACTGGATTATGACCTTGGAAACCAGGCTTCAATCTCCTTCAGTCATGGAAACTCAGTGGGTGATCTTGGGTACTCTTAGCTCCCAGAAAGCCCATGATAGCTTTGCCTTAGGGTCACCATAAGTTGGAAATTATTTGAAGGCACACCGCCACAACAACAAGAACAACAACAGAAACTCATCATGGGGTTTTCTTGGCAAGATTTGTTCAGGAGATGTTTGCCATTGCTTTCCACTGAATGTAAGACTTAAGACAAGTGTGACTTGCCCAAGGTTACCCGGTAGGTTTCCATGGCTGAGTGGAGATTCAAACCCTGGTCTCCAGAGTTGAAGTGCAACACTCAGACAACTACACCACACTAGTATGGTGGCTAGGAATTTGTAATAGTTTATCTAGATCCTATTCCAACTATATTCATGCCTGGTTGTGGCCAGCAACTGTTTTGGTCACCTGGGTGAACAAATTGCACCAGGAACCATTAGTTCTGTTTATGATGCTATGGGTATTTTGAGGCATCTCCTTAGGATAAAATTTGACATTCTTCTGAGGCATCTCTCTAAGTTGGGGTTTAGATTAACTATTTTATAGTGAAATCAATCTTTCTTGGAGTGGCAAATTCCAAAGGGAATGTTGGAAATCACTGGTTTGATACCATGGCTATTGGCTTATGGTACCCCACATACAATTTAAAATAGATATGAATCTGCTGGAGATGCTGTCTAGTGACTGTTTTGAGGTTTGGTGCCAGCAATATGCTGACAACATCCATTAGTATCTCTGCTTTCCATTTAAATCCAAAAAAGCTGTTCTTTTTAACCAGTGTCTAGTACCAGCAATAACTAAAATGAGGGTGAAAAGATGAAACTTAGTCCAGATATATATTGTATAAGCTCTGGTACAGTCTACCAGGCAGGTAAGTCTTTGGCAATGGCCTCAAATGCAGACTATGGACCTCTCACCTGAAGATCTGTCATCTGAGGATCCTCAGGTTATTCCAGGTAAAATGTCAAAAAGTGTTAATCTGTTAAAGTAATCACGTATCTGTCTTTCCTTCATTCTGATCTGAGATTCTATGGCCATACTCGCATATCTGTTAAACCATAATTTTACACAATATGATCAGTCTGTTCCATGCTTTTCTCCTCCTCCTGTGCAACCAGGAGAAGGAGTCTAGAACCTTTCATTTCTGCTTTTAGTTAATCACATCTTCTTGTGTTGCCTGAATGAGGAATTGAGGTTAAGCATGGTTAGTACCAAGCATGGTTCAAATGTATGATCAGAAATTCCTTTTTAATATATTATTACTATTATCTGTGGTTTGCCACTCCAGATAACATTGACAAATCATAAATTAATAGTAGAAGCAGCTGCATGAGGAGAGGAGAGGAGAGGAGAGGAGGGGAAAGGAGAGGAGAAGGCACATGATCCTTTTGCTTGCAGCAGCTTGCTCTTGTTAAGCCAAAAACAAGGGTAAACATGATGTTCAAACACAGCCTGTCCTAGTATTCTCATTTAGATTCTTTTCCCATCCAGCCTACAAAACCTCTTCATTTAACATCAGAGATTAAGTACAATATACTAAAAGATTAAAATAAGTGCAATGACCTAATGGTTTCTTCATCATGTTCAAGCAAACTGGTTGTTATTGGTATTCTATTGCAAGCTGCTTTTTAAGGGCCAAAAGCAAAATATGAAATCCTTATAAATAAAGAAATATAGACTACCAAAAATACTTCAAACAAAACTGAAACAGATTCAGGTTTAGATTATTGAAAATGTAGCAGTTGTGACAGACAGTAACAACACTGCTTACAAGATAGCAGATGAACAAATGCATTCTAGTGGTCAACAGGCTGCATGAATATATACATATATTTAAACCTTACCATTTTTCTACATGCTATTGTATCAGTTTTTCTTTTTGCTTCTTTATCCTTTAGGCTGCCTAAAAAGCATTGTGAAACCAGAAAAATAGCAACAGAATGATGAAAATTACTTGCATAATCATTTAGGTTTGTTATGTACTATTTCAAATTGAAATAAGAGATGTAGCATTGAAACAGGCTTTTTTTTTTTTTTTTGGAAAAAAAATCACAATAGATTGTATAGTACTTCTCTGAATTAATGTAACAACCGACATAGGATTCCTAATCAATCATCCAACTCATACACACACCCATATGTTAGTTTAATCTGCGATGGATTTGTTTTACACAGCACTACCACCCCCAGATGCAGTATAAAGAAACAAGTATCATGAATTTAGACATCTCACTGATGAAAAATACACTCATAAGCATTGTATAGACGTGTGAGCTGTGAAAGCAACCCCTACATACCAAACACATTCAGAGGCATGTCAAGAGTGATGTAAAAGATGTAGAAAAGGAGAGCACTGATTACAGCAGTGGGATCTTTCAGTCCATGCCCTGGTTTTTATTAAAAACTAGCGTATTTACCCGGCGTTGCCCGGGATTTTATTTTCCTCTTAAGAACTCGCCCAACTATCTTCTCCAGTACTTGTAACTTTTCCCCATATCTCCCAATGCAATCTGTATTCGGTTATTTACACACACAGTTTGGGTTCCTGAGGGAGTACACTGTTCTCCTCCTTACTGCTAGGCTTCATCTTCATAGCAACTGGTCTATTCCTGTACCTGTAACTTTCCCCCATATTCCCCAATCCCATCTGTATTCAGAGTTGTTAATATACAGAGGTCGGGTTCCTGAGGGAATACGCTGTCCTCCCCCTTGCTGGTAGGCCTTATCTCCATAGCAACTGGCCTATTCCAGTACTTGTAATTTTTCCCCATAGTCCCCAATCCAATCTGCGTTGTCTGGCAACGCTGATGTACTGACTTTTTTCTTTCTTTCTGTTGAATTTGTGCAATGGCTTTACATTTTTCCAGAAGCATTTTTTGTTTTGAATTTCAACTTTAAGATTCCGCATGTATAGAACCCATACAATCTACTGTGTGAGGTGAGAAGACCTTGTAACTATGTTGTATATGTCACTTTAATTTTTCTCACATATGCCTCCCAAAGGTTTTCTGGTATCCTTATTGATGGTAGGCCTCATCTCCATAGCAACTGGCCTAAGGCCCAAGAACTCTCTGGCTGAGAATTCTAAAGGCCCCTCCCTAAACTGCAAACCCCAGGATTCCATAGAATCTCCACAGCCAGTCAATCATATGAGGTCTTCTCACCTCACTCAGCCAATCATATGAGGTCTTCACCTACCTGACCCGGACAAACAGACAAACATCGACTTTTATACAGTAGATTATATGTATGAATGTAGGACAAAATGTAGCCTTTGGGTACATAATTTTGGCTATGTGTGAACTAGTCTTTTGTGAATTTGATTCAGGGCCAATACGTATCAAACACTGGAGCATTTTGCTATAACTTTATTCCCATAGGCTTCTGCCTATGTGGGGGCATTGATTTTGTATAATATAATTAATGTACAGAAATAAACAAAAACCAGATAATGGCACCATTTTTTGATAAGTAGCACACTTCAAGCCTTTGCTGAGCGGAACAGGCAAGCAGTTGGCTTGCTTCCTCCAGTGCACTTTCATACCAGGCTTTTCTCCTTTTGCACATATGTGCCTAGGGGAAAATGACATTAGTTATCATAGTATTAGTATTATTTTTCTGAAATTCAATACTAGTATAAAAACAGCAAAATGAAAACAAGTGGATACAGTTGCATCTATAAGAAGTCACATGTATTGACCCCTCAAAAAATTAATAACCAAAACTCTTGAAAACGGCCGTTATTTTATATTAGATCCGTGTATTAATTTTGCAGAATTTACATCTGGAACAGAATGGCAGCTGACCTGTATAGCAGATTAAAGATGCCATTAAAGACAGCAAATTATCCACCTCCTTTTATTCTTTAAACAAAGGAAAGGAAAAGGATTTGATTTTTTTTTTTCTGGCTAAGCCATCAAAATGTCTTTACCTAGCCATGGATTTGGACTTGGGGGTAGCGTTTTGAAATAAGGTGTCTTTTCATTTTTGGATCTTTCAAATGAATATAAAATCAGACAGCAACCATGATCACACTATAGGACCCAGAGTGAGTGACAAATGCAAACAATCCTTTATCAAATATCTCTATAGCAATCTACGACAGTATGATTTTAATATGAGTATGTGAGATAACACAAAATGTTATTGGCTTATATGTTATCTTTTGTGTTATCATTAGCTTTGGATGAATTATTTTGCTTTAAATGAAAAAGAAGCCATTCTGGAGGGATGAAACACCAGTGAGAAGGAAACCTAACAATGGTAGATGGAAGAATAAAGAGAAATGTAATACAATAGAGCTTAGACAAATGTAAACTCTGCATTTTGCAAAGAACTATGCCTGTCAAAGCAAGGCTATAAAAGCCACATGATTCAGGATTTTTTTAAAAAAATCCAACTGCACAACACAAAAAACTAAAAAAACGAAGAAAAAAAAAGGGAACACAAAATATACCTTCCTCCTTGCTTACACTCTGTATCAGAAGTAGTGCTTATCTAATATACAGCAATGATTAATCTATGAATCTTTCTTAGTTTATTAACTAACAGAGCAATCAAGAAGTTCATGCACCAATGTAAGTCCCAACTGAGTGACACACCAATGCAAGGTCCATTCTTATTGCTTCATCGAATTTGTATTGCCAAAATTGGTTCCACTCCAAAATTGAGCTTCTCTGTTTTCAACAAGATTGCCTGATATGCACAATCAAGTGACACTTTACAATTAGTCCATTTTACACTTCAGTGCATAGAGAATATGAAAAGGAGGACGTTCTGAAACAAGGTACAGTATTTTAATAAGGTTTAGGTATTTGCTTTGACACTGAGTGCTAAATTTAAGTGCATACAGTCCCCATCATTTAAGTGCTTAATTAACATTTAATAAACAGAATATGACTAGTTTCCCTCCCAATTTTGCAAATGCACATTTTAAGATTTTCAATTCCACATTTTTTCCAACTGCACATTTTGTTTTCAACCTTTATAAGCAAACTATGGCCCTTTCCACACGGGGGTAATAAAACGGTGCAGAGCGACCTCTGACGGAGTTCGTCTACACCGTAAAGTGGATTGGGGTGGACTACTTTAGCATAGTTCCACACCCCAATCTGCACAGGAGCGACCGGAAGTGGTGGCGCCGCATGCTTTTTAAAAAGGAGGTTTTTAAAAAGCACGGAGTGTGCAGCCCCGTCGCAGCGTGCGGTGTAGATTTGCAGGCATGCGCACGTGCGCACCTGCAGACCTGCCGGGGGCGGGCTTCTGGCTGGTGAGCTTCTCGGGTTGGTGGAGAGCCTCCGCCAGCCGTAAGCCGCCATTTTGGACGCCGCAGGACACCAACGAGTGTGGAGCAGTGAACTTGCGCTGCCCTGCGTGGTGACAGACTTACCTGGTTGCAGGTAAGCTCCGTTTCAGCACGTTTTGCCCCGTTTCTCCCTCCATGTGTGGAAAGGGCCTATAACTACATATCAATACAACCAAAAAAGCAAGAAAAAAGAAAAAGAGGGGACAAACCCAGCAATGCTGTCAATCAACCAACCATTGTTTAAAAGCTTAGCTCTATCCCAGTATTTGTTTGCTTACATTGCATTAAAAAGCTGAAACCTAAAATAGATTGTGTGTGTGTGTGTGTGCCCAAATGCATACTAATAACATCCCCTGCTGTGATTTTTTTCTATGGTCAGGTATTCAGTTCTGTATATAGAGAACAGAGCTTTGAAGTAATATGTTACAAGTAACTACAGTACATTGTCTGTAATGTTCTATGGAGTGTATAATCACAACATTTTGTGAATGGCTTATGAAATACTAGGTTTAGGGAGGTTATTTTAGGGAATTGTGATGATTTCAGTATTTTGTAGATTTTACAATTAAAAAGCGATGTTCTCTCTCTCTCTCTCTCTCTCTCTATACATATATATATATATATATATATAAAAAACATCAATATTTAAACAACAAGTACTAGTAACAAGGTTTCTCACCTTTTAAAAATGAATGCATTACTTTTTAAATATAACATGTTAAATTCTTAAAAACAACTTATCTGTTTCAGAAAAATCTCAGACTCCCCTGTAGACTCGGTATAGCAAATAATAGTTTAACCGAATGAAAATCATTGCCTGGAGCCTTTCAAAAAATGAATCATTGTTCAATGTACATGAAAGAATATATTGTACATTGGTAAATGTTGCGTGTTCACATTTATAGTTGCTCAACTGAAATCAAATTGGTTGCTTAGCCAAGGAAAAAAAACAGACAAGAAATCTTTAGGGGCAAGGATGAAAGACTGCTATTCTTAATTATTCAGTCCCATAATATAATATAGTATATGATGAACTATACTTACATTTAGACTATTACCTTCATGTTTTAGAATTAATTCTTACAGAAATGCCTTTAGCTTGTTGCTAGGCACCAATACCTAAACTCACGATCTAATCCCTGCTTATGCAGAAACCACAAATTGCATTCTCCTTAATAATAAAGAGAACTGATTAGAAGTTATTAATATTTTCTCTGTTTTTACCATCATCTTGTCAACAATTTACTGACATAAAGCTTTAGTGAAGTAAAGCTTATCTATAAGAAGATTCAGAGGGCAGGGGGAAAGAAGCTCAAACAGGTCTCTGTGGACTAAAAATGCATTTTTGAAAGACCAAAAGCTACCTCTGTGGGCCTGATTTATCTTAATCTTTTAGAACTTTCCCAAACCATGTGCATGTTGAGTTGCCTGTAACCCCTGCTTTGAATAGGGGTTCTTAAGTGTTGCGGTTAATGGGAAGAAAAGACTGTTTTCATGCCTACACTATGACATATGTTTTATATACAAAAAATATTTGTTTTACTCTTTCCTGTGCTATGAGATGTAATGTATGTGCTGCTTCCTGAATCTACATTTGTACCCATACAGGAAACAATCCTTTGGAACAAGTAAGAGACATTTTCTTATTTCACCTTTCTAAGATCAATGTTATTGTTGTTATGTGCCTTCAAGCCATTTCCAATTCATGGCAACCCTAAGGTGAACCTATCACAGGGTTATCTGGTGCTGAGAGTGTGTGATGTGCCCAACGTCACCCAGTAGGTTTCCCTGGCCAAGCAAGGAATCAAACCCTGGTCTCCAGGACCGCAGGCCAATGCTCCAACCACTACACTATTTGGCACTCCTAGAATCAACATCCAGATCTAAATTTGTATCTTATTTCCTCGGTCACATTTGCTGATCAGTACTATTGTCAGAGAGATCCAGCATGATCTAGTGCAGCAGTTCTCAACCTGTGGCTCGAGACCCCTTCGGGGGTCGAACAACGCTTTCACAGGGGTCGCCTAAGACCATCAGAAAACACATATTTCCGATGGTCTTAGGAACCGAGACACTGCTCCTCTATCCTGCCCCACCCCCTTTTGAAACAAGGTCACTGATCCTCCCGCCAAAAGCCAGCCCCCGCTGTTATTTGGCAGCCTCACAGCCAATGTGAGGGCTGTTTCTGAGACCCTGCACTGGGAGGAGGAGAGAGGAGGCAGCTGTTGCTCTGGGTGGGGGGGTTGCGCCATTGGAGGAGCGCCACCCCTCCTCCTTGCTGCTGCTGCTGCCCCACCAGCGGCCTTTCTCGCTTGGGCCGCCTCCTCCTCTTGCTCCTCGGCACAGCAGCCGAGCATGGGCGGGGAGGCGGGCAGGCAGGCGGGCAGGCTCTGAAATAGGACACGGTGCCATCTTTTCCTCCCCCCATGGAGCTGCCAAGGCGAGCGAGCAAGCACTGGGTAGGAAGGGAGTGCGGCCAAGCCCACGCCTGGAGCGAGGCCCTGCAGCGGGAACGGGGCTGCGGGCGAGCAGGGAAACTCCAGGCGCCCCGCAACGGAAGGATGGATTGGGCTTTGTGCGGAGAGGGGAAAGCCTGGTCGGCACCACCTCTTGCTGGGCTCGCCCCCTCCATCCCTCCCTGTGGGCTCTCGGTGCCCACAGCACTGTTCACTGTGGGCAGCTTGCGTTGCCTTTCCCGCCCGTGCTTTGGGCGAGCGGCGGAGAGGCAGAAGGAGACGCACCACCCGCCCTCATGCTGGGTTTGCTATCACGGGAGCGTGGGGGGCGGCGGTGTTGGGGAGGGCTCTGAGCCCCCAGGCCCCCTCCCTCACCCCAACCCCGCCCCTGCGTGCATGGCTGCCAGCTTCCAGGGCCTCCATTTTGTCACCAGTGTCACTGACTCAGAAGGGGGGGCAGAGAGCTGCAAAAATGCCCTGGTCGGGTGCCGTTCGCACGGGCATTAGGCGTGGATGGGGGCAGGGTTGGCGTGGAGGGCGAGAGGTATTTTGATGGAGGCCTTGCACAGGGTGGGGGGCAGGAGCGTCCATCTGCTGGGAAAGAGAGCTGCGGGTTGGAGCAGCTTCCAGGCAGCCCAGTGCTCTGCAGGGTTCGGCGGGCGGGCTGGGCGGCAGCCTGGCACAGGTCTCAGCCCCTTTGGCGGAGGTGGGGAGCTTGTCGTGCTACCCCAGGGATTCCTGGCCAGGCCTGTAAGAGGAGTTTATTTCAGACCAAGAGGGAGACCTCCTTTTCCTAGGAGATGGGCAGTCTTCTCTCTCTCTTTCCACTTTTGGAAACTTCTTGCTTGAATTTTGCGTTGCAGTTACTTGCCCTCTTCTCATTTGCCCACCCACCTTCCCTCCTACCCAATGGTAGGCCCACCTTAAGGTCAACGTAAGTCAGGAACAAATTGAAGGCACACACAAGAAGCTTGTGTAGTCCCCCGAGATGTAATTAGAAATAAATATTTCACAATATATAATTACATTTTTTTTGTGATTAATCACTATGCTTTAATTATGTTCAATTTGTAACAATGAAAATACATCCTGCATATCAGATATTTACATTACGTTTCATAACAGTAGCAAAATTACAGTTATGAAGTAGCAACGAAAATAATTTTGTGGTTGGGGGTCACCACAACATGAGGAACTGCATTAAAGGGTCGCGGCATTAGGAAGGTTGAGAACCA
The DNA here is from genome assembly GCA_948474755.1 of Ctenosaura bakeri. Classification (NCBI taxonomy): domain Eukaryota; kingdom Metazoa; phylum Chordata; class Lepidosauria; order Squamata; family Iguanidae; genus Ctenosaura; species Ctenosaura bakeri. The sequence goes on along the minus strand of CAOLHI010001708.1, from coordinate 128,743 downwards.
CTGATCTAGTGGTTTGAGCAGTGGACAACAACCCTAGGGACCTGAATTCTAAATACCCCTTCCTAAACTGTAGTTCTCAAGATTCCACAGGATTGAACCATGAAAGCTAAGTGGAATTATACCACTATAGCTGTATAGCATGAACAGGCCCCAGGACACCTTCTCCTTCTTTGGTAATCTTAGAAATATTTGGCTCAAATTTGAACTTCATACAAATGGTTCTGCTTTCCTACCAAATTCTAAAAGAAACATTCCTTGCAACAACACATTGAAGGAAGATAACTTAAGAGGCATTTCAAGACGTAGTGTCACCCAGCAAGATTGAACAGCTGTTCAGAACACCCTGAATCTTTGAAAGTTCCCAACCTACTATGATCCAGAAAAGAAAAGAAAAAACACTTTGCCACTGAATTTGTTTAATCCATAACAAAAATATAAGGGAGTTCCCAACATTGCTAATAACAGCGCTTGATGAATATGCTGCCAACTCAACTGGGTCATGATAAGGATCCTGTAAATCCTTGAAATTTGTGGTTTTCACATTGCTGTCCAAACATGCGAAGCTAAAGTGTCCTTGGAATTTTTCTCAGGTATATTTGCCATACAAAAATGCTGACTGGCTCTCTGAAAATTCTACTAGACATTTGCTAAAGCTTTATATTACATAGGGGGTACTATTTAACAATAATCTTTAAAAATCAAATAAAATATTACTGCATTTGTAAGCTGTCAAATTAAAAAATAAAAAAGAAACTTAAAAGCAAAAATATAATAAAAATACAAATAAGTACAATAAGCTAACACCCATTTCTACCTAATTTAAATCTATTTATCAAGGGGTTGGAAAACCATGGCTTCTGGTAATCCCCCCCAAAAAACAATGCAGCCCTCTGGGGAAGAGTACAGGGTAAAAATTGACCCTCACCCCACCTGCAGCTGATCATCCATGCTTTAATTACTAAAGATAACTATGCCTTATTAAGTGCCCATTTGTCTGCTTCATGTGTGTGTGGGGGTGTGTGAGAGAGATTGAGAGAGCGCAAAACCAGAGTTATTCTATTTCAATACTCATCGTTTACTATGATTCAGTAGGACCAGGAGAACAAACACAGGACCTTTTATGCCCCATTATCACTTTTTGATGCCCCCTTATCTGACAAATCACTCCTTTGATGCTTCCAAATTAAGGACAAGTTCCATTAATTCAATGGGGATTCTGTTCTTTCATTAGTTCTTTTTGCCTACAGAGGTTTGCTTGAAACCTCTTGCACATGCACGCAAAGTGAGCTGAGAGGGGGAAGAAAGGTGCTAAACCAGCTGAGAAATTTTGCAAGCAGTGAGCACACAGTCAGTCCCAAGTGAACCTCAGTAAGTCCTTCATGGTCCCTATACTGCTGTACATAGGTTCTCCTTTTTAACCATTTTCTGACAGTGCTCTGGTCCCTAACCTGTTAGGTAAGTGGGGATGCCTGTATGAGGAATATGTCACTCACAACCTCCTCAAACTATATAATGCACAGTTACTACAATTATTAATTATTAAAATTATTAATTGCATTACAAATTTGTGCACACAATAGTGGACAAAACAATTCTAACTTACCTGTGGGACTGACGTAGCAGACAACTAGCTGCTTACAAATCCCTTGTGCAGGCTAGGGCATGGTTGGAGTGTGCATTTTTTTTTTTTCCTGCTAGTTCTTTTCCTACCCCCATTAGTTTCATTGGGGAGGAAATTAACTACATCAGTTCTATGCTGAAGACGTCTCAGAATAAGAAAAAAACTTTAGGATGCGAGACATTCTTTTTGCTCTGGTCCACTTTTGACACCCCCCATATCGCTAGACTTTAAATGGTGGCAACTTCCCTTGGTCTTACTAGGGCCTCTGGTAAGATGTACCCCCTGCTGCCTGCATAGCTTCTCCCCCGAAACAATCTTAATGTGCTCCAATGAGGCAGTTAGGAGTAATCTCATAGTAAAGAACATATTTTAAAAGAATGGCACAGTGTCCCGCTTTTTAAATTGCTTATAGGACATACATTTCTCCACAATAATAGTATAGAATAAGGAATTTCTTTTAATTGGCTAGAATAGGAAGGAATGAAGGAGGAAAGAAGGCAGGCAGGCACAGAAGATAGATTCAGTTTGCTAATGGAAGTGTGCCATCTTGTGGTAAAACATTTAAGAACTCAAAGAATTACCTTTACCTAGGAAGGCAAAACAAAGTATAACCCTCTTAATTGAAATAGATCTAAAAGAAGAACTATTCTTCTTTGGAAGAATGTTTTGCCTGTGGCATTAGGCCAGTTTTCTTATTTTGGCATTTTCTTTGCCACTATAAAATCAACACTTCTATAGATCCATGTCTGTTTTCAGTCCTTCTCATGAATGAGAAGATTTTCTTCTGTCTTTTCCTACAGGATGTCACACTGCAACCCTGCTTGTATTTTTTAAAATTATATTTATAATATATTTATTATATATAATTGCTATTGCCTACACAGACTATGCTATTAATCATATTCTTCCAGACCCCTATATTTTACTAAATGCCATCATATGCATAGTATCAGTCAATTACTTTGAATAGACAGCATGTAATAACATGATATTATTATGAGTAGCAAACACAACCAGTGAGCAAGCACTTAATGCTAATCAACATTACCAAAGAGATTTAAATGACAAAACTAGACAGTTAAACATACAAACACCCCAATGCATTATATCATTAAAAGACTAAAAAGTTTATATGTGAAAATCATGTAAATGTGTTAGTTTATATTCACACTAATTACATAAATATGTTCCCACTATTAGTCCCTTCATGAAAAGCTAATACTATTCAATGCCTGAAATAGACTCAATGCAAGTTAGCACAATCTTTTTAAAAAAGCATACCAAATATCAAACTTGTTTGAAGATCATTAGATGCCCCAATTTTCCAAAGCAACATTTAGCATTTATGGCTTTCGATGATACAGAGAAATATCTTCTGAAGACTGTGATAAACTACTAGCTGTTGAATATTATTAAAAATTCCAATGCATTAATTTGCATTGGCTGTGTTTCAGCTATGGAATATTATAGGTTTTGCCAGTGAGACTAATGATATGGACTTTTTTTTTATTGACTTGATGAATCTTTAAACAAATGTTACTGTGCCTTTTTATGATTGGATCCAGACCCACACATCTACACCTGGATATGTCATAGGACTCAGTGAAGCTGAGTAGGTGCGTACAATATTTTATTATTGACTACTATCTCTTGAATTTAGTTCCCAATGACATGAGACTTAAGCCATTAATAACTCAATAACTTGTTCCACTGATTTAAGGGCTCAAGTACAACTAATTTTAGACGAGATCAAACTAATAATCTTTGAAAAAACATTACATGATTTAGCCCTTTAATTTCTTCAGTTTTTACAAATACAAAACTGCTGGCACACTGTATAAATTTTAAGTGAAAGGGACCAGAATCCCTTTATATTAGCTTAATGTTAACCAATAAAAAAACCATTTATTATAACCAAAGATTCTTCACTTTTCCCAACAGACGTTTAGCTTTTTGCAAGATTTATTATTTCCATAACTGTGGAATAGCTGCAGCTATGATGTCCCAATACAACTCAAGTAGTAGAAACATTCACATATAGCAGATAGAACATATTCTTTTTATGCTATGGTATCTGTAGAAATGATATAATTAAGTGCATTCTAGGCAATGATTTTATGGACTAAGACAGAACATGAGAAAACTGTATTTTATTTGCTTAATCTTGTTGGCATGTTATTATGATGCAAAACATATGTCTTAAGGAACTTTATTGATGCTACCAAACAAGGTCCAATGGATGCCCTCATTATACATGTTTGTAAATGTGATTGCTTAAACCTGTCTGATTTCTGAGGCATTTGAAATCACTGCTTCCCTGTTGTTGTTTTTAATCACTAATAAATTATGCCATCTGTGCTTTACTTTTAAATTGCTTTGCTTTGAAATTTTAATTTTGTTGTACATCACCTTGAACAGTCTCTTTTTGAGTAGAAAGGTGACTCACACAAATGCTTTAAAAATATTTAAAGATTTGCAATGAATCTTTTGATCAAATGATTTTCAAAGAAGCTTTCAACAGAATGCAAGGCAAAGCAATCATCTTATCCATGGTGGGGCAATCAAGGGAAATTCCAGCAGTACATAATGTTAAAATGTTCTCCCCAACTCTTTGGTGATCTTGATGCTTAAAGCTCTGCATTATGCCTAGGAGAAAAAGATTCTTCCCCTGAATGTTTGCTGACTGGCAGAAGTGGATGTGATGACACCTTCTTTGTCTCAGTCTTTTCCCCAAAAGAAAATAGTGCTCGAGCTGGGAAAAATGGAGCAGTTGATGTGGTAAGGGAAATGCAGCACAGTATAAGTAAAGAGGTAATACAGGAATACTTGGCTACTCTAAATTAATTCAAGTCACCAGAGCCATATGAACTATATCCAAGGGTATTAAAAGAACTGGTAGAAATAATCTTAGAACAACTGGCAATAATCTTTGAGAATTCCTGAAGAACAAGGGAAGTCCGAGCAGACTGGAAGAGGGTGAATATTGTCTCCATCATCGAAAAGGGAAAAAAGAGGATCAAAACAATTACTGCTCTGTCAGCCTCACATCCATATGTGGAAAGATGGTAGCGGAGATCATTAAATAGTCTGTAAGCACTTAGAAACACTATGGTCACTAAAAGTCAATATTAGTTTCTTAAAAACAAGTCATACCTGACTAATTTATACATACGTATACACACACACACATATATATATATATATACAGATTGGGGGGGGGATTACTAGCTTGATAGATGAAGAGAATGCTGTGGATACTTGTAAATTAAATTCAGTAAGGCCTTTGACAAGATGCCCCATGATATTCCTGCAAACAAGCTAGCAAAACATGGTCTAGACAATGCTGTTATTAGGTGGGTCCAGTGCTAGTCCATCTTTATCAATGACTTAGATGAGGGAATAGAGGGCATCAAACATGCAAATAACACCAACTTAAGAGGAGTAGCTAACACCCCAGAGGACAGGATCAAAACATTCTTAACAGATTAAAAAGTTGCTATGCCAAACTCAAAAAAAAAAAAAAAAAAGAATTGCAGCAGGAAAAAAAATGAAATGCACAAACAAGTGACACCTGTCTTGACCACAATACATGTGAAAGGGATCTAGGAGTCTTAGTAGACCACAAACTGAACATGAGTTGGCAGTGTGATGCAGCAGCTAAAAAAGCCAATGCAATTCTAGGCATTTTCTAGGCAATTTGGGGCCAGTCATCAGCCTGGAACAGCCCACTAACGTACAGAACAAGGCTTGCATTGTAGATTAACTATACATTATCCAGGTAAAATAGCATGCAAGTTTAAGAAGATTATACAAATGGCCCTCCACATTCATGAGGGTTAGGGGTGCAGGACCCTGGTGAAAATGGAAAAATCACAAATATCTCTAGGCACACCCCAACCTTATATCCTAATATTTAATGCCAGCTGCTCACTTCCACTTTTGGAACAAATGAGCGTAAGTGCCATCAAGACCCTGCTGCAGCACTTGTGCTCACCCATCCCCAAAACAGAAGCTGATGGCTGGTGGGCTGCCCATGCTTCAAGGAAGCTTGTCAACCATCCCTTTTGGCTTTGGAACAAGTCAAGAGAACAAAAAGGAGGTTTTCTTCACTCCTTCCAAAGGCTGGCGGGCTGTCCCGCCTCCAGCTGCCCAACTGAGCACATGCATAAATGCACCTTCCCTCCTTGCAATCCCTCATCTTATCCCTTCCTGCTGCCCTGCATGAATGAGTGAACATGCAGGCAGGCATCCTCCCCTACACAATCCCCTCATCCCAACCCCCCCATAATGGGGGGGAACATGCGCACAGCCAGGCCCAGCCACTATGCCAACTGGATTTCCTCCCAGAAGCACAGGTGTTATTGAAGTGTCAAAAATGGAATAGGGCAGCAGCAGAGGCAGGGCAAGTAATCTGCAAATGATCAAATCTATGAAGGGTAAAGCTACAAATATTGAGGAAGGAATGTATAGGCTTAATCCTAGTTCTCTGACTGAAGTGAAAGGTATTTCAGACTACCAATGATTTTGGAATCAGAGCAAAACAAATAGGACTATTAACTACTACTACTTCTATTTCTTCTTTCCAACTTAAAAAAAAAGCCTTCAAAATATTTCAGTTAGTACTGATTTTTCCTATTTCATATTATTATTCTATTCACATTGGGATAATTTTCTCCATCAAACCTATTTCTCAGCATGCATAACACATCAAAATAATTAATCAAGATATACAGGTTACAAATTCAGAGTTACATTATAAGAAAAAAGTGATTTGAGCTTAAATAGTATATTGTTATTTATACAGACAGATACAATCTGTTTATGTGACAAAACACTTTTCAATTCAACAGAAATTAATTTAACTATTCACGGAGTGCTTGCAGAGATTGCATTTTCATGAAAATGCACATTAAAGGATCAAATAGTGTGATAGAACTTCACTTCTGAGACACCATTCATCATTTACTTGAAATAAATTTGAGATGCCACTAATGTTAGTTGTTTTCAAGACTGAGAACAAGTTTTGGCATCTTGGTAACACATTAGAAGCCTACCACAGAATTCTTTAGTGATTCAGATTTAAATCTTCACATAATTCCTACTTGGAGAACTTCTCCTGGGAGAACTTCTGCTGTAGAGAAGGCACCCACCTTCTGTAAGGAAACTTCTTGTTGCAAGGGTTGGCTAAACATTTCCTGCAGTTCTTCAGGGCTGCACAGCATAAACTGTTTGCCTCAGTTGCTTTGCCTCTTGAGGCTGCAGCTACACAAAATGCTGCTGACAGGACAAGGTTTTCCATGCACAGAACTCTTTAGGGCAGGAGGATGGCATCTGGGGATGGACTGTGTTCCCCTCACCTCCAGTAGTACTTGAGAATGGAATACAACCTCTCTGCAAACAGAGGATTGTCTCCATCAGTTTGCATACAGGCTGTTCTCCAAGGCTTTTTTTCCACTTAGACAAAATCTACCACTTGGGAGGCAAGGGTTATTTTCTGAATCTCAGACAAGCCCAGAAAATGATCTGATAGTTGAGTGGAAAATTCTACCATTTCTAAAACACATGTATGTACACCTACAGAGCTATATGACTGACTCAAAACTATTCTAATGCAGAATTTCAATATGGTACATGGATCCCACACCAGAATTTCAAAAGCAACATCTACTAAACAGGTTGTATAACGTGTAAATTATTTTAGGGGACAGAAAGTAACTGAAGTAGAAATAGATGCTAAGAGTCTGCTGCAGATTCTAGTGAAAGGGGGAAAGAATGTTTGTCGTTAGCTCTCAGAATTAAAGTATTCAGACACCTCATTTGAACTGTAGAATAAACAAAGAGGTTACCACTGTAATGCTTAGCATATGACAATCCAAACTTTAAGATGAATCAGAATAGAATTTAATATGCTGAAAATGGAGCCCCAAGGCTACATTTTCATGATAGAGCTTTACATGCTCATTCAAGTACCAGGATTTATAAAACTCACACTGATTCCATTGTGGTGAAAGGGAAAGATGGCAAGATTAGTGTAAATTGTAGCCAGCAGATCTGCCTTTCCAACATCCATTAAAATGGGAAGGGGGGATATATGTAAATTTCAGAAAATCTGCCTGTTAAAGCACCAAACCCAAAATCACAAGAAATTCTGCTCAAAAATATATCTTTCACTGTTGCAAGAACCACTAAACTGGTGCAGTTTAGTCTTTGTTACAACTCAGCAGAAGGATAGATATTCTAGATTTTTTTTAAAAAAAGTAATCCCTCTCTATTACTCCAAGGCTAATATTGTCGCTCTCTCCAGTTTGTGACAATGATAGCTTTAAAACTGATCTTACAAGATTATGTAAGATATTGCATATAGCCTGATATACTACTTTAGCTTTCAAATAGCTATTATAATAATTAATTGGTAATTAATTTGGCTGTGTGTTCCATCTTTTTCTTTATTTTTAACTCTGCTTAATTCATGTGCAGTTACAATAATCTCTTGCAAAAAAATGGGGAATGGCCAACAACCCTGGTAATATGTTGTTGTTGTTGTTGTTATCTTTATTTTTATTCTGCTTTTCTCCCCGAGGGGACTCAAAGCAGCTTAAAGCCATTAAAAGAAACATAATTAAAAACTGTCATATACAAAAATTAAAACAAAAAATAAACTACAATAATGATTAAAATATGTTAAAATACATATAAAAACAGCATTAAAATATCAATTAAATAACAATTAAAATGACCAGCACTGATAGAAATTACATATAAAATGCCTGCTGGAAGAGAAATGTTTTTAACTGTTTCCTGAAGGTAGGCAGGGAGGGTGCCAGTCTAACCTCTTTGGGCAGGGAGTTCCAGAGCCTAGGAGCAGCCACTGAGAAGGGCCTCTCCCACATTCCCACCAAATGTACCTGTGAGGGTGGTGGGACTGAGAAAAGGACTTTAGAATTCCAATGATATAATGCCTACATATCTACTGGTTAGTGTGTTCCTGGAGGAATATAAAGGACAAAATCAGGAATGTGCAGGTTTTACAAACAGAAAATTATTCATTGTGTCTAAATTGGTTTTACATGCAGTTCACAGCAATGATATCCAAGTTTTCTCATGCAGCAGCCTTGAAGAAATAGATGTTAAACGCATGAGGGAGAGAATGAAACAATGGTCCAGTACAATTCCATGACTTTTGGTATCAAACTGGCAGGTCCAGGAAAATCAATAAGGTAGTGTTCCACATGTCTTTCACCTCAAGTCAGAGTAATTAGGGCTGTTTCAGAACCACATGCTGCCCTGAAACTAGACTGTAATGGGTCCAGGTAATCTGTTTCTTCCAAAAATGTCTGAAGTTGCCCAGGCATTGTAAGCATGGTGCCAAAAAAAGAAAAAAATTAGCAATAAGGTGGTAGTTCTCACATATCTCTGGATCCAGGGAAGTCCTGTTAAAAAAACAGTGTATGATATAATCTTTGAAAGTAGAAAAGACACGCTTTAACTAAATGAGGCATTTGTCATCCCTTGTAACTAACAAATCAATTTAACTCTAGTAGATCTTATCAGCCAAAATGAGCAGTGATCAAGCTCACACGTTGTGGCACAGACTGATTCTAGCATCTTGCCTAGCTCAACATACTACAAGAACTAGACCAAATCAGTCTGATCAGATGAGCACTGTGCATTTCCATAGACCCTGTGACAACTATAGTGTCAAGTTCTGAGTGAATGTAATTGACTTGCTCCTCAAAGTGTCCAGCAAATTTGTCAGAGCTGATGACTGAGAGTTCCACTTCTGGCCTCTCTGGGCCTGATCACAACAGGCCTCACCACTCTGAACAAATTTGCTGGAGAGCATTTTGAAAATACTGTCATAGAGGCAAAGTATGACTTTTTTTTTTTTTGCAAACCTCACTGCTGTACAGTAGACGCAGTAAAAAGTCTGTAATGTTCAGTTGTGCTCATTTTGTGATCTATGCCACTTACACCTCAAGCCATCATCCATCCTGCTTCCTTATCTGTAGTCTCTTCTTTAAACCTAAGCGAATTAGAAAGGGCACTTGGGAGCACCTGTAATTTCTTAATGGGGGCCTAGTAGTTCTAAAGGTGGATGCTGAACTTTGCCATGTTTGAATCATATTACCATATGTTACTATTTATAAAAGACTTGGATATGCTAAGATTTATCTAAGTGCATGCATAATGAACAGTCATCATGGTGTTCTGGCATGACAATGTACATCACCTGAAATTACTTATTCTACATAACTGTTAAAAGGTACATGAGCCTACATTTCCAGAAGCTGATAATCTCTACTATCAAGGATTGCCTATGTCTGGTTGCCCAGAAGAGAACGTGCCAAAATTGTAAACTAGTTCACCTAAAGCCATCTTTGCTGCAAAGAGAGTTGTATGATAGTGGCCTTTAGAGGATACCCTGTAACAATAATCAAATAAAGACCGACTGTGCATATTAGCTTTCAGATTTTTCTATCTTTCACTTAATGACACAGAATAGATCTGAGAAGTCATTGGTCAATTCTACAGTCCACAGTGAGTGTCCTTGAATTTAATAAAAGAAGAAGAAAGGAGTAAATGTGCAATGTCACATAAGAAGAAAACAGGCCAAGTACAGAATGAAAAGGTAGAATAAAGAATAAAAAATGTTGGAGTTTAAAAGATCAGTCAGAGACGATGGAAGAGCATTTATTGATAGGCAGGCATTTGAAGTGGAAATGGCAGGAATAAGAAGAGATTTAAGGCCACTTTATCAAACTACTAAATGATTGGCAGCAGATTTATCTACAGAAGAGATCATCCAATAGAAACAAAGAAACCTTACACCACAGTAGAAGAGCAAGAGCAAAGATTTGAGAAGCATTTTATGTTGTACCAAACCAACACTTAACTTTGATAACATAGAAAAGATGATGAAACTTGACATTTACTCTTTGAAGATCATTGCTGAAAGCTGTATATTAAAGTGGCAAAGGGATATTGTACTACAACTGCTCCAGAGAAGAGAAAAAAATCATCTTATAATCACTAAAACATTTCATCAGACTGACTGAGGAGGAAGGTATAATCAAAATGCTCCCCATAGTGCATAAATCACTGCATACCTTGGCTTAGGTCTAGAAAGGTCTCAGTCCTAGAAAATATCATCTTCAAAACCATGCTATCTATATTCATAAAGAGCAACCTTAAAAAAAAAAACCCAACAAAAAACAGTAAGTTACTCTGAACCTAATTTTTATTTGATCAATTCTTGTATCTTGTCTAAATAACTAATTGGCAAAATTAATTGTCAATAAATGTGTTTTCTTTTTGGAATTTTCAAGAAACATAACACATTGTAGAAGGGACTATAAGCCAACAATGCAGTATAAACAGACTCAACCAATGAAAATAAATTCAGTACTTGTAGCATACAGATACTTGTTATTTTTTATACCATTTAATCTATGTAAGAATGGATTATTAAAGATCTATCAGACTGATTTTGTTCATTTGTTAAAATCTTGAAGCTTGAGCAGTTCAGACAGGCAGAAGTTACAAGCAATAAAAAACTCCAAAGCTTGGGCTTTAACAGCAAAACAGCCACAGTAACTCATCACCAAAGCAGCAGGTTGTTTCTCCAATTGCCTTTCCTTCTTCTGCCAACAGGGGCTCCTGAGACAATTGTTCCTCTACCACAGGGCTTTCCAAACAGTGTGCCGTGACACACTAGTGTGTCGCCTCCAATCGTGGAAATGTATGTTATTATTTATAAATCATATATTTTTAAAAATATATGAAAGATTTTCATGAGATATGTTGTGTCTCCATACATTTTGTTATTACAATTTATGTATGTGTCTGTATCACTTATAAGGGGTTAGTTTAACCTCTGGTTTGCTAGTAAAAGTGAATTACTGTGTCGCGAAAGTATGTTACCAACATGAAAAGTTCAGACAGCTCTGCTCTAGCAGCAAAATTTCTTTTTGTGGAGTGAATTTAGGTGATTACGATCCTAATGCTGCAGTATGGTCTGCAGAATCCTGCAGTGGGGGAGAAGCAGGGAAGGCTGGAGAATAGAATGTGGGCAGAGAGAGGATGAAGGGGAAAGCTTGAGTTAAAAAATAGCATGGGAGTGAAGAGACTTGTGGAATACACAGAGGGGCAGTGTGGCCTGGCAGTAGCACTGTGGGTCAAGAGACATGTGGGGAACTCAGAAAACTAGTTGGGGTAGCACCACAAGTGTCTACAGAGGGAGGGGGCATTTGTTTGAATAACTGGGGAAGTAGGTTGGAGTGTGTACATGGTAGGCATGTAGATGAGTGTAGGGAGGGTTCTGGGTGGGTAGGTGAAGTTTGGAATGCTCTCTATATAGATGGGAATAGTGGGGAGGGGGTCGAGTGAGGGGCAGCAGGCTGGAGAACAGTAGTAGTGAGAGTAGTGAGTAGTAGTGAGTAGTAGTGAGAGTAGAGAGAGTAGGGAGTAGTGAGAGACTGCTGCTACTTCGCCTGACACTTCCCATGTGCCCAGGGAAGAAGGTCTTAAGAAGTTTGGGTCTTGCTCTCAAATTAGCATGTATTGGGTTGCTGCCCAAAGAGACTCAAACATGCTTGAAAAAACAAAACAAAACGTGAATTATTTTGCTAGATTAATTTTAAACTTCAGCCCTTCTTTTCAACCACACATTTCATCTTGTCAATGTACCAGTGTACGTTTGTGATCTTGCTCATTTTCAGACCTAACTATATTACCTTGAGCTTTGCACTAGTTTCTTTAAGAAATTAAGGAAGGGTCTTTTAATGGAGATGTACTTCACCTTCTTTCTCATTGTGTTTTGAAATGTTTTCAACCTGTTTTAATTCAATGCTTGGTTTACAATTGCTTATTTAATTGCTCTTTACCAGAGATATAGCTGCTTTGTATTCCAAAGTGCTCCTTCTTTGTGTTGCCTGTTTTGTTTTTGTTTTTGTTTTGTTTTTGCGTCCCCATCAACAGACTAGTACTTCCTGCTCTAACTTTAGTAAATCAGCTTCTTTACAATGTAGTTAAGTTGTACCTTTTCTAGGAGCCATGAGTAGGTCAATAGGAAGCTAAGAAATGTAGATACAGGGAAGGAAAGATGGGAAATTAATAGCAGTGATGGTTGATCAAAGATTAACTCAATCAATTGAAAGACTGAACGACACACGCACTAACCGAGATAAAAGTTTTAAAATCATAGTTGAAGATTTTGACACACACAGCCAGCAATCAACATTGCAATCTGTGCAATCTCTAATATATGGCTCATGTCTTAAAAGTAGCTCAGTGCATGCAATTTTGACAGACCCAACTATCCAATAAAAAGAAGAGGGGGCTCAATGTGCAAGCATGTGACCAGTAGGAATTTGTCCTGAAATTCATTGAGGCAGGGTATGAATGCCTAGAATCAAATGAATTTTTAAAAATTGATGTTGACTAGAAATCTCCTGTTATTATAGGGGGGAATATGGATTGGGGTACAGTTTCTGAATTGTCAGTAAAATGCCAAAGAGTTTTTAAAATAGTTAAAACTGAAAGCATCCCAAAATTCTACATAGTATTTTTGTTTTGTTATGCAGGGAGATTATAAAAATTCATATGTATCTAATGTGAATTATGCAGAGATCACAGAAGATAAAATTTTATGCCATTTTAAAAGTGCCTACCTTAAATAAACTAGGGTAATGATCAATGTTTTTTATGGTAGCCCAGTTCCTGGAATGAGGTTTCCCCAGAAATTCTACATGATGGCTTTCAACAGCTCCATCCAAGTTATATGTCACATATTGACCATTATCAGGATCAGGACAAAGGATGCCCGGCCACCTGGAAATGAATTGTTTTCTTAAAAAATCAGTTCATAGAAAGGTAAAATAGTCCCCGAACAGAAACACAAGAAAAAGGCATTATTTGCTCACAACAAAGCAAAGTCAACACAAAGTTATGGCAGGTAGACTAATTTTTTTTTTTAAATTTTAAGTTGGGAGGGAAGTAACATAGTGGACTATCCTACATTTCCAAAGTCCTACCAGCTCACACTAGTTAGGACAGGGGATTACATTTTTTTTTTTTTTTGAAAACTGTTCTGATAGGTCTCGGATGTTTTGATCCCTCCCTTCCCCTTCAAACTAAAGCAGAAGGGATTAACTACTCTAAGATGGTATAATTGATGGCTTAATTCAAAGGGTCTCAGGTGAACAAAGAAACCCCCAATCCAACCCCAGAATGCACTGTGTCCTTTAGTAGTTTAGAGGCAGTCACCTCTCTTCATCAATGGAAGACCCTCCAAGCCTGTCCAAGGCTTCTTTAGACTGCAGGTTAGAACTGCACTCTTGACTGTCAACATAACCTGCCTTCCAGAATGATATGATCCTACTTGCTCATAGTTCTTACTAAAGGTTTGGAGGTAACTTTTGCTTGCCTTTTTTTTATCAGAAAACTGTCTTTTCTGTCAACCATAATAACACCCTCTTCTATCAATTCTTCTTCAGAAATATACAACTGTAGTGTATATTTTAGCTAAACCTAACCATTAGAAAATGTTGAAACATAATGACTGAAGGGGAGCAGAAGATAGTTGCTTTTTCAGTACAGGGATTCTGGTTAATTCTATCAGAGCAATAGATTTTAACATATTTTGCTTGAGGTATCTGCAATTAAACTTTAACATTACAAACCTTACTTTGGCCATGTTTGCATTTTCACCGAAACTAAGCTTCCTAAAGGAAGCTTTGAGTACACATACTTTAATCCATATTTTCAAAACTGGGACTCATCAGGAAAGAATTCTTCAGAAACAGAGCATTTATTAAACTGTGGGTCAGTATTCATATAACAGTACCATGGCGCATTTGGATCAATGTGTTCTGCATCATCATGTTTTAACAGTCTCCACTTTAAACAGCTGGTGTTCTCACACTGTACCCACACTTTACCTATACAAAAATTACTATCTGTTACAGAATCCATATAATAGTCTTCTTACATGTCAGAGCTTGTCAAATACTTATTTTTTCTGAAACATAAAGAAAGGGTAGAATCAGATAAACACAACTTTTAAAAATTGTTACAGTCAAGACCACATTCACAAGAAATTCTCAGATAATGAAGCCCTAACTAATTATAGTCTGCGATCCACATTTGCTAAGGTTAGAGGCACAGGACCCTTGCAAAGTGGAAAAATCACAAACATCAAAATGTGTGTGCATGCAAGTTTGTGGGAAGAGGGCCAAGCAATGGGCATCAAGAGTTCAAAGCAGGTCAGGAAAAGGAGAGGGAAGGGGGCCCTATACTTCCGCTCTCTCTCACCCATCGCCTTCCATGGGTGGGTGGGGCATCAGGAGACAGTTTGTGGTGCTGAGAAATTGGGCCGTGAGTGATCTTTAGCTGACCAGGCAGCAGCTGGAAGAGCAGGAGGAAGACCACGAAGACCACCTGAGGTGGGGTTTTTTAAAGGTCTGCCTGATCAGAGCCACTGAGAGGGAAGGTTCCTCCTGGAAAAGAAGTAGTTGAGGTAGCAGGGCAGGAGTTGAAGAAACTCACAAATAATCAAATCTGTGAAAGTCAAACCCACAAATGTGGAGAACCAACTGTACTCAAAAGTAAAAGATAACTAACTCTTGCAGTTTGAGGAAAACTGTAGCAACTGAAGTTGCACACTTTCAAAATAAATTAGAATATTTAGTATTCTAAACTTTTCTGAAGAAGAGTTATGCAGAAAAATATGAACACAGGGAAAACATTAATAGAACAGGACAAAACTTGTTTGCCAACAATCCCACTTCCAAAGTAAAATGGAAGTAGCTATTCTAAGAAATGGAAGCTTTTGCCTATACATGATGGATAGCAGCAGCCAGTTTACATGGTGAGCCCTGTCTAGAAAGAATATCTCCCTAAAAACGTTGTTATCATGGTTATGATATGTCTGGTGAGAGCACTAGATATCCTTTTGATATCAAATAATTTGGCCTTTGCTTGACCTTTCTCTGCCACCCCACTCCACGTGTTTGCAGAGGTCCCCTGGACAAGCACGTAAGGGTGCAGCCATTAATGGTTGTGCATTCCAAAACCTCATTCAGGCAGGCAACTTAAGCCTCCCTGCAAACTGGCTTTGCTCGGCATGCACACACAAAGCCACACAGCCAAGAGCCAAGCCATTTCTTTATGACGGGCCATCAACATACTGGCCACATTATTGTTATTAAGAGCTAAGCCCATCATGCAAAACCTGACCTTTTCCAAATCCTTTGTCCAACTCCAAATTTCCTTTGTTCTCACTCAGCATAGCATAGCCTGTAGGTAAATTCCACCCTATAAAAAGTCCCCACTTTTGGGACCTCCTTGGAGTACTTTGGATCACCCTGGACTTCCATCTAGCCTTGCTGCCGGTTTGTCTAAGGAGCTCCCCTTAGCCAGCCATGCTGAGCTTTCTTCCCCAGAACCCCATCTTTCTCTCCAGGACTACGAGACCAGGTGTCGTATTACCCATTCCCAACCTCTCTATTTCTGCTTTCCGGTTAGCTAGCGTGTGTGTTGTCTTATTTGCTGTTTATTTCTCAATAAAACTATTATTTTTGTTACTTTTAAACTTGCCTGCCTGCTCTCTGACCTGAAGCCATAGACATAGGGTTAAAGATCCTTGCTAAAGTTACCCTGCCTCTCACTTAGCTGAGAGAGTGCTCGAGTTAAATTCCCCCAACTTGTGTTTTTATTTGGTTACTTGGGCGCCCCTCCCGGGACCCCCAACATACAGGGTAACAACGTGACTACTTGGACTCATATCATTTTTTAAATAGGACTGTGATGTGGAATTTGGTGCAGGCATGTATTCAGTCTTTACTTATGACAAAACTAGGGTGATTGTAAAAGACACGTGTAAGGTGAGGGGAATATTAAAGCTATAAAACTGGTTTGGGGAGTTGTGGTCTTTCAGTTGTCATTAAACTCTAATTCCATCTACTTTAAGCAGTCTGGCCTGTGTTAAGGTATGATGGGAATCATAATACACCCACATCTGGAGGGCCAAAAAATTCTCATCCCTGCCATAAAGGTCGAGTGAGAGGTTTGTGTGATGCATTACTTTTTTTCTTTTTCCTTTTCTTGTCTCTTTGGTAATAAGGCAACGGAGTTGTATTTTAATACCACTGCAATGAATGGCAATGACTTATCTTTTTGATATTATAAATAATTTATTCCAGTTACTTTTTTGACATAATTTTTAAGGACATTTTAGAGGCATTCTAACAGGAATGCCATTCTCTCTTAAACAAACTATGCTGTTAGATACTTGAATGAACAGCATACATATTACCTGGTATGCAACGTAAAGTAGAAATAAGCTCAATAGCAAAGTCTTATCATGCAGTTTGTTAACTGTTATGCTTCAGAACAGTTCACCCCAACTTGGCACTGTCCATATGTTTTGGATTTCAAATTCCATCATCCTCAGTCATTAATTGGATTAGTATGATTTCTAACATCAGCACTAATGATTGGCAAATCAGCTACAACTTGATATGCTAAAAATTTTCATGTGGTTTTTACTGTATGTAATATATGAATTTAAAGCCTACTAATGGTTAACTAAATATGTTAAGCCTTTTATACCAAAGTTCCAGTCTCTGGGTTTAGCTGAACAATGAATTAATTGCTAGCAGCAGGTAGATTGTTGAGCTTTTAACTTTTTAAACTTGAAGTTTTAAAATCAGTATGAAAACATGTTGGTACTCTGCTACACCAGTGTAATGGTTCATTAGACTAGTACACAGTACTGTCTGCAGGGATATACAGCAAATGCAGGAGAGAAAGCAGGTTGGGCATCAAGGGGGTAGTTTCTTCTTCTACCATCAAGGTCTTCCTCCCTGTTATCACCATTATGCAAATTAACTTCTATCACTACAACCGACATCTATACCACAATAGGCATGGGATCTCAGCAATTTGCTCCAATGGTATACCCATTTAACTGGAAATAAACTCAGCAATGACCAATGCAGAGAAATAGCAGATGACCCCCCCAAAA
Organism: Ctenosaura bakeri; assembly: GCA_948474755.1. Classification (NCBI taxonomy): domain Eukaryota; kingdom Metazoa; phylum Chordata; class Lepidosauria; order Squamata; family Iguanidae; genus Ctenosaura; species Ctenosaura bakeri. The sequence goes on along the minus strand of CAOLHI010001708.1, from coordinate 111,098 downwards.
AAAAGAACAAAGAAAGAAAAATAAAAAAATGGGAAGAACAAGATCTTTTATAAGATCTGAGAAACCAAAAGGAAGTTTAAGCAAGAGAAGGAATGCTCTACAACCAGCAAGGGGACACATTACGTGATCAAGTAGAAATGAAAAGGTGATTGAAACAATACACAGAAGAACTACAGTCCTCCCTCTACATTTGCAGACTTGACCTTCATGAATTTGATTATTCCTGAGCATGCATGTCTCCCCACCATGCCATTCTCTTCCTCCCATTTCCATGAAGTTTGGCCCTGTATGGAGAACTCACGCCAAGGCAAAACAGAAGGGAAACAGGTGACAGGTAGAGGCTTGTGCATGCCCTCCTTTTCCCACTCCAGAGCTATCCTTCCCATTCCTATAAATTTTGCCCCAACGCAGAGAACTCATGCCAAGGCAAAATGGAAGGGTTGGTGGGGGGAAAACTTGTGTGAGTTCTTCTCACCTGGACAAAATGCATAGGAATGAGAGAGGGAACTCTAGAGGTGTAAAGGCTCACACAAGCCTTCCCTCCCTTCCATTTTGCATGGGAATGGGAAGGGAGGAGCTCTGGGGGGAAGGCTGGCTTGCACAAGCCTTCCCTCACACACCCCCATTCCCTTCTGTTTTGCATGGGAATGGGAATGGGGAGCTCCAGAGGGAGAAAGGAAGGCTCATGTCAGCCTTCCCCCTCCACTTTGCGTGGGAATGGGAAGGGAGAAGTCCCAGAGGGGAATGAGAGAAGGAACAGGGGAGAGTTTTTCACTTTCTCACTTTCATGAGGGTTCTGTGCCCCGAACCCTCACAAAAGTGGAGGGGCTACTGTATATAAAAGAGACAAAAGGTTGATAGATTCATTCAAAGAAGAACCTTGAATGAAGATGAACCACTAATTTTAGAAAGTTAGGTTAAAGCTGCACTCACAGTACTTGGGAGAAATAGATCACCAGGAACAGCAGATGGCATACCAATAGAGAGCTTTAATCTACAGAGACAGAATATACTCTAGTTCTAACTAAAATCTGTCAACAAATATGGAAATCAAAAGAATGGCCTACAGATTGGAAACGTTTCCATATACATTCAAATCCCCAAGAAAGGGGACACCAGAGATTGCAATAACCACAGTAACCACATTAATTTCCCATGCAAGCAAAGTGATGCTCAAAATTCTACAATAAGGATTTCTGCCATATATGGAGCAAGAAATGCCAGAGGTCCAAGCTGGGTTCAAGAAAAGAAAAGGCACTACGGATCATATTGCAAACATATGTTGGATAATGGCGCTCACCAAAGAATTTCAAAAGAAAATCAGCCTATGCTTCATAGATTATAGTGAAGCCTTTGATTGTGTAGATTATGAGAAACTATGGATCACTCTTAAAGACATGGTTGTACCACAACATTCAACTGTCCTAGTGTATAACCTGTATGCAGAACAAGAGTCTACTGTTAAGTTAGAATATGAAGAAATTGAATAGTTTCCAATTGGCAAGGAGGTCAGGCAAGGCTACATTATATCATCCTATCTATTTAACTTGTATGCTGAACATATCATACATATAGCAGGATTAGATTCAGAACAAGGAAGTGTGAAAACTAGAGGAAGGAATATCAACAACTTTAGATATGCAGATGACATCACACTTCTTGCTGAAAACAGCAAAGATTTGGAATGACTACTGAAGAAAGTCAAGGTGGAAAGTGCCAGGGCAGGTTTACAGTTGAACACTAAGAAAACAAACATCATGACCACAGATGATTCACATAATCTTCAAATACATGATGAAGACATTGAAACAGTTTAAGATTTTCCATACCTTGACTCAGCCATTAATCAGAATGGAGACTACAGTCAAGAAATCAGAAGATTAGGACTTGGAAGGGCAGGTGTGAAAGAATCAGACAAGATCCTCAAGTGCCAAGATATTTAATACTAAGGTTAGGATTGTCCATGCCATCATATTTCCAATTTCTACGTATGGCTGCGAAAGCTGGACAGTGAAGAAAACTGATAGGAAGAAAATCAACTCATTTGAAATGTAGTGCCGGAGAAGGGTTCTACAGATGCCCCAAAGTGATAAAAAGAGAAATGAATGGGTCCTAGAGCAAATCAAGCCCAATTTCTCCCTTGGAAGCCAAGATGACTAAAGAGAGGCTGTCATACTTTGGCCATATCATGAGAATATGACTCTCTAGAAAAGACAATAATGCTTGGTAAGATGGAAGGCAGTAGGAAAAGAGGAAGACTGCATTACTGATGGATAGACTTAATGTCTCTAAATCTGCAAGATCTGAGCAAGGCAGTTACTGGTAGAAGGTGACTGGTAGGGTTTCTTGGATGTCTCTCAACCATAGGGTCACCATAAGTTGAAGTCAACCTGATGGAATTAACAAGAACAAACCTCAGAACTTGCTTACGAGTAAAACTAAACAGCACTGTGCTGTTACTATAATTACAGCACAGAATAGAAGGTTTATTACACATTGTTTACCTTTCTTCTTACAAATGTTGTTTAGAATAAAAAGTGATACAGGTGTTCTTTTATCTGCCTTGCTGTGGTTTGTGATGTTTTGAAAAATGATGTAAAAAGACATAACCAAGGGGGTAAACTGGCTACTACCTTTCACTATGACGCTGGCTGTTTGTGTTGGGGAGGAGCTACTTCTAAAACAAGGGGGGGTGTTATGCAGCCCTCCAGATGTTGTTGGATTGCAACTCCCATCAGCCTTAGCCAGCATAACCAACAGTGACAGATGTTGCGTGTCGCAGTCCTACATCTACAGAACCACATGATTCACATCCTTGTACTAAAGAAATACAGCAAGAATAGAATCATAGAACTGGAAGAGACCAAAGGGCCATCTAACCCCCTGCCATGCAAGAATCATAGAGGAAGAGTAACAAATAGTCCAATTCTGATTAAAACTTGTGTTGAAATTTTCCATGATTTTATTAATGGTGCTGGATAACAATTCTTATCGTTAGGGTTTATGGTGCATTTTGTAAATCGAAGAATGCAAACTGTGCCCCTCCAGAGGTTTTTGGCCTACATCTTCCATCAGTGCTAGGCAGCTATCATAGGGGATTATGGGTGCTGCAATCTAAAGACATCTGGAGGCAGAGTTGCTCACTGCTATTGTAAACAGACTACATATACTGTGCTTCTCTAAGCTGGGATACACTGTGGGCACGATTTGGCACTAAAAAGAGTAGCGTCACTCCCTTCCACATGCACGTTTATTAGGTGCCTTCAACTCAGCTCTTTTGGCAACCATATCATAGGGTTTTCTTGGCCAGATCACTGGTTTGCCATTGCTTTTCTCTTAGCCTGAGAGAGCATAATTTGCATAAAGTCAAGAATCTGAACTCTGGATTCCCAGAGTCCTAGTCCAACACTCAAACTACTGCACCATACTTGTTCTCTCACAAGTACTTGTTGTTGTTGTGTGCCTTCAAGTTGTTTCCAACTTACGGTGACCAGAAGATGACCCTATCTTGAGGTTTTCTGGGACTGAGAGTGTGTGAAATGGCCAAGGTCACCCAGTGGCTTCCCATGGCTGAGTGGGGAATCAAATAGCAGTTCTTCTCTCTTGTAAGTTCCCTGTCCCCTACCCATTATAGAATCCCCTTCTGTGATTTTAAACTTTTTCTTGCCTTAATGGTTACAATTTAATTCAATGTATACTGTTCAACTATTTAAAAAGTAACTGTTTTAATATTTGAGCTGTATGTCATCCTTCTCTTCCTTGTGTTTTACTAATATGAATGTCCCAGCTTTGGTAAAAGGCAAGGTATAAATTAACTAATGTATTATCATTGTTTGTCCTCTTTTCCTCAGTGTTTAATTTCTGATCACTCTGAAAACATTTTTGCTAAACAGCAACTGATAAAAAGGAACACACTGATAATCTAACATACAAAAGTCAAAGTTTGTCTGTGTCAGGTGAAGACCTCATATGATTGGCTGCCTGAGAAGATTCTAGGGAATCCTGGGGTCTGCAGTTTAGGGAGGAGCCTTAGAATTCCCAGCCAGAGAACAGGCCAGTTACTATGGAGATGAGGTCTAGCAGCAGAGAGGAGGACAATGTATTCTCTCAGGAATCCAACCTTAACTCTGAATACAGATTGGATTCGGGAATATGGGGAGAAGTTACAGGTACTGGACAAGACAGTTTGGGGAATTAGAGACACGGGATCTCAAATCTCTCTAACAAGTATCACCTATGAGAAAATAAAATGCCGGTTATATATGCTCGTAATAAATAAACTACATCCGGCCAGCCAACCAGCCCCGCCAACCATCATGTGGCTTAACGGGCAAGGGAGAAACGGCTACTGCCATTCCTGAGGTGAAGTGTGAGGTAACTCCTCCCTCACCACACAGCCTTGAGGCAGGAGGAAACGCTCCCAGACTACAACTCCCGTCTTCCTCGTTTAACTCTTCATACACCCCGGTGCATGATGGGAACGAACCTCACCTCTGGCTCTCCCACACAGGAGAGCGCTTCTATTTCTAGCGTGGTTCTCTCGCCTCGCCTACTCGCCGCGTGCCCGAGAACAGCAGCGAGACTGCAAATCCCGGCATGCCCAGCGGATGACGTCACGAGGTTATTCCCTCCCTCCCTCCGCCGGGCATTGCCGGTACACGTTGCTGGTAGGTGGGGAAAGAGGCGGGGCGGAAGGGTGGCTTCCTGGTTTTACCAGAGGCGGAAGCCGGAGGGAGGGGTGTAGGTCTCCCGGAGCTGCGAGGAGAGGAGCTCTCGCGCTGCTTCCGCTCGTTGGGCTGAGGGGAGGACGATGCGCGCCGTGAGGAGGCGGTGGCGGCGGGGGGAGCGGCGGACTCCGGGCCGCAGCGGCGCCTCCTTCCTGTTTCCCTCCGCCGTGGCTCCCGGGCGCTGCTGCTGACTCGTATGACCGGAGACGAAAGACAGCCGCGGCGGCGGTCCGCCCACTTCCGCGATGAGTTTGCTGTCCGAAGGTAACGCGTCGCTCTTAGAAGGGCGGCTGAGGTCTGAGGCGCACGGCCGGCTCCCCGACGCCCCCCCCAAGCCATGCCTCCCCTTCCCCTGAGTTCGTTCCCGGGGCTCCCAGGAGAGGCCTGTCTGCTGGAAAAACCCTCCTCCAAGGGCCCTGGGTTGAAGTAGTGGCGGTTCCCATCCTCCGCTGGGGGGTTGCCGGGCGTCCCTCGTTATCAGGGATGCCCCTCTGGCGCCTGGAGAGGACAAACCCTGTCAGAAAGCTTCTTTTTATGCAGACTCAAGGTGCCCCAAAATAGGGAGCTGTGGGCCCTTCGTGAAGACAGAAATGCAGGCCGCATGTAGTTTGTGCCTATGGGCGGTATGTTAAATTTTCCAGAGAAACACTGAGGCCATTTCTACACTAGAAATTCCAGAGGAGGTTGAAAGTGGAATCGTCGCGCTATAACTGGCTAGTGCGGAAATGGCCATTGAGTTCAGCTAACTTAGGCCGCTTCCGCACTAGACTGTTATAGTGGTGTTATTCCACTTTCAACATCCCATGGAAGGGGCCCCTTCCTAACCTGTAAACCCCAGGATTCCATAGGACGTTGAAAGTGGAATAACACCACTATAACTGTCTAGTGCGGAAATGGCCTAAGTTAGCTGAACTCAATGGCCATTTCTGCACTAGCCAGTTATAGCGCGACGATTCCACTTTCAACCTCCTCTGGAATCCTGGGGTTTGCAGTTTCGGGAGGGGCCAGGCGGCCCCTCCCGAAACTGCAAACCCCAGGATTCCAGAGGAGGTTGGAAGTGGAATCGTCGCGCTATAACTGGCTAGTGCAGAAATGGCCAATATCTTCCGTTGCCATCGAGGCAGAACACAAACTTGTGATTGTCAGTCTTGCAGGTCATGAAGGTTGACCGTCCCTTATTGCTATTTTGAAAACTTGGCAGCGCTCTCCGCTTGACCTGGACGTTCTCGAAGAAATGGCTGCGTTAGTAGATATGTTTACCGTAGGCAAGGTACCATGTCCTTGTCTGAATAATTGTAATGGATGTGTGTGTGGGGTGGGGATGGGGGTTTGGCTTGACATTAGCTATCCTTTACATTAACCCAAAAGTGAGAGTCCTTGTAAGGTGTTTTTCTTAATAAGTGTTCGATAAGGGTTCCTGCGTGGAAAACAGGTTATGCTGTGCTGGTTGAACGCTTCTTTCTACACAGCAAACACATAAGGTATTCTCTTTCTGTAGGAAAAAGAAAACAAGTATGCCAGAGAGACAGCCCTCTTGCCTAGACTTGTATAGAATGCTCAAACTTCCGTTGTTGTGAAAACAGGGAAGAGTCAGGTGCACCTGAAAGATGAACAGATTTTATTGGACATAAGCTTTTGTGGACTGCGGTAATGCATAAGATGAAGAAAGTTTATCCAAAGTGGAGCTTGTCAACCTTTAAAGGGCCAGCGGATTCTTGATTTTTCTGCAACAGCCTCACTGGCAATCCTTGAAATTTCTTTGTGAAGAGGTTTATTTATTTTTGTCCAGAGCAGCTAGTGAAATGTTACGGTGCATGGAGTAATATCTTGCCTTCTGTGCTCTTTTTTGGAAGGAAGGAGAGGGATCTTTCTCCATCTTTATCTGATGACACTTTTGTTCCTTGTGACTGCCCAGGGCAAGTGGTTTTCCAGTGATGTGGAAAACTGGCAAATATGAACCACCTTAACTTTGCAAATTTCTGTCAAGATGAGAATCATAAGTGTCCTTGTTTCTGGGGTTGTTGCAGCCATTGGAACAAGCTGTGGACAGTTGTGTACTGATGTGGCAAGTTTGCATACACTTTCGTTGTGAAACTGGCTTCAGTTTTGGAGGTTTTTTTGAATGTGACCCATGAGCGTGGCCATGTTTTTCCTAAGTTATCTCTGAATCAAGGAAAAAGCAAAACAAAACTACAAATGCCTCAACTTCAGTGCTCATGGATTGTGCACTTGCCTTGGTTGAAATACATCTGGAGATGTGCCAATCCTGTAGCAATGCATAAACTCACTGTCCAAAATAAACTGCATACCCAAAAATAACCTAGTGCACCCCCACCCTTTTATTTTAGGACCTCAAATAACCTAACCTTCTAGTGGCTGGCAAAGGATGAGTGTAGAGCTGCATTTCAGTGCTAAGTTGAGAACGGGGTTTTCCTCCTCTTTAGAAACCTCTTGCCTTCAGTGCAATAAACAGAGTAGGGACAGGGCATTGCATTCCCTCTTGCACTGCCCTGTGATCACTTGCTTGTATGTAATTCCTGGTTGCAGATGACAATCTGGTGAGTTATAAAATACAAGGTAGCCATAGATTAGTGTGTTGTTCAAGTTTATGTGTTGTTGTTGTTAATTGTCTCCAAGCCAACTTAAGGAAGAAATGAATGAGAGAGCTCCAAGAGTCTGGCTCAGACTTTGTGAACACAGGACTGTAGCTTCCTTGGTTGATGAAACCCTCGAGAAATATAGTTGTCTTCTCTTCCTTCTGGCTTCCATCTTACCAAGCATTATTATATTTTCTACTGAGTCATATCGTCTCATGATCTGGCCAAAGTACAATAGCTTCAGTTTGGTCATTTTGGCTTCTAGTGAGAGTTCAGGTTGATTTGCTCTTGGATGCATTTTTTTCATGTTTGTATTAGTAAACCACAGTCAGGAGCATGATGAACAAAAATACTAAGATTGCTGTTAACATAGGGTCATGGAACCAGCTGATCATCATTGCATTATGTAAATTGGATGGATGTTGAAAGAGTTAAGAGGAAGTACAATTGAAGAGAAATGTGTTTGGGTGGGGCTACTTACCAGTTGCTCAAACCTGACAACATGCCTACTAGAGCCATGTTTAACATATGACCAACAGGAATGTTGATTTCATGTGAAGGGTGAGGAATATGGACAGTGTTGTATGTAAACTAAAGCTTTTTTGAAAAGGTGTTTCACAATGAACTGGAGGGGGCAGGCATTCAATATTTCAGTTTTGAATCTTTGGTATAAAAGAGCACAAGTCTTTCTACTTTCACTTTTGGTAGCAGGAAAATGGATTGAGGGATAACTAAGAACAGATGTAAAGCAATCAGTACTTGGAATTTATAGGTCAGTGAGAATGGTTAGAAATGAAATCAATTTCTTTCTTTCTTTCTTTCTTTCTTTCTTTCTTTCTTTCCTGCCTTTTTGCTAGAACTAGCATGCAAAGTGGCTCATAACAAGATAAAACTATGTACAGATTAAAGCAGGTACAGAAAAAAGCAGAAAATTGGAATATTAAACATAATTAAGCGATTGTACAATGCAATCCTATTCATATTTATTGTGAGCCAGTCTCACTCATTTCATTGGGACATACTCTTAAGTAAGTGCATATAGAATAGTAGCCATAGTATTATAGTACTATATAGTTTTAAGAAAATACATGTATAACCTTTTTAAAGAAAAGTTTCATTAACCATTTAAGGAACCTTGTCTGTCAAGAGTGAATCCTGTTACTTTGATTCTTACTTTGTTCAGGGTCCTTCTGGTCTTGGAAAGTAGTTTAATCACTCAAAGCAAATTGGGTTTCCGCTTGACTCCAGTAGTCTCAGATTCTAGTCTTGACTGCCTTTATGTGTATTGTCAGCTCTCCTGCTGTGTGAGGTCTTAAGTCCAGGAATGAGTGAACTGTAGCCTTTGGATTACAGGAAGCCCTCACTCTCATTTTTGCACTCCTGAGACAATTAGAAAGTCTACAGATATCTCCTTCTTATGTTGGTTGACATATGTCTTTTCACCTGACAATGCCCAAGACACATGAAAACCACCTGAAAACACACTTGCTTGCCTTCATTTCCAGACACCCGGAAACCATGCAAAACAGCCAAACAGGAACTGGAAGTGATGCAGCCTCACTTCTGATTCACTAGCAATGCACGGGTGTGATTTGCCACAAGTGTGCAGGAGCAAAAAAGATGCCCTACCCCTTTCTTAGTCATTTATGAAGGTACAGGATGGTCTAGGTTGGCTTTTTAGCCTATATATTTCACATTTCTCTCTCTATTTCCATGCTTTTATCCCAAGATAATTTTGGAGCCTTCCAAGTTAAAATTGGAAGTTCCACAGCAGGGGAGTTTGAGTCATCCCTGAATGTTGTCCATGCCCTATATACCATCTCAGAAAGATAGTGTTATCTTTAAAAAATTCTGACAAACAGATTGCTTTTAAGTCTTTGTAAGATTCTTGTTCCCTACCTTTGCTCCTCTAGACTATGAGAGTTTGTCTGTCACAGATACTATCATATCTGTCATGCAGAATCTCCTTTACAGAAGAATATTTCCTTTGATTTAAAATTCTGAAGTGTAGCATATTTGCATCTGTTGTGTTACAGAACAAACAGCCCAGCTGTTGTACTCTGAAGGCACTATATCTTGTCTGATCTCAGAGGCTAAGCAGGGTCAGGCCTGATTAATATTTGGATGGGAGTCTGCCAGGGAAGGCCAATTGTTGTAAGCTATATTCAGAAGAAGGGAATGGTAAAATACCTGAGTACAGTGAGCCCTCCACATTTGTGGGATTCACTTTCACTGATTTGATTATTTGCGAATTTCTCCAACCCCTGTCTCCCCTACCTCAGTGCTTCTTTGAGGGGAAGGGGAAGCTTTCCCTCTCTGTGGCTCTGATCAAGCTGCACAGTGCTTTAAAACCCCACCTCTGGTCCTCCTCCTCTCCCAGAAGCTGCTTGGCTAGCTGAAGATGCTTAATTTCTCAATTTCTCAGTGCCACAAACCCTCTCCCAATATCGTCATGCACATCCAAGGAAGGAGATGTGTTAGACAGGAAGTATAGGACCACCATGCCAAGCCACCCCCTTTTTCTGACCTGGTTAGGACCCTGGGTGTCCCTGCTCTCTACCATGCCTCTGCCCCCTTCCCACAGAAACACACAGATTTTGATATGTGTTATTTTCTCACTTTTGTGGGGGTTCTGCACCCCACCCCTAGCAAATACGGATGGCCTATTGTATTCCTTGCTTAAAAATCCCTTATAGAACCCCTGAGATCACCATAAGGTGACAGGTGTCTCAAAGGCAGATAATTTTACTTTTTAAAGCATCCAGTTCATATATTTCATCTGTGAAAACTAGTGTTAGAGATTAGTATTTTCATGGCGAATTAAATTAATAAGAAAGGTTGTATCTAATAACAGAGACATAACTTTTCCAATTAATTTAAAATGCATGGAAGCAGTTGATAGTAGATTGTGTAATTCAGTGTTTCTCAGGCTATCTGATGTGGGGAGCTCACAGTTTTTCCCCTAATGTGTCAGGGACTGATGCCATATTTGTGCTCATTGGCTACGATGATTTCTTTCTTTCTTGGAAATACTTGGTGGACTGGTAGCTGATGTGTCTCACATACCAACACTGATCTAGAGACCACTTTGAGCAGCACTGATGTAGTCATTACATTATGCTACTCTTGCATGAAAAGAAAATTTCCTTGGCTATTTCATTTTTCTCTCAATTCATGAATATTCATTTCAGCATCATGTGTAGGTGTTAAAACAAGAATTCAGACTGAATCAAAACTAGATGTTACTAACTTGAGAAAAACAGTCAGCATTGAACTTGAACTATTACTTGAAAGTTCTTGTTCATCTGCTTCTAGTGACTTTTGCTTCTAGTGACTTTTTCAAGGCTTTGAAGCTGACACCTAATGAAGGGCAGAACAACTCCATAAGTTTCTTTCTGACTGCAGGGAGAGTCATGCAGGCAGCCTTTTGGCTTTTAAGTTGGGTTCTTTGCTTACATAGATTTAAACTGCTGGACACTGTTCATTTTGTATATACATGTTCTTAATTGATTTGCTTCCACTTTTTAATTATAATTTTGCATTTTATGTTACATTTTATTTTTAGCCACTTTATGAGCTATTTTATATTTGAAAGGTAGACTATAAATATAATACATTAAATAAGTGGTGGGGAAAGAAGAGAATAACTGACAGATTTAGACTGAAAGTACAACAAAATTCTCATGCTGAATTTACTCTGATGTTGTCTTTCAAATGTTCATCTCTCATTTTACACAGTGCCCATATTACACACAATTGGTAGTAATATTTGGAAGAATTGTTTTTACAGATGTTTTAAATTACTGTAGAATCAGAAAATGTAAAGCTATAGTGTGGCTTATGAAGTGTGATAACAGTGAAAATATAACAGAAGTCCTACTGCATATTTTTAAGTCTTAAATTTTTATGTATTTACTTATTTACAAAATATTTTATTATAATATATATTTATAAAAATATATTAAATATTCATGATTTAAATATTTAAAATGCAAGTTATATAAAGTTAGGCTGTTCAACATCACTATGTTCTTTTATTTAGTTGTCATGGATGAATTAGCTGAAGATGACATTGATATTTTGAACCATGAAAAAGCAGACCTTCATCATAAGCGAGATGGGGAAATTCCAATTCCAGTATATACAGGTGAAGAGTCAGTTGCTTCACATTTTGCACTTGTCACTGCTTATGAAGACATCAAAAAACGGCTAAAAGAAACTGAAAGGGAGAACTCACTCTTAAAGAAAAGAGTTCGAATATTAGAAGAAAAAGTAAGTAACTGTTTTGCACATTTCTGCTATGTTGCATGAGAAGGTTCATTCATTTTTGATAATAATGGTTAAAAGTTCTGAAAAGTTTTTTTTTCAAACTTATAGTTAAAATTTATCTTCAACCACAGCTATGATAATTTTTTAAAAAGCAAGATATTTGTTTTTCAAAAGGTAATACATAACCTAAGATAGCTAGCTGTGAATTTGTCGAAGCTAACACATTTGCCTTAATAATATTAAATATTTACATTGGATAATATTTGGATGTGAATACTGACACTAGGAAAACATAATCTTCTCATTCTGATCTTTTAGCTACTCGGTTCTCATCTGGAAGAAACAGCAAGCCCTGTAGGTCGTGAGCAAGTTAACAAAGCATACCAGGCATATCGAGAGGCTTGTATTGAACGAGATAATCTGAAAAGTAAACTGGATAAATTGGTATGTTTTTGTGTCATGGGTGAAAAAGAATCTGGAATATTCTGTGGGTGCAGTGGTGGAAAGATAATGTAATTACTAGAATAAACAAGATTAGCATGCCTGGCCATTGCAGCAAATACTTTTTATTCATTCCTGTCACAAAAAATATTGAGTTTAGTTGAGGTAAGCACTAAAATCATGTTGATCTTACTATAGGAGCTCAACATATTTAAGGGTGTCTGTTGTTGATTTTTTTTCTTTTTAACTGAAATCGATTTGAAAAGTTCTTATTTATAACTGAGTTCCTGCCTGGTGTGTTCTTTTTCTGTTTATGAACTTCCATGGAATGGAAACTAAAAAAATGGAGCAAAGATTAGAGATTTTAGGTTTCATTAATGTTGTAGGTTCCCTTCAAACATGTATAGCTGTATGAACATAAAAACAAGTGAGAACTGGAACAAAATATTGCAGGGCATCCTCCCCCTTCCAGCACAAGTGTCTCTGTTCAGGATTCTAGCCAACCTCATCCTCCTCAGGATACAATAAGCCTTTCACGCTTTCCAATGTGGTAAACCAGCAGTTGTTTTCTCCACTTTGCCAGAAACTAGTACCGTATTCATGACATAGTATTATGGTGTTCAGATCATTTCTTGGAAAGGTGCTATGAACTGGCATTTGTCTGTGAACCACCAATTTGAGCAGGACTGGTGTAAGATACTCAATTCATCCTTCTTCCTCCATTTCCCCAGCCTTCTGTTTTTCTATTCCAGCTAATTCTCAACATTTTGTTGCTTGTAGAGGCCATTGGGCTTGCTCAGTCCTTATTTGGCTGTAATTTTTTCTCGTCCTACTCCTTTTGTACATCTCTGCATATCTCAGGATCCACCCATCAATGTCAGTACTTCTCTCTTGTTTTTCAGTGGCCCGTTTTGGCTCCAGTTGGCAATCTATCTTGTGTTTGCTGTTAGAGAGAATGATATTTGGCCTGACACAGAGGTTGTAGATGTATGTAGCAAGTGTCACAAATGTGTATTTAAAGAAATTTGTCAATGTGGTCCAGAATCTTTGGGAGACAGAGAACAAATTGTTATCAAAAACTTAGTGATTAATCTAGAAAATCCACCAGCCGTTTAAGTCCATTTTTATAGTCTGGCTTAATGGCAACAAGATTTGGTTTTGTTTCTTCTCATAGTACACTCTTTCATGGCATGCAGGAATCTGACATCTTTCTGATTTTGACATTATAGTACTTTAGAAACAATAGAGTAGATCTCTGATAGCTTAGCCATCACTTCATGAAAAGCTAGGCATTACATCTCCCAGTATTTCAGGCATGTGCTGATTTTATCAATGACTAACAAGTTGGATAGACAAAATCCTGACAGTATGTCTCTCCCTCAAATAGATAAAAGAGAATACTGAGTCCTTGCAAAACATGAATGAGCAGCTGCAGTCTAAAGAAGTGGAACTACTGCAGTTAAGAGCTGAAGTGGAAACTGAACGAGGTATGTATTTTCTGTCAATGCATGTGCTTGACTACAGAGCTGTGTACACAACACATTGTGGTCCACTGCGTGTTTCTTTCCCTCATCTAATTTAGTTTAACAGGATATCCTTGCAGTAAACTATGTAGAATCCAAGCACAGTGTCTTAATATTTGTTGGTGGAATCATTGTTGCTATGACTATGTATCACAATATTACCTTCACAAACCATGATGCTATATTTAGAGAATGGAGGTTGTTTCTACTTCTGGGTACACAGATCAGTTGTGGGGAGGGTACTTTCTAATAGCAATTTTTGCACCTTTCAACTTAGGGTGGAATTTATTGCCAGACAACTCAAATTCCTACCTCATTTGTACATTATCTTTCAAAAAATTCACAGGACAGTTTATACTAAGTTAAAATTGCAGTTAAGGAAATTAAAACAAATAATGAAAACAAAAACATTAAAAAAACGCGGTATGAGTAGAGTCTGAAGCAAATGTCTACTGCCAGTAAAGCCATGTACAGCCTTTTTTTCCAAAAGCCGGGGGAGACAAACATGTCTTTGCCTTGCACCAAAATCACTTTGCAATGGACACCTGGCAATGGTCTCCATAGTTGTGAGGGCATCACCATGCAGGCTCTTCAGATGTTGTCAATGCCAAGTTGCAGATGGTGGAGTGCATGGAGAGGTTCTTCAGTTGAAGAGTAGGCACATGTGAAGCAGAGTGGTTCTTTAAATGTCCCTATTGCAGCTTGATACCATTTTAGCATTTTATATCAGATTCCAAAATAAACTGGGAGACAGTGCAGGTGGCAGAGCTATTACAATGTCCCAAGTAACTGCAGTGTCAGAACTGTCTTTGAAGTTATTTATCATGCATAATGTTGAGACCAGGCACTTTCCAGATGGCTTGCAGCTGCCATAGCAGCCTAAACTGCTAGAAGATACTTTTTGCCATAGAAACAATCAGTACTTCCATCTGGTACCTCCAGTGATAAGTGATCAGTTAACACTCTCAGACTGCAAACATGTTCCTGCACGGGAATTGCAGTTCCATCCAGGACAAACAAGGCACTCATTGCCACAGTCTTTGGCTTGTGGTGAGTTTCAATTTGTTGGTTCTCATTTATTTATTTATTAAATTTATCTTCTGCCTTTCTTCCAACACATGATCCAAGGCAGTGTACAACATTTTAAAAGCACAGTATAATTTAAAAAGTGTTAACACAGAAGTTAAAATACAATTACATTTCTATTTTAAAAACACAAGTTAAAAATAGTATTAAAAGGGACTTGAAAACAAAATTTAAAAACTGTACCCTCCCCCTCATGCTATTAAAAGCTTTATCTGTTACATGCACTAAAAATGAAACTCTTCTTTTAATAAAAAGGTCTTCACCTGCTGGCAGAAATACAGTAGGGCCAACCAAGACCACCAGAAGAAGGGTATTCCATAACTTTGGAGCAATCACTTAGAAGGTTCTCTCTGTTGTTCTCACCAGATATGTCTGGGATGGTTGTGGGACTGAGAGAAAGCCTGCTCTTACAGATCTTAGAGCAGAGGCAGGGGCAGGGACCCAAGCTGTGTAGGACTTTAAAGGTCATAGACTGCCTTTTGAATTTTGTCTGGAAGTAGATCAGCAGCTGGTGGAGTTATTTTAACAAGGGGGTTATATGATGCCTATAGCCTACCCCAGTCAGAAACCTGGCTGCAGCATTTTGATCCTGCTGGAGTTTCCAAACCATTTCCAAAGCAGCTGCAGATCAAATGTGTTACAGTAATCCAAATGGGATATAATCAAAGCAGGAGTCGCCATAGCCAGATCTGACATCTCAAGGAATGTCATCCTCAAGGTCCTCATCTAGTGTATTACAGCATTTAGGAACCAATAAATGCTATTGGAACCTCATCTGAACTGGAAGATAACAAGTTAGGCATCTTGACACCTGTCTCCAACTTCAGGATGATCTCATTCAATGTGGTCATTTTGATATCAAAAAGTATGGGAGGAAGGGTACAGAATAAAGCCCTGAGGGGCTCCATAATATAAATCATAGGGAGTTGAGCATTACTCCCATAGCATCATTTTCTGAAAATGGTTATCAAAGCAGGAGTATAACCACCTTAACCACTACTGTAGTCCTCAACCTAGACAGTCTCCATTAATATTGGATCAGACAGTGTGCTGGATACTTCCATAGATTAAGAGAACCAACAAATGATGTTAATTGCAAAGAGGTGAGTCATTTCACATTCAAACTGTCTTTCAGACTTGTTAAGAGTATGCCTAGAGGTCAGGTTACAAGAGGCCATTATAGAAGGTGTTACCCTGTATGTTGGGAGTCCCGGGAGGGGCACCCAAATTACCAAATAAAAACAGAAGATGGGGGAAATTAGACTCGAGCACTCTCTTAAGCTAACGAGAGGCAGGGTAACTTTAGCTGGGATCTTTAACCTTATGTCTACAGCGTCGTGTCAGAGAGCGGTTAGACAAGTTTAAAGTAACAAACAATAGTTTTATTGATGACAAACAACACAAAGACACGACATACACTAACTAACTGGGAAATAGTAATGGAGAGTTTCGGGAGAATGAGTAATACAACACCTGTTCACGTAGTCCTGGAGAGAAGAGGAGGTTGAGGGGAAGAAAGCTCAGCACGGTTTGCTGAGGGGAGCTCTCTGGACAAACCGACAGCAAGGCTGGATGAAACTCATGAGCGATCTGAGGAAGGCTCGGAATTGGGGACCTTTTATAGGGTGGATTGTACCTACAGGCCATGCCATGCCATGCTCGGTGAGAACAAAGGAAATTTAGAGCGCGACAGAGGCATTGGAAAAGGTCAGGTTTTACATGATGAGCTTAGTGCTGGATGACAATAGTATGGCCAGTATGCAAATAGCCCAACATAAAGGAATGGCTCGGCACTCGGCCGTGCGGCTTTGTATAAAGTCGCACTGAGCGAGACGGTTTGCAAGAAGGAGTGGTCCCTAAAGCATCGGAGAGGCATTAAGTTGCCTGCCTGAATGAGGTTTGGAATGTACAACCATTAACGGCCATGCCTATTACGTGCTTGTCCGGTGGCCCTTGCAAACACGTGGAGTAGGGTGGCAGAGAAAGGTCACATAGAGGCCTAATAGGTTTGATATCAAGAGATATCTAGTGCTCTCACCAGACATATCATAACCGTGGTAACAAAGGGACTTTCCTAAATGAGTGAAGGATTATTTTGCGCTAGAAGAAGTTGCTTAGTTGTACTTGGATTGACAAAACCTTGCAGTCACATCCAATGATATATCCTCGATTTTACTTTCAACAGCATGGGGGCTGACAGCAAGAATACAAAACTATCACCTGCCAATAAAAATGCCAAGTTATCATAGGAAGAATTCCACACATGGAGAAGGTTGAATTGTGTAAATATTATTGTGATAATGCAAGACATCTCTGTAGGAAAATGGGTGAATTTTATTGCATTGTTAAACACATTTAAGAGGGAAAATAAATCCAGTTAATTTGGAGTAATCGTGATGCAGCAAGTTTTGTTTGAAAAAGTAATAAAAATGTATAGTACTAAACAATATATTTATTGTAATATAAAATATATATAGAAAGATATACATATTGTGGATAGCAAATGAGATCTTCATCCATTGGTGTAAATCTTTGGAAAGGAAAGATTAATTACACCAGAGATAGCGTTTTCTCTTTCTCCAGTCTTTTATATCAAGGTCAGAGTTTAGAGGAAAAAAAAGATGTATAAAATTTGGTTAAGTTAGTTTCCCATCAGTGGATCCGTTTGGAACATAACAGAGATGTATGTCTTAGGAATCAAAAAATGTCTCATTTTTTGCCTTGGAAGAGATAACATGGAATGCACTATCCCAAAATTAGGGGACCCGCAGTTTAGTCAGTAATTACGATGATTGAATGGAACCTCAGTGATCAGAGGTTGAAGAAAAGCATGGGGGTTAGACAGTTACATAATACTAAGAAAGTTCTACACATGTGGCCATTATGGGAAGCAGTGCTGGCACTAGATGGGTCTGCTTCTTGACCCAGCATTATAATTCTTGAGAGGCTGAAATAGTACTGCTTATTCTGGATTGTTTTGAAAAATGTTTATTCATACCAGAGACCTGAAAATGTTTTTAAGGTGATGGGGCTCAAGATTGGCAGGCAGATCACTATAAATTTTGCATACTTGTAGAGGAGATGTTAGGAGATGTTCTCAATGGTGTGAAAATAAGAAGTCAAGAAAGTGTGGAATGGAGTGCAAAGATAGTAAGTGTGTAAGTATATAAATTTGTTAGTTAGTTAGTTAAAAGTTTGTATAGTAAGTTAGTAGATAAATTTGGCTTGGATGGAATTGGTTTGTATGATTTGATTTGTGCGTATCTGTGTTGTTGTTTTTTTGTTTTTTTGTTTTGTTTTTAATGTTATTTGAATAAAATATATTTTTAATAAAAAAAAATTTGCATACTTGCATATAAAAATAGTAAGAACAAAGAATACAATGAGTAGTAATAATACCATAAACAGTTATCAGTGTGACTGACATAAAGATAACAGAATAATAAATGAAATGATGTAAACTTGTTTGAAGCCTAACATTAATATATCAAGGAAAGTAGAAAACATATTAGACCCTGTTAAGCAAATACAAAGTTAGATAAACTAGGACACTTCTGGTTGTTAGTTCCTTGGGGAGTCACAACTATATAGGTGTCTTAGTGGTCCTGATAATTTCAGAGGTGTCTCAGCCCGCCTCCAGCCTAGTCTAACTAGACATTTGTGTTTTCACTTCCAACTGCTTTACTGAACTAAAAAAACATGTGTTCTTATAAGGAATCATATCATGAGTGGTACTCACTGGGATCTTCTAAACATGTGATGTGAACCCAGCCTTCAGATTTTCCTTTTGATATTACAGTATATGCACATGCTAGCAAAAGATTCTAGGAGTCAGTTTTAGTAAACCAGCATATGATAATTTGTACAATAAAGCTTTTTCCATCTGAAATATTCATTACTGTGTGCTGGTTGTTAATAGTGTAGTTGTTTTATAATTGGGAAACTACTTGTACATGCCTTTCTGAAAGTCAAATGAAAACTTAAGATTCTATCCCCATCAAACTTCAGTGTTGGATTATACTTTGACTGAGTTATAGATTGTATCCTATTTCTTGGCAGTATTGAAGAGTCTGAGTTCTAATCCATCCAACTGGGAAATAGACAAGCTGAATAATGCCCTAAAGATGCACAGTTTGGAGCAAGATTTGGAGAAGCTGAGAGAAGAATGCAACAGTCTTAGAAAAGAACTACAAAAATCGCTACAGAAGGTATTACTGCATTATAGATTCTGTTATCAAGATGTGGAAAAGAGAGTGCATGAAACTCTAAATGTTAGTAGGTTCTACAGTCTAATAGTTCAATTTCTGTCTGAGAATAAGACACCAGCCAACATGGGAGTCATGCTTTCCCTTGCCTGTGATGTGCAGACTGCGGTGAATGTACTACTACCCCATCAGCAGGTATTGCCTGAAGCTCAGTTGGATTCAAAGCTGTAGTCAGGGAATGCAAAAGTAACAGTTTGGGAAAAAATGCAGTATCGAATTTGTGACAGTCTCTTCCAAATTAGTGCCATTCAAATGATTTACAAGGTGGAGTTAAGGCTGTGTTCCACTGCACTACAGTGTCATGCAATTTTAAAATACGTTTGTTTGCCTCTCTCTGCAAAACAAGTTGTTTATATAATTTTCAACTAATTTATCAACAAGTAAGGATTGCTGCTTCTATTTTTTTTTTGGTTCTTTCTTATTCCTCTGGGTGTGCTAATGGACTGATTGCAGTTAGTGCTTCATTGATGGTTTGGTAGAATATAACTTAGATTGGTTTAACACTTTTTAAATAGCAGAAACCAAATTGCAAATTTCAGGAAGGTCCACTAGATGGTGCTAAATGCAAAATTGTAATTTGATGGTAATAGTGTTAACCTGGAGGAGAATTGGCATTTTATCAACTGTTGCTTAAAATTTACTGAACTGAGCAAATAATCTGTGGCAATTAAGTAATTTATGGTACATGTTGCAGTAACACAGCAACCTGTTTCTTATTAGTGCTAGTGAACAGTCATGCTACTACACTTCAGTAAACTCTCAGTTTGTAAAATGGGGTGTGACTCAAGTGAGGTTATCAAGAATCCGCATGATTATAATAAAATATAAATCCTATGGCTAGTAGTACTTCTGCATTTCTGATGGCACAATGAAATTTGAAACACTGGTGTGTAGCAGTCAAAATGGAACTATACTGTAGTCACTAGCTTCTAAATAAATTAGAGAATTTCTTAAAAGCTAGTGGCTAAATCTTTACTTATTTCTTTTCAGGCTGAATCCCAGGAAGGAACCTTAATAAATGGAGAGTTTGTCCAACAGCAGGACATTTATAGGTATGAAGATTCCTGGAATTTCTTTCATCTTTGTTATAAAACGACAGTACATATCAGTTATTGTAAGTAATCATTTCACATCTGTTAACTCCAGAGACAACTAGTTTGAGTAGGAACAAAGTTGGGGAAGACCTAACCACAGTCAATCATGCCTTAGTGACATTCAAGGGAGCATATTATGATAGTTCAGTGTGTGGCTGTATTTGAAGAGTGTTCAGATTTGACAGCTAGTCCAGAACACATCTTCAGGACAGTTCGTAGAGCACTACCTTTGATCTGAGACAACTTCAGTGGCTTCTTGTTGGTTTCTGGGACCAATCCAGATGTAATCTTTAAAGCCTTGATTCCCATCCTTGTGTTTCCAGGTGATGTTGGGCTTCAATTTCCAGAAGCCACTATGGCCAGTAGTAAGAGATATGGGGAGTTATAATCCACTGACATGTGGGGACCCACAAATTGAGAACAGAATCTTTGTGGCTGAAGAGAGAGGTATAAATATTTTAAATAAATAAATAAATAAAAAGATAACCTCAAATGCTGACTTCTCCTCCACAAACCTGTGTATTTGCATAGAACATATGCAAATACCTTGCTGTTTGTTCTTTCCATCAGAAGCACAGTGGATAATCGTGCTAGATAGGGTCTTTTTGGTAGTAACGCCATTGCTGTGGAAGTCTTATCCTTGGAAGGTTTGTCTCACTTTCAACATGATAGCCTTAGCTGATTAGTGAAAAAAATTTTTGTCTCATAAGAGTACAGGAGTAAGAGTAAAGTTATTTTACACCAATTGCAAATAAGTCTGTTGGTTATTTGTTAATTTTGTGGGTACCTACCATGGGTTGTCTTCTGTTTTATGGATGATTCTTGGTTAGATCCAGACGGAATTAGGCTTACATGAAATAAGTAAAACCAATACAACTTAGTCAAGCCTCTTGTTAGGTTCTGTTGATTTCACTGGGTCTTTTCTTTGACTAAATCTAGATCTCACCTATTGTTTTTATGTTGGAGTAGAAATACTTACAATAACATGGTATGCTGTGCATGTAAAATACCTCATATTTAAATAATGAACCCAGACTTTGAAGGCAAGAGGGTATGGTGATTGAAGTATATTATCAAATGTAACTAGTACATAATTACACAGTTCATTAAATTAAATAGGATCAAAAGTTTGTAGAAATGAATTCAAAGGCCATTGCATGTCAGAGTTCAGGTGGTTTGTGAGAAAGAGACACTTTTCTTTATGAAGTCTGCAGGTGATGTCATCATGAGATAAAGATTTCAGCTATTGCTTTGTATATAATAATGGCTACACTTTCGGTTTCTTGGTCTTCTAGCCATTATTTCGATGGTACCTTAAAGATACCTGATCTTGTCTAATCTTGGGAGCTAAGCAGTGTCAGCCCTAGTTAGTACTTTGAGGGGAGACTGCCAATGAATACCAGGCGCTGAAGGTTATATTTCAGAGGAGGGAACTGGCAAAACCACCTCTGAATATTCCTTGCCGTAAGATTTTATGAAGCAGCGTATTACCTGGTCTCTTGTTCAAAATGTTGGAGGAATCTGTGTTGTTTGTACTTTCTGCTTGGCATCAGTCACAGGCTGTGGGTGGGTGCTGCAAAAGATACTTGCACAGTGACATAGCAGAGCAGACATGCCCATAGCCTGCAATGCCAACCTGCTGCTGCTGGGAATGTCCTGGAAAGAAGAGGATGGGGACACTTAAAACATGCAGTACTCTGTGCTGATTAAAGATTGGACCTACAGGTTAACCAGTGACCTACCCTTCAAAGCACTGTATGTGTGATGTGTAGTGGAGCTTTCAAACTCCACATGCTGAGAAAAGACATCAGGGCATGTAACATAATTATTGATGTTTCTGCTCTTCAGAAATGCATTTTCCCTGTTTTCCACATGAGGGAGAAGGAGGACCTGGTTGGAAGAGGTCATTTTATTGTTACTATGTGGCTTGCATCAAAAAAAGGGAAGAGGGCAAACATGTCAAGAATATTTTGGCACTCTGTGTTAAATAACTTATATAATATACTCTTTAATCTCAGCTACTTATTTTAATTATCTGGTTAATGTTTCTGCTTCTCCAAAACAATATTCTGGTAGCTATTTGGTTAGCATTGCCATACTATATTAGGGAATGTTTTATTTCTGAAAGCATTTCTTGGATATGCAAATTAGCACATACAGACTTTGACAACAAGTCCACAGCTCTTTTCACACCTAGAGAAAGTTCTTTGAAATGTTTGTTTCAGCAAGTACCCTTTGATTTAATTTGACTGTCAAGATTCATTTACCTGATATTCTTGTGAAATAGTTGTCACTTTTCAATGACATATGACATTTCTTTAATCAAATATGAATTTTTACTTAAAAACAGCTAAGCTCCAGTGTAGTGCTGATTTATAAAAAAAACCTGTGGTATGGGATTCCTGCATTGTTTTTACTACTGCAAGAAGAGAATCATAGTTATAAGTTTTTCCTACTGAACAACTATAGTGCAGTTGAGGAAAAAGAAGTGACACTAGAAAAACAGTCTTAAAGGAAAGCAGACCAATTAAAATAAGCTTATTATGATGTGTTGTGTGTGTTTATAGTTGAAGAAAAATCTTTGGTTTTTTGGTGCTTGCTGAATATATTTGTAGCTCTTTCATCTCTTTCTAGAGTTGTTTTTGCAGATCCTTTGATCTTTCCCCAAACCTAAGATTCTATTTCCATTGAGTTTAATGCATTCTTATTTTCTTTAGGGCCAGTAGAATCCATTTTGCATATTACTGGAAATCCATTGATTTATTGTTATCAAATATAGATGAAATCAAACTTCCTCTGCTGCGTTTGGTGCACATCTGAACCCAAAATTCTGTATCCCAAAGGGCTAAACTCTGTGAATGTTCCATTAGTGATAGAAATTTGACCCCTGATAATGCTAAACATTTGTTCAGATATAGTTATTAAAAGTGGCACATGCAACGTAATTGTTGGAAAATGTTCTGTCCCCAGGGGCTTGAATGGGTCATTTCCCTCTCTTACCCTAGCCTCCATTTTCATCCCTCTCCCTCCAGCTGTGACTCCTAGCATTTGTGTCTCAGTTATTCTTAAGATTTCACTGACAAACTCGTAGTCTGCCTTGTTATCTAGATTTTTAAAAACCGTTTCCTCTCAAGAGTCTATCAACATTCACTTGTGGGTTGTTACTTTCTAATCCCTCTGTATCGGAAGGCCCCAAGTATTTTGCGGATAACTTCATTTGGCTTCCTAGCTGATAGTGAAGTGAGACAGCAGAACGTATGTTAGAGGGAATAACTCAAAAAACAGTAGTTAAACAGTGTTTGATTTAAAATAGTCTTATCACTTATATTTCTGTTTTTTTCCTTTTTCTTTGTGTAATTTTTTAAATTGAGAATAATAGTACTTTACATTTGTATAGCACACGTTAAGTGCTCAAGGTAATTCACCTGTATTGTGTTCAAAGTGCCCATTTAAGTGTAATTGCTTCCATATTGCAGAGAGGAACAGTTTAGAGAAGAGTGATTTGTGTAAGTCCAATCTACTAGACCATAGCTGAGATGAGAACTGAACTGGAAACATTCTCTTACAAGGAAAAGCTAAAGTTTTTGAGTGGTTTTTGTCTAGGAAAAAAAGGGGTGGATGGAAGGAATGAAGTGGAAGGCATAGCTGATTATCTCACAATTATAAACCTTTGGAACATCAAGTGAAGTTGATTTGTGGTACATTTAGGGCAAACAGATAAGTGTATTTCTCTGTGACTACATAATAAAACTGTGAAGTGCACTACCACAAAATGTATTGAAGGCTGTTTCATTTAGGTTTTAAAAAAGAATTTTAAAAAATGGGGACAAATGTTGTTGCTAAGTGGAACAGTAGTGAAGCCTCCACACATTTAAGTGGTATATGATGGACACTGAGGCAGCCACTAGTGAAAAGCTACCAGTATGGCCTATTCGTAGGTGTTCAGAGACATTTGACCAGTGCCTGTTGGTAGAGGTATGCTGGGCTAGGTGAAGCTTTGTCTGATCTAGCCAGGCATTACTTTTATACTTCTTACAATCCCTGAGGTCTTTCCTTGGTGTTGACAATTAGGCTCCCCCAGCTACCAAAAAAAAAAAAAAAGTTAATGTACTCCTTGATTTATATGTCCTTTTGTAGATATAGCTGAACACTGATAAGTAATAGTGCTGGCACCTCAATGAGATTGAGCTTTTTAAGACAGTACATTAATACTTAGAAATATTTTTTATATATATCAGAGCTTGTTACCAGCTCTACAAACCAACTGCTTTTGCTTTGAGAAGTTTTCTGTAAATTCTGGTTATAGAAATTGAGAAACCTGATGCAATTTTAATTTTTAAAATGTGTTTTCAGTGAAAATGTGCAGCAAGCCTACTGGGAATTGAAGAAGGAGATGTCTAATCTGCATCTAGTGACTGAAGTACAAACTGAAATGCTAAAGAAACTGAAAGTTATCCCATTAGGAACCAAGAAAGGCAAGTCAAGAGTTACATGATGTGGTGTCACAAATAAGCCACTGATCCTAAGTTGTACCATTTTGGAGTGCAGCTTGCTATCGTATTTTATCAAAACCTTATCAGTTGAGGCTGATAAGCTCCATTTTTATTCTAGTTCCAACCTCCCCATATTCTGTCTCTACTTCTGTTTCATACTGGTCAGCTTCACACATAAAGGTGTTGCTGGTGAGTTTTTTTATGCCGTATTCTCTTCCCTTGTGGCTTTTTTCGTCAGTGAAGTGTTACTTATTTGTACGAGGCTGAGGTGTTAAGTTTAGTTGTATTTGACCTTTTACCACAACTACTTCATATTAAAAAAAACACCAAAAGATGTTTCATTTTTTCAGATGCCTCCCTCTGCATGTACTGAATGCTTTAAGATAATGCATGCACACTAAAAATCCAGTCCAAACAATTTTCATCCTACATTTCTTAACCATTTGCTGGGATAATTAATTGATCTTCAGTGTCACTTTCTACAAAATGAAATTTCTGCATGGAAAGAACTTCTTACAACTAGACCTGTTTTTTAAAATTTGAAGCTTTTTTCCTGAAATCTCCCATATCTTCAGCCTTCAGAAACTGTAGAAGACGGGTATGGAATACCTGGTCCTCTGGATTACAACTCCAATCAGCCCTCAGTGTTACATATGCTGGTTGGGACTGATAAGAATTGTAGTCTAATGATATCTGAAGTGCCATATGTTGTCCACCCATCTTGTCTAGACTGATTATAGACTGTGACTTATTTGCATACAATTTGGAGCCAAATCAGACACAACTGTATTTATAACTGACATAGGAAACATGTATTTCATAAAGTAGGAGTGGTGATTCACTTCTTAAAGCTAAAAGGAACATAAGTAGATGGAGTGAACTCCCTATCCTTCCTCCTCACCCCCAAAATAACATCCCTGTGATCTGATGCTTGAAGACAACTTCTAGATTTGCAGATGATCATGGACTGCTACTCTACTAGTCCTTCTCAGCTTAGTCAATAGTGGGAAATATTGAAAGGTGCAGTCTGAAAACATATTGAAGAACGTAGGTTGTGTTTTTCTGGTTTTTCCCTGCTGACTTTGAAGCAGGGTGGAAATAAATGCTTCCAGTCAGTGAAGGGCTGGGAAATAAGGTGGAGGGGAACAAGCTAGATCCTCAACCTTTCTTTCTAATATTAACCTTTAATACACACATCCATGAAGGTTGGGCTCATCATGTGCAGCCTAAAGGGAAGTCTGAGCAATAGAACAAACAGAAAAGCCTCCAGAATCCATAGCAAGAAGGGATTTTTTTTTAAGGTGGCTCCTTCTATTCTCTCTTCTAGAAGCTCCATTTTCTGGGAAGATAGGGCTTATTTCTTCCATATCCTTTGCTTAGTTCTGGAAGAGTTAAACTTACAGTGTTGAAGTTCTTTAGAAATAATGAAGTCATACTAAAAGGAAATAAATGGACAGAAATGAAAGTTTGCATTATCAGTAATTAGTTCTGATCTGGTAAAAACAAAAATGTACATTTGAGTTTTGAATGCCTTTTGTTTAGTAGAAAAGCAAGAATATATTTTTTATTCCTACAGTGTCATCCTACACCCCTCTTCAGTGTATTGAAGATCTTCAAAAGGATACGGCAGATCTACGTTTAGCTGATTCTGGAGCTGTTTGCAGAAAAAGGCTACTCCCTCCAAGGGACCAAATTTTCAGCAATTCTGGATTTTCTTCATCATGTACTGATGAGAAACTTATCCCAGTTTGTGACTCTGCATTTCAAGAACATAACTCCTATGGAAAGAGCTCTCTGGAAGATAATTCATGGGTCTTCCCAAGCCCTCCCAAACCTAGTGAGACAGTGTTTTGGGAAATGAAAAACAGAGTTTGTCATTTAAACTTTCCAGAAAACAGTGTGGATCAGTGCAACCAAAATTGCCTGTACAAGAGCTAAGAACCCAAAAGGAATGACTTGATATAGCTTTGAAGAAAACATGGACAAGAGGAGGAGGAAGCAGTCTGAGCAGGATCCAACTCTTTCCTTGTTGTCTAAACTTGGAAACAGTCTAGTTAAATCAAAAGGGATAGTATAAAATGAAATGCGTACTATACAGGAGTTAGAACAGTCCTAAGCTCTGATTGCACACCTGCAGGTTTCCTGAGTATTAGGCCTCGGAGTAAAACAAAAGCTGTGTATTGCTACAAATTGTGTGAATAACATTGCTTTGAAATATATCTTCAGACATTTCTACAAGCTATGAGAATGTTCCTTCCTTTTTTAAAAAATAGTTTATCCCCTTTTTAAGCTTCTCAGGTAAAGAGAGGAATGTGATTTAGCTTTTTCCTCCAGTTCTGACAGTCACTGGTTTTTCATAATGTATGGCATGTTATGCAAAGAAAAGATGAACAATGAATTACTGTGATTTGTTTAAGCCAAATTAGTAGGATTCCTCACTGTGACCTGATAGAAAATAAGATTCTTTCATATTATGATAAATTCTTCAGAAACAGAGTAATAGCATGTGCTATTAAGGCTTAAATACTCCAGCATAACTGAGATTGTCCTAACCAAAAAGCAGTGACTGTTGGGGTGCCTATTGCCACTAACCAAAATTGTCACTTTATGACTTCTAAACCCACTAACTTCGCTTTGATATAGGCAGGTACCTTACTGTACCAGCATTTAATTTTTCTGGAATGCATTACTGATAGCCTATCATTATTAAGATGCATCAGGCGTCCAAAATATTATGCACATGGATACTTAATATTCTGGTAATGGCTATCAGCTTTCAGATAATTAATTTGTGATTCCTTTACCCTATAGCACTGATTAGTTTGTAGTTAAGATTTAGTAGTGAAATCTGTTAATTCACATTGACCCACTTGAAGTAGAAGAGAATGGATGCCTTCCAAGGTGAATAAATTGATACACTTCCAGGATTATATTTCCCTACTTGGCCTTTTTAAGATATGTAGAAAGCAGTGGGCGGATTTTTTTATGTTGGAACTTCTAGTGAAGATCTGACACCATAGTGATGCGTCAAGTTCAAGGTTTGGCTATTTTGTGCAAGACTTCCATCTGCTCACTCCAGTATTTACAAATTCAGGATAGTTTCTTCCTGGCTTCCCAATTTGCACTTGAAACATTAATAAGGAAATGTAAAATCTGTATCTCATTAATGGTTTTGAAATGACTTGCCACAGAGCTGTTCAGACATGTTCTTAAAAGAGCGCAAGCATACCAGTGTACTGTGAAAGTGGAAGAAGTGTGTTTTCCCTTCCTTGCATTGCATTTTATGTATTTCAGCACTGGCTGCTTTATTCCTTGTCCTCATGTTGGAGATAATATAATCTGCAGAGGAAGAAAAACAGGATTCCTTCTACTGGTGTTAGTGAATGGCATACATAAATAATATACGTACCATTCACCACATACTTTTTTTAATCTCTTGCTCATGTATGCTGGTTTGTCTGTGATTAATGGAAATGGTTTCTGATGCTGGAATTTATTCTGACCAATGAACATAGCTGACTCCAGGGAGTACAATCTCCTGAAGAGTAATAGAACAAAACCCAATATGCATAAAATAAATCCATGTCACTAGACTTCAGCTGATAGAACCAACTACCTGTGTAATAACAAAGCAGCAGAAGCCGCTTCTCATGCAACTACATAGCTCTTGATATATTTCTCAGGGCTGTTTCTTGGGTAGTAGAGACTTGGATAAGTAACATTGTCCAGCAAACAGAACTGCTTAACATTTTGAGTAATGTACAGAAGAAATTGTCATTATTTTTAAATAAATTATTTTTGTTTGAAAAAGACTTTCTGTAAATTGATACAACTACAGTATTTTGAGAGACTATTCTGAACTACATAATATTGACAGATGCTATGTCTAAATTTCAGGTGTAAGTGTGGAATTATTGTAGCTGTTGTATGCTTATCAGTCTGAGCAGTCTTTGTTTTCATTTTTTCTTCCACAGTTCTAGCTTGTAAACCTTAAATCAGAGGTGTGGCATCATAGGGAATCATTTTTATCTGGTACATCTAAGCAAAATGAATATATTTTGAATCATTTATATCCTGCAGTTTGTGGCTGAGGATCAGAATGGTATATGCTAAAAAGTGAAAATAAACTCACAGCAGCTGAAATACCTGAAATTAGTTCCTAATCAAAGAGACAGTTGTTTTGATGAAATACCAAAATTGTTAAAATATTTTAAGCTGCTAAATACCTTGGAAATGAGCTATACATCATAGTGATTACGCTTTCTCTTCTGCCTTCCCATTTCTAACATTGACAAAGGAAACTCGTTGACAAAGCTGTATTATTTGGTTTTCTAAACTGCAGTGAGAAATAGTGATAGATGTTATGGGACTAATTTAGGGGAACAGAGAGCAGATTCAGCAGGGATACAATTGTAATCTTGATTTGTAATTGAGATGCTACTCAGTGATATCACCACACCCACAAATTGAGCTTGAAGTCACTACAGAATTGATGAAATTCATGGAACGTCCATGCATTAAATAGGAAAATGTGCAATTAAACTAAATTAGGACTTTTGTCCCTTTCAAATTTCTTTAAAAAAAAAAAGCTTTGCTGCTCTTGTTCTTGACTTGAGATACCATAAAAAGAATAAAGGCCATCTTTTGTATACACAAATCCAGTCAGTTTGATCAATACACAAGTATGTGTGAAAGCTGAAAATTCCCAGAAGTGCTGAAAGAAATGCCTCTGTAAATGGGCAAGTTGCAAGATGAAAGGGAAAAAAAAGACATCCCAAGAACTTCAGAAAGTTTTTGAGTTATGTTTCATTCAGTTAAGAGTTTAGACATTCTTTGTGGCATATCTTACTGATTATAAAGAATGGAATTAAATATACTAATTTAGAGAATATTTTGAGACTGGACAAAATCAAGTTTGCTGCTAAGTTCCTTTGGAACCTTATTTTATTCCATATAATTTAGATCATGTGCAAGGAGAACTCAACTGACCTCACTGATGGCCACTTCATCATGTTTATAAATTGGATCATCTAACTTAATCTATTGTTAATCTCATGGTAGAGCCATATCTATGTGCTGTGACCAGAGAAATGGGAAACCTGTGGCTCTCCAGATAATGTTAGACTTTAAGTTCTATCAACCTCAGTGACCAATGACTAGAAATGCTGGGAGCTGAAATCTAGTAACATAGAGGGCAAAAAGTTCCCCATCTCTTTTCCTTTCTGTCTCACAGCTGGCTGTCTTCTGTTCTCCTTATACTTCCTCCTGTTTATTGACATTTAGTGCTTTGCTCTTTCTTACCTATACTGCTTAACAACAACATTCAGGCCTTTTGCTCTTCTGCCAATACCCATTGTGTATATATCTCAAATATATGCATATCAGATGTTAACCAAACATAGTAAAGATGGTGCTAACCCTACCACATGTCCTTTCAACCTGTAAGTGGAAACCACTGCCCATATAGTGAAGCAGATGTACTCTTTCCCTAAGAAGCGTTGGTGGACTTTTTCCTGGGAAGAGCCAGAAACAGGCCATAACAGATATTTGATAGTGCCCTGGGAACTTAGAATATAATATAATTAGTTTAGAAGGGCCAATTCTTCACATATTCTGTTATTTGAATGTTTCCCCGACATTATTTTAACTATGCCCTTTTTGAATAAACTGTAGAGAGACATTATCCTTGAGAAGGAAATGATTAGAACAGAATAGTGAATTCTAGGCAAGATCACTTAAAGTTTTGTAGACCCCAGGAGGTGGTCTCTTTTGCCGTGGTTTCTGATGTCTAAGACTCTTCTGTTTCTGTAGAAGTGGAAGAGAAGCAGTAATAACAGTATTCTGAAAAGTAGCAAAGTTTATACTGGGATGATGAACCAATGACCACTCAGATGTTATTAGACCCCACCAACCTCTGAAAGGACACAATTTCTCACCCTTGGTTTATATGTAACTTGCATACTGCTGTGGAATATACAAACAGTGCAAGAGCTAATTTCTCAGTTTCCATAAACTAATTCTCTCCAGATACTTTGGACTACAACCCCCCATGATTAATACTCAAGGTGGCTGTGCCCGAGGGCAGGTGTCATCCAAAATATCTGTAGGGCACCAGGATTGGAAGGCTTGAGCCACTTTATCACACACACACACACACACACACAGCAACCACTCAACCTTTTCCTTTGGTTCCAACTTTACCCTGGTATTAAAATTGCAGGTGGGGTTTCTCCTTGGGAGCAAGTTCACTCTCAGCAAATTATGAGCAAATCATAGAGAAAAGGACTTACTTCCAGAAATTTGCTATTTTGTAGCAGACCGTAAGCCAAAGATTTAAAATGTATCTGAAGACTGGAAGAATTCTGTATAGGAGGGACTGGCACCTCTGGAAGACTAGGGGGCTACATTAGTCCACCAAAAGCTCTTGGAGGGCTGTACTTGGTTCTGGGAGAAAAAAAAACTTTTTTTATCTCAAAACATCATCTGTGGAACTTGGGGGGGCATGTTTGGGAGCTTTCCTGGGCCCTTAGCATTTTGGAATAATTTCAGGGGGGGGGGAATTCACAAAATGTACTTTCAGCTCCTGGGGCTTTCATAGGCTCCAAACATGGGAGAATCCTACAACTCCTAGAGATCATATTTTGGTGTTCTGGAGAAATGAAAAATACTTTTGTGAAAAAAAACCCCTGCTGATCCTGGAGTACCTCCAGGGCTACAGAAATGCCCCTGGTGGGTACTGTGCCCACCACTGCTGTATACTCTCTCCACCTTCTTAATAACTCTTGTTTACTATGTGGTAGATACATTGTCAGCCTCCTCTTCAACTTTTGTTAGCACGCAAGGTATAAATTTGTTGTTGTGTGCCTTCAAGTAGTTTCTGACTTACAGCAACCCTAAAGTGACTCTATCATGGAACTTTCTTGGGCCGAGACTGTGTGACCTGCCCAGTGTCACCCAGTGACTTTCCATGGCCAAGTGGAGAATCAAACCTTGGTCTCCAGAGTCTTGGTCTAACATTCAAGCTCCTACACCATGCTGGTTCTCAAAGTATAAACTACTCTTAATAAATAATGATCATCAGGTAAAAATGTTTTTAATAAATAGTATCCTGAAGTAAATTAGTATATACTTATGTGTAAGTAGTTTGTAGATACGACAGTGTTCTTTAGATCTATATATTAGACATGAACAGAAAATTACTTCTACTGTTTAGTTTCCTAACTGAATTGCACACAGTTCTCTTTCTATAGTCATAATTTCTGGATCCTTTTATTTAGGTACATTATTTACAACATGATGCATATAAGCTCCTTTGATTTTAGTACAATCAAGTTAAAAATCTCCATTGTAGAACCTGCTCATTGCCATTATTTAAAGGTGCATGTTCCAATTAAAAAAAAAAAAATTCCTTGCCCAAAATGTGCAACAATGTGATTACATGCTGGTGGGAAGCCTCTGCTGCTTTTGTGAAGGACGAATTCCTGTTGTTCTGTATTCTTCCCTTTGCTTCAAATATTCAGCCTCGCACTCTTTATAAAATGCTGGGTCAGTGTAGCTGGAAGAGAGGCAAAATGTGGTGAATAGATTTGACAATTTGTAGACTCAACTACATTTACTCCTAGACTACTTACTGGTAAATTATGGGGCATGGAAAATAATAACACCATAACCATCTTTGACCTGTAATGCACATTTCCATGCAAGTGAGCAGTATCTGTTTTCAGTCCCTAAATTTGCTGTTGCACAGAAGTTTGACACTGGAGGCTACTGTGAGGTTGGGGAAGAAGTGTCTCACGTTTCAAGAATCAGGTGTCAGGATCCCATACATCCACACCTCCTCTACCTAAGAACTTGGGTAGAAGGGGTTTAGTATAATATAGCATTTATAAATGGCACTACACTCATATATTGTTTTGCTCTCAAGCGTACTGATTTTCTATTCAAATACTAAACAGTGGGGTTGTAAGCACCCTAACACACCTAAAAACCATGTCCTGAGGATCCTAATTATTTTATATCAAACATAGTGAGCCATAGAGATATACTGGATGGACACGTAGGCAGTGGAGCTATGGAGACAGATCAAAAGAGTAGCTGGTTTTCTGTCACACATCCTGGGTAATCTTGTAAATGGCTCACAGGCCATTGGAATGGATTTTCAGCATTGATCAGGAGACAATAACTCTCTGGGAACAAATAAACAATGCAAATAGCGTGGAATGAGACACTTTGAGGTATGCATCTCCGGATGAGATACTCATCTTCCAGGAAACTACAAGGATGTTTGACTGTATTTTCTTTGAACTACAAAAGCTGAAATCCATCTTAATACATGGGTCAGCTCTATAACTAGGCCCTTTTCCTTCTCCTTTTTGGAGTTTTTGGGAGTTTGGAGTTTTGTGGAGTTTTGAGTTTGAAGTTCTCTCAGATCTGCCAACCATGAAGCTGGTAAGCTCCCCTCAGCCTCTAAAGGCGTGGCTGAGATCGTTTTCTCCCAGCTGAAGACTTCTGGATTGGTACAGTATTAAATCAAACTCTTATGTCTCTCTCTCTCTCTCTTAATGTTCACCTCTTTCTAACTTTTTATAGTTTTGTATGCTTGTTGGAGTGAGTACAGCTGAATAATTGTATGGACTTTAACATCTATGTCAATAAAATACTTAAATTTGAACAATTTGTGTGATTTCTAACTGGGCCTGACCCCGTAAACACTGGGTTAAAGATCCTAATTACCCTGTCCTCTTTGCATCGCTAAAGCAGTGCTCATAGCTAATTTTCCCCACAATAGACTATTTTGATAGCCGTTGGGACTCCCCCTAAGGGACCCCCACCAAGCAGGGTAACAGGGTCCTTGGGTGAGAGAAGGGATAGTTTGCTGGAAGTGATACTATAGAATGGAAGTTTGCAAGTTTGATCTTTGCAAATTTGATCATTCACAGATTATTTGCTGTTTTCACTGCTTCTCTCATGTGCTCACATGCATGAGCAGAAGGAGGGAGGGCACACATATGCATCCCCTCACTCGGTCTTCAGGGGAGGAGGGACGGCACACATGTATGTTCCCTCACTCACTTGCTAGGATGGGTGGAACGGGATGGGATGAGGCAGCAGGAAGAGGGAAGGTGCACGTGTGCATTTCCATGCATGCTCCCTTGGGCAGAAGGGGAGAAGATATTGATAGTCTTTCCCCTTTTGTGGAGGTCCTGTGTCCCCAACCCTAGCAAAAGTTGAGGGCCCACTGTAGGTCAGCAAAGACTTCTAACTGTTTGACTTGAGTAATTTCCCTTCCCCCAAACTACACCAATGCAAAGAAGAACACTTGGCGTAACCAGGAACAATTATCATTGGAAGTGTATGAGACAGCTAATCAAAACTCTCCACTCAGCAATTGCACAGAGGCACCACAATCCTTAACCATAAGCATAGGCAGCTGGCTGCTATTGGCAGGTCTCAGGGCTCCAGTAAGGCTTCAGGTAGAACTCACAAATCTGATATCTGCTCTCTTCTGCCACAGAATATATGCTCTCAAGCCACATAAGTCATATATAAACTATAGGATTTAAATGGCTTGGGCTACAAATTCCAGGCCAGCCTGCAAATCTAAATTTAAACAATGGCCATATCTCTCAATAGTTGTTATTAATTAAGTGGGAGCTAAGAAGAAATGAACATATATTACTTTTTCTAGATTAGTGTATTATATTTAAAATGACTCAATGAATGATTTTAATGCCATCTCTTTTTCATATTATTAATTTCATCATTACAATATTATTCAAAACTTTGTCACTTTTCAAGCTTAGACATATCAGGAATCAACTGCAGATTTCACTAGAAATAAAGAATTTTACTAGGAGAAAGGGGGGAGAGAATTGTATTTTTAACATTTGCGTGAAGATCTAGGATATTTTACAATTTTCTTGGTGCTTTGATAATTATCAAAAGGAGAAAGATTAATAAGATCAACCTCATAAACTCAACAGACTGATGTGATCCTTACAACCAGGGTCTTCAATATATCAAATTACAGCATATTTACAGCTTCCAAAAGTATTTTCACTATTTAAACAGTAGAATAGGCTTCATATGAAATATCTCAGGCTTGATCATCAGGATAAAGAGAAGCAGACTGGCAATCATTCAAGAGTGGTATGTGTGCTACATGTACGTACAGTGGGTTCGGGGGTGCAGAACCCTCGGGAAAGTGGAAAAGCTACAAATAATGACCCCCTCCCCCGTGATCCCTCTCCCAGCTCTCCCCTTCCATTCCCATGCCTTTTGCTTCAGAGTGCATCCTCAGCACCACCGTCACAGGCAAAAGAATGGAAGGGGGGAGCTCCAGAGGGGAGAAGGAAGGCCTTTGGATTCCTTTGCCTTTTCCCCAGGTGCACCTGCCTACCTTTTCCCCACGTGGCAAAACAGAAGGGAACGGGAGGAGGACAAGGGAGCAGGAAGGCATGCATGCACCTCACAAATAATCAAATTTGTGAAGATCAAACCCGTATATTGTGTGTGTGTGTGTGTGTGTGTGTATTTGTGTGTAAATTTAACTTACAAAATTTTTAGAGAGTACTTTTAAATGGGAATGACTATACAAATAACCCTAAATCACAAGTTGAAGTGCAGTGTTCTTGGTACTAAGATATTGAATAACTTTCCAAGTTCTTCACACCTATGTTGCTGACCTCTGTGGCTGAGGTTTACCATTCCTCACAGGCTGAGGGCTTCTCTTTCTGTTCCTTTCTCATCTTCATCACCTCACTGCTTTCCTTTACCTCTCAGATCTGCTTCACTTAACTTAATTCTCTTGTCACCTGTTCTTCTACTGTCCTGAGCCTTTTCATTTTCCCCTCCCATAATTCCTCCCCCATTTACTCCACCCTCTCTCAGCCTCAATTGCCTGTGAAAAACACCAACCAACACCCAGCACTTCATTCTTTCCATTCCATGCCTCATCCTCATTTCACAGCTTGCATTCTTCTATTGCAGTGGTTCTCAACCTGTGGGTCGGGACCCCTTTGGGGGTCGAATGACCTTTTCACAGGGGTCGCCTAAGACCACGGAAAATACATATTTCTGATGGTCTTAGGCTCCATTTCCTCCTCGGTGGTGGTGCACAAGCGCGAGCCACATGCTCGCGTCCTCCTGCCCCCGTTCAGAAGGGACTGAAATCACTCCCCTTCTCCACTACCGGGAGAACTCCCGTCTGACGGGCCAGCTTGGGGAGGCGGCAGCAGCACGGGGGGCAGGCCCCCTCCTCGCCATGGCCCCTGCCCCATTCACCACGAAGGGGGGCACTGTGGAAGGGCCGGGGGGCTGCAAGGCAGCGCTTTTCTGGGGGGGGCGAGCTGTGCCCGGCACAAATGACAAAGGCGCTGGGATTCCTCCCCCCAGCCAGGGTCGACACTCTGGAAACTTTTCCCACACTGCCTCCCCCAGCGGAAACGAGAGCGAAGCAGAAGCAGAGCCCGGGGGGGTTCTCAGAGTTTTTTCCCGGGGGAGACGTGCGGCTCCTCTTCCCTCCCTGCCCGCCCCACCCCCGTTCCTGGCTGGCAAGGTGGCCTTTGCCGGGGGGAGGCATTGTAAATAATAAATAAATAATTTTATGGTTGGGGGTCACCACAACATGAGGAACTGTATTAAAGGGTCATGGCATTAGGAAGGTTGAGAACCACTGTTCTATTGTCACAACTTGGCTCTACTCACAATATCTGACAGATTGTGGAGAACTTTTGGCTCTCTGGATGCTGTAGACTGTAGCTCCCACAGACCATAGACCACGATTGCTGAAGCTTCTAAGAATGAAAGCCTGAAGCATCTAGAGAGCTATAAGTTTCCCATCTCCATTATAACGTTCAGCTGTATGGGTGAGAACAAATTAAGCAGAAGGGTAATTGTCTGTACTATACAACTTCTGTTTAGATTCAATATATTTCTAACTGCCAAACACTGAAAGAAAAACCAATTCTGTAAACTTCCAAAGGATATTTGCCTTTGTGCATGTGTTCCCAAATAATAAATATTGTGCAGCCAGGATGGTTACATTTTGCTTAACTGATTGCTGTGTACTTTTCTCTGTCATTGTACTTACTAGCCAGTAAGACATTCTTTCAGTGCAGCATTTTCCTTTCGGCACTTAACCACCATCAGAAAACCTGTGTCTTGACAACACTTGGTAAAGGCTGTGGGGGGAGGGAAAGAACAAAATGGTTAACAAAATATCTGTTCTGAGTTGTAACTCTCTGTCTGGTAATTTCTCACAACTTCATTGCAGTAAAGCATACTTTTGGATGAGCAAACATTGTTTCTGAAAAACAGTACAGGTGTCCACACAAGACGATCTACAGATGTGCTTCTGATAATGAAATGAATAGGTTGCTGCTGCTTCATTGTGTAAGTGCAGAGGCCTATCAGAGCACCCTATCACCTTAAAATGCAAACAGAGTATCACTCGTTTTGAGAATTCTATGCATAGCAGGGCATTGTACTAGTATCTCTTGAGTAGCAGAGGCTGGGAAGAAATTACCATCCATTCCTACTCATAAGCTTCTAGAACAGATATATGGACTAGCTAGCCATTACTTACCATTGGTTATTCCAGGGATGGTGAGAGCTGCAGCTGAGCATCATCTGGAGTGCCACACATTCTCTGTACTACAGACATCAAAGACCTTGCTTTTTGGCCAGTAGACACCCTCTATCATCGACAGCTTCCAGAAAGGATAAGGAATTTCCATTCCTTGCCACCCATTAGTAAAGGAAGGATTTTCTGCTGAAAATTGATGCCTTCTCGCTGTTTCCTGTCCTAAAATGCTGTTTACCATACACAATACTTTTAGGGGCAAAGAGCAGTCCGGGTATCAGCATTTGTTTCCCTCTCCTGCTTCCCAAACCCTTTTCTTTTTGCGAATCATGTGTTTTAGTTTATATGCCTGGGGCAGTGGCAAGGTTATTCATCTGTGTTAGTCACTCGGAGTGTCTTTTTTTTTCTTTTGCCAAGAGGCAGTGTAAAAATGCTCCAAATAAATAAGTGTAGGTAGGCAGTTCTCATGGAATGGAGCATCCCCAAGAGCTCCCACATTAAGTTCTTCCTGTAGCTTCACATGTTAAAAAGCAAGAAAAAAAATTCTTATTTTCCCTAATAACTAAACCAGCCTTCCACTACCTGCTGCCCTCCACTGTAATGTTAAGACTACAAAACCCCAGCCAGGACTGGCCATGGAGGTGGCATAAGTCTCCCACTACCCACCCTTCCTCTGAGGAAGCCCAGTTAAATATTGTCCCTTAGTACAACAAAGTATCTCAGGAAACAACAGGCCTGCACCCTTTTTATCACGGTGAGTAGCCCTCTTTAGGCATTCTGTTTGGGGGCAGAATGAATAAGGGAAGAGTGTGAGGATGAGCATGCTCACTCTGCTGTTTTCCACTTCATAAACCCACATGTGTGAGAGCAAACCTGTCTGTGTTATACAAAGCCACTGTGCGGTAGCAGAACCCCACAAATTACATCGCGAGCTCACGCAGTTATATAAAATGCTTCCCTTCTGCAGAAAGTATCCCTCAAAATGTTGGCGGGACGACGAAATGAGGAGCTAGCGTGTTCATTCAACATAAGGGTGTGCAGAGTGATCACAGCAGCCAAAGGGTGTCAGCGAGGGATTCCGTTTCAGCAAAGGTCTCATGGTCACCTAGTGTTGCAGCCCTGATTCTGCTCCACTGGACTGCAACTCCATCCCACCTATGTGTCTTTTGATTGCTACTTTGAATGCTGTTTATCACTAGTCTTTTGTGATAGCAAAATATTCCAATTGTTTCAACGTGCTTTCAGAAGCTGTCCAAGTCACCAATAAAGTGTGAAAGTATTAATAAAGAATAAAAGGAGCCTTCGTCGAGATGTATTTTCTCACTCAGTGACCCACTCTGATCCTTCAAGCTTAGCCACTCCTGGCCTGCTGCCTCGAGCTCTTTGTAAGGTCTTTCTCACTTGTTTAACAACAAGGTTGTAATTAGGATTTTCCCTTCACACTGTGTAACAAATTAACACTGCTCATACTTGGGAATGATCTTCAATACTACTAAACTATTTATGAAACGGTATTATTTTGTAACAAATCCAGGAGGTGAAACCCTGCTCCTTTTCAAACTGCTTTCAACAAGTCACAGCCCGTGTGATAACACAGCAAGCCTTTGATTAGCATTCTGTAGTGCTGATGCCGATGGACCACTTCACACATGCCTATCTTCTTTCGTGGATGGAAACTCCCTGTCTGAAAACGAGCTGCTCCTCAGAAAATGCAACACATACATATAAACAACTTTGTCATATTTATTAAAATATTCCTTACCTGCCTTATTATCAATGGGTCTCAGGATGAGATACAGTCAACAAAAATAATCCACAGTCCAGTGCAATCTAGTGTGATGGGGAACTGGAACTGGTTGGAAGTCATTAAGCCCCTAGGTCTCAAACTGAAACCAAAATGAGATATTCTGTAACTGGGACCCCTTTTGGATTTCCACCACGCTTGATAGAGAGACACAGAGAACAGCCTCCCTCAGCAGGTCTTAACACTCCAGCAGGTGCACATGTTTGTGTGAAATTTCTTTGTATAGAGGAAAATCAGACACCCTTGTGTAGCTGCAGCTCAGTTTGATACCACAAAAAAGCATTTCTGGTGTCTTCTATAACGCCTTAAAGAATTAGCGTGAAGTGTTCAAGTAGCAGCAAGGCTACTCTTTTATTCTTACGCAGTTTTGTGAAAATAGAGTTGTGATACTATCATTTTCCTAGCTAATTTGCATTAGTGGTCAATTCCATTAAATAGGGGTGGATCACGTGGCCTATGCTGCCCTTGGCTCTATCTAAAGCTCCAGCAACCCTTCCAAACCCCTCAGTGACCTCTCACAACATCGGTTGGAACAAAACAATCTTTTTTTTATTGCTACAATTACTCTAATGGTATGGTTTTGATATGAAATAGTGTTCTGGAGACTTGTATCCCAGAGCAGTCAAAAACTGCTCTAAAAAGTGATTGGAAGACCACTTCCAGTTCCAGAAAATAACAGTGGTGCAGCTTATGAGGGGGCAAGAGTGAAAACCAGCCTTCTCACCCCCTGGGGCATGTCCACCCCTGTGTTAAACAATGGTTTATCCTCCTTTTAGACTAAGACTGAAATCAATTAAAGAACCCTTCTGATCAGCTAAAAAGATGCTGTAGTTAACTCAGCACCAGATTATTTTTATTAGATCGTTTAAATATAAATAGGAGTAAAAACTGCATACAGCAACCAAGATGTTAAAGAACTATATCTCATCTCTCAAACACTATTATGACTCACATGTGCAAAAAAAATTAAACCTTTTTGCTTAAGTTATTATTATGCCTATTCAAACTTATGCAAATTCAATTACACCACAATTCCAGATATGACTAATAAAAATCTTATGAAGTTCAATAGGAGTTACTTTCAAGTTAAGTGCGTACTAGATCAAGTAAGACTACAGACTTAATGAAAAAAAATTAGCAGATTCAATATTTTATTTTTTTTCAGGAATAGCCATAGACAAACACGAGGACAAAGCTATACATTCAGCCTTTAAAAGAAAATAGGTAAGCGACATTCTGAGACAAGAAAAACAAAGAGCTTTAAAATGTGCTCCTATATGTTTTAATGCTTTATAATGTGTTATAAAAACACATTATAATACACACACACACACACATTAATTATAATGTGTTTTTAATTGGAATGCTGGCTTTAATTGTATTTTAATCTTTGTTGTACCCTGCCTTGAGCTTTGAGGAGAGTTGGGTAACAAAATAAAATGTACTACTACTACTACTACTTATTATTATTATTATTATTATTATTATTATTATTATTATTATTAATTACTATTACTACTACTACCACTAAATAGTGACCAATGAACTTGCAGCAACGCAATCACCATATAGGAAAAACATATCCAGTGTTTACGCCTTGGTGGACCATACACGCATGCGTTTTTCTCCTTTCATATAAATAATATGGATATAATTAGCTGCAGTGGGGCCTGCTGATGGGATTTCTGAGCTAAACAGTCCAGAGAGCAATTTGGATTTCTGCTGCCCACCAGCACTGGCCTCGGTAAAACAGCGATGTACTGCTGTTTTCCCTCCTCCTTTTGTAATCATTCCTCCTGAAAAGCTGTGAAGTAAAAACCCGAGCGCAGGCACACACAAAATAAAATAAAAGCTGAAGACAACGGGAGGTCCCTCTCACTTGTTAGCTCACCAGCTTCAGTTGGTTAAAGGTGTGATGTCCTAGTGAACAAAGACCGAACTGCGACAGAGAGCATACCCCAGCTTCCGAAGGGCCCTGCTTAAGCTTAAGACAGCCAGAGCTGCGCACACAGGAAGCATCATTACAGAGTGATAAAAGTGCTTCCAGCTATAGAGCTTTAATGCTGTTAATGCTAACTCAAAAGGAAAAGAAAAGGGAAGTAAAGGGAGCAGGCTCGAGAACATTACAATCCCGCCACATGAACATA
Organism: Ctenosaura bakeri; assembly: GCA_948474755.1. Taxonomy (NCBI): domain Eukaryota; kingdom Metazoa; phylum Chordata; class Lepidosauria; order Squamata; family Iguanidae; genus Ctenosaura; species Ctenosaura bakeri. The sequence continues at coordinate 70,069 of CAOLHI010001708.1, read as the reverse complement.
TAACACTACTTAATTACTTCTGGCTTTTGTATCCACAGCCTTTTTCAATCCCTCTGCTGCTAGGAGAAAAGACTGTAATTCGGACTATTCAATTACAAATGTTTACTGGAGGCTCTCAATGGATCTGAAAAAATTCTGCATCTTTTTTTTTTTATCCATTGCTGACCAGGCATGAAGTCTTGCTATGATTTTTTTTTACTGCAGAATATTCAGAACAACTTCATTACTAATTAAAATCCACTTTTCATGGTAAGAGCTTCAGAAACCATGGAGCTACAGACGCAAAAACCTCTAACACTAAAATTAACTTTCAGCAAAATTAACTCTCAGACCCCCCTCCTTTCCCCCTCCAGTTTCCTCGTTTACTTATGTCCATGCTGCCTATAAAATAGCTTAAAATGGGTAATGAGCTGTGCAAATGAGTGTAACCGAAAGAGGACAGGCTAAAGGCAAAGAATACTTGCAATGTTTTCACAAGATTTTCCAAAAGCGGCCAACTGAGATAATCACTGCAGGGCACTACCCTTTCCACAATCGGGCTGCAGTCTGCTGACATATACTGCATGCTGCGTGAAGAACAGTTGGCCTTTCAAGTCTAGTCTCGCACTGCAAGGACAAGTCCATCCAACAATCCATCATGGTGTGTCATTTTATTTTGAACCTACTTTTTGGGGAGGAAAATCGCAAGGGCTCTAGTGAAATAATGAAACCAGTTTCCTGTGGGTTTTTCTTTTTTAAGTTACCATATCATATATGTGAAAAATATGCAGCTCCCACAGGACTGCACTTTGGTGTGGCTTATAGCCACAGATTAGAAGCCTGTGAACACTGTTTCTCGTTTTAAAAACAACTGCATTTCTAATTGTTACGGGTGCAGCGGTACACACAGCGGTGCAGTGGTTAAAACACAACAACAAAAACCACCAGGAAATGATCAAACAAGTATAAAGCCCAAGTACTTAAATTTTATTTTAAGGGCTGTTAAGTTCCTCTCCCAAGTCCATCCTTGGACAAACATAATAGATTAACTGGATGGCCAGCAAGATCACCTGCAGTTGCAGGCCTTGCTACCAGCTGCATCTGTGATTTCCCATTTTCCACATTATACCATCCATGCAAATGCACACAGGCACAGATGGGACTGCTTGCATATTTAAAAGAAATCTTAAAAAAAAAAATCTTTTAAAAGAGCCCTGAAAAACACATAGCATGGGAGGCCATAAGATTTTTACCAGATGCCCACCTGGTCTGATAATTACCAATTAAAGCACAGCTTTTCAGCCACTCCGTTGGTCTCTTTGATGTCAACTCTGCTCGCTTGTACTCCCCCCCATGTTTTCTCTTCTGCAGACCATAATGCCAGGATATATCTCCCAGAATCTTTACAAGATGGCCTCCTTCCTTAGAAAGCCATCCATGCAAGAAACCTTTGATGAAACTCCTTAAGTCAGAGCTTTCCAAACTGTGTGTAACAACATGTTAGTGTGCTGGATGCAGTGTGTGTGTCGCATGAATGTAACGAGTGGAACGGCTGCCTCTCCCACCGCAGTGGTGGGCCAAGCCTGGGTGAAGGGGCTGCCTCTGCTGCCTCCCCAGGCCGAGGAAGACTCCAACAAAGGGGACGGCGGTGGGCCACACCTGGGTGGAAGGGCTGCCTCTCCTGCCACTGCTGTCCCAGGCTGAGGAAGACCCCGGGAAGGGCAACGGCAGTGGGCCAGGTCTGGGTGGAGGGGCTGCCTTTCCCTCCCCCGCCACTTCCCCGGGCCAAGGAAGACTCCAGTGAAGGTGGTGGTGGGCCAGGATCTGGTGAAGGGGCTGCCTTGCCCACTGCTACTACTCCAGGCTGATGAAGACCCCAGCTAGGGCAGCAGCGGTGGACCAGGTCCAGGTGGAAGAGTTGCCTCTCCTGCCACTGTCGCCCAGGGTCAAGGAAAATCCCAGCGAGGGTGGTGGCTGCAGGCCAGGTCTGGGTGGAGGGGCTGCCTCTTCCGCAGCCCCAGGCCAAGGAAGACACTGGCAAGGGCAGCAGGGGGCCAGGCTCAGGTGGATGTGCTGACTCCAATTATTGTGTCACAAAATGATGTATGTCTAAAAAGTGTGCCACCAACATGAAAAGTTTGGAAAGCTCTGACTTAAGTCACTACATCTTCCTCTAAGCTTAAGTACCCATACCTGCAATCAACACAGAGAACCAGATCCAGACATGCCCTTTCATGAACAGAAAACCTCCTTCAATTCAAGGAGTGAAGAGTTGACTTTCACCACTTTCCTCTTATCCCTGAAGCCAATGACTCTCAAAAGCTGTTATGGATGGGAAGGGTGTACTTTCTCCAGCAGTATTCCATGAGCAGAAGGGACACCGTGATCATAGCCACGCTACCCATCTTAACCTCTTTCCATCTTTTCCTCCTTATTCTGCTGTTTCCTTGTGTTGAATTTTTTTCCCCATGTAACGTTTACAGTGTGTGCACAAACACTCTGTCAAATGCCACGCACATTGGCCATGGCATATCAACATTAAATTGACAGCATCCTTTTTAAGAGATAGCTAGTGTGGTGAGGGGGTTGGACTGCACTCAGGGAGACTAAGGTCTGAATCCTTGCTTGGCCATGGAAGCCCACTGTGTAATCTTGGCTAAGTCACATTCTCTCAGCTGCAGAGGAAGGCAATGGCATATCACCTCTGAAAAAATCTCGAGAAGAAAACCCTGTGATAGGTTTGCCTTTGGGTCACCATAATTTGGAGGCACACAACAGCAACAAATCCTCTTTTTAACTGTGTGACTGGCCAAAATGATTTATGACATATAGAAAAAGATGAATGCAAGATGAATTCATACATCAGTGTGTTTTTTTTTTTTTTTAAAGTACCATAAAAGTATGGGGACCACCGGCTTCTGTGTCTGCTTTTTGGCCTGCCTTTCTTGCTGTGCCACCTCCTCTGTTGTGGAAATTTAACTGTTTGTCTCGCTCTACTGGTTATTATTACTTATCCTCCTCAGTAGAAGTGTTGGCTGCTGTAAGGACAACGGGACAAAATCAGGAGGTATGCAGTTGCACATGCAAGGTTGGAAGCTGAGTCACAAAGCACAAAGGCCTAGAGGAGTATCACAACTTCTGGAAAGATCTTCTAGCTACTATGCTTTTGATCAGCCTTGCAGTGCCCCTCTTCCTATATCTTACCTCGTGTCATCCACCACTTTTGCTGAGGACAATGTTCCATTTACAAATCTACGATCCCATTAGCAACTTCCAGCTATCTGCTGTTAACAAAATGCTGATGATGTGTAAATATAAGCTGATGAGCTTAAACAGGTGTGTACCTTCCCAAACTCATCAAGAGAACAATTTTCTTAAATAAACCTTTGTTGTATTAAGTGGTTTTTGAAGCAGGAGAAATTCCATCCTTATTTAACCATGTTAGTCTGTTGCAGCCAAAACCAACAGGGTTTTTTTTTTTTTTTGTGGCATCTTAAAAATTATCACGTTTATTGTGGCATAAGCTTTAGTTACACACACTTTATATACCGTGCATATTTCTAGGACAAATCACAGCAGAAGGGTTTAAAAGAAAAAAACAAAGAAAGATAGACAGACAGACAGACAGACAGACAAGGGAAAAATACCAAATACGTAAACAGAAGCAAAACAGAACAGAACCAGGAAAATCAGTCTGGAAACATACACATTTTGAAGAGCTAATGAGTCCCTGGAATGATGCAGATGATTAGCACCATCTTCAGTAATTTTGCTATTTAATTTTATTAGTCACAATACATAAAATAACTAATTGTATTTCTAAGTGTTCAAAATGTAATAACTACATCATTCAAATATCTTATTTAAACTACACATACAACAAAGCATATAATTGTGCATATATTTCAATACACTCAATAAATCAATAAATCAATCATTACCCAGCACCAAGATAACATGATCTTAGAAGCTGCTCTATAGTCCATATAAAGGGTTTACAATTTTACTACTTAAGAATTGGTCCTATGGAGGTGTTATCGCACCATTTATATTTTCTTCAACACTTATGATATTGCTATCACACTCTTAAAATAAGAAAACATCTACCATGAACCAGAACAAGCTAAAAGTTATACCCCATTTGGACAAAAAGAAAAAAAATTCTCCAAGATTCATATTCTTTTTACAATACAATTAAATGCGGATGGAGGGGAGCAACACAGTGACCAGGTATTACTAAGTGTGTGGGGTCATCTGAAATCATGTATCTGTCAGATATCTAAAAGCTGTGAATTTTTTTAAGTCCCTGAGAACAGGTCAGTGCTTTCAAAACAAGGTTATGTTTTAAATTTTGTATTAAATTTGTGATTTATTATTAGGTTATTATGTTGAAGATTACATTTTGTGCTAAGAATTGACTTATGGATGAATTTAATGAGGCAAAATAGGTACAGCAGACATGAAATGATAGTTCTACATTGTACTCTGGGAGCTATTTGATATTTCTGACACAGTACAAAAGCCAGCTTCTCTGTAGATTGATCATGGTTCAGTTAACATCACTGAATATCTAATACCTCCAACTCAATTAATTCTCACCTGATTAAGATCAGACTGATATTCAAACTAAATCATCTCTCCAGTCAAGTAGAAATCAATATTTCTTATTTTACTTTTAAATTATCGCAACAAATAAAATATACACATCATCAGTGTGCCAGGAGTGGCTTTCCTAGCCTGGCCCACTATGGCATGCATAACAGAGCTGATTAAAGAATTATTCCAATTTGAGCAAAAACATATAGGAAAAAACAAGATTAATCTCAATATGGTGAGATGGAAAGAAGTAATTATAGGGCAAGGAGAAGATTGACACAGCATAAACTCTTATTCTCTGAAAGTTTTCTTCATTTTTTGCCAGACTTTTTCAGCTATTCCATCCACCTTTGTACTAACTACACCATGCCTATCATCCCATACTAAAGAGTGACCCTTTCCCTCTACAAAGGCTCTACAGTAAATTCAAAACATCTTCCTTAACACACTCCTAGTAAACACTTGACTAGTAATGCAGAATGTAGAAAAACCAAATTGCACTAAAAAAGAGAGAGAGATTTGTCATAACAGCGGTATACTGAAGTTTACCGGAGTACGGGGAAAATATCCCAGGTGTGTTACACTATGTGTATATCTGTCAAAACAGCAAACAACAAACAAAGGGAAACAACTTTCGAATTAGAAGCAGATTCCAGATCCTCTTTGCTTTTTGGACCTCTACTCTGTCTCCAGTCATATTACTAGGCTCATCCTTGATCTGTATCCTGGTAACTGAATGTTCACAAAAACATGTTCTCCTTCTTCAATACTGGTTTACCCTTTAATCATTCAAAAAGCAGCACTGAGACACAAACCATTCTGCTGTACTTATGAAGCTAATGTCCTCATTAACAGGTATAACCATTCTGAAGTGAAGAATATAGCAAGCTGTCTGAGCACAACTCTTCAGCTATCCCAAAAAGTTTACCTTGCTGACAGGAGAAGAAATAAGCAGTTGTTAACCAAGTAAAGGATCATCTGCCTTCCCAGAAAAGGAATCAACCCAGAGAGAGTAGTGAGCAAGGATGTGGACAACTCACCAGGACAAAGACAACCAAGAAAAAATTACCGAAAAAGTAGCACTGAAAACCAAAACCAAAACAGACAGCAGGCCTTGGAGACAAAACTAATTGAAGGGATTAAACACAAGGGCAAAGCTGTCTCACAGATCCTTCCACTGAAAGATTTTTTTTGGGAGTGTGTTTCTAATGGAGAACTTGGAAAAATTACTTTTTCTGAAACATCCAGAATCCTGATATAGTATGGCTACTGGTCATGCTGCCCTGAGATTTGGAGAACTCTATTTTTTCTGGTTCTTATATGAGCATGACTACGTTCAAAAGAAGAGTAACAAGACAAGTCACTGATTCATTTCCCTCCCTATATATTTTTTTAAAAAAACTTTATACGCAATCCCTCAGCACTACTTCAATTTGGAAAAAAAATACAGCACATGATAAACAAGAATATGTTAACACACTTAGAAAAATAAAGACTACAGTGTAAATACAGTAATGGAGAATACAATTATCCTTTTTTGCAGTGGGAAATCCATACATAGGATAACATGACAAATAAGACTCTCTGACTGCCAGTTGCATCACTTCAGATAACATAAAATGTTCTTCTTAGAGAAGGTACATTTTGATAAAATACACAGTAAAGATGAAAGCACAGCTGGACCTAGCCAGAGTTTACTCTACAGAAGTGTATCTGATTAAATGTCTGAGTCCACTACAGACAGTAAAAACATAGTCCAACAGGCAATAAACCCAAGTCACTACAGTCACTCTTGACAGAGGCCATGTGGTTCCCATGTACAGGTTGTTATGCTGACATCATGCAAACCCAAGAAATTTCCTGCACCTGCTATCCCAAAGAGCAGTGGAGATAATCCTAATGAGGGTAGCAGAGGCTGCTGTTCCTCATTATCCTTTCAATATAAAGAGATAAAGGGATCTAGAAAATATTTTCTGGCAATCTCTATCTCAAAGCTGGCACCTCCTTTACACAAACCCCTTGCAGGAGCTTAGAACAGTCAATAACTAGTAGCAGTGCCACTTCCCTTCCTGCCCCAAATCGGAGCCTTTCATAGTGAGGATATGTTTGACCTAACTGTAAATCTGGTCACAAGCAAAACATTAATGGATGGGAAGAAAAACAACATAGATTCATGTTTCTAATCTGAAACATGAGATCTCATTCTGTCTTCCCAGGAACCGCTCAAAACACTGATCAGTATTGTCCAGTATCCAGCAGTACCAAGTATCTGTATTGCGAATGTGTTCGGACATCAAGTCCAAAGTCACAGCAACCTTGAGTGTGCACAGCCAGGACACAATCCATGTGTGGAAATCAGATTCTACATACATTGGCTTCCCTGGAAGTGGCTGTGAATCTATGACCAACTTCAAAGTTAAAATATGACCAATACCAGTCTTAAGTCTTGAGCTTCTCACTAGCAACCACAATTCTGGCAAAAGATGAAATAGTATAACATGTCACTTTGCTATGGCTGTAGGAATAAGTGAATAAGCAAAAGTCGGAATGAAATTAATAAATGCTTTTAGCTTGTTTTGTTATGTTATTTGACATGCTTTTTAGTCTACTGAAATTATTTTGTTGTTGTTGTTGCTGTGTGCCATCAAGTTGCTTCTCAGTTATGGTGACCCATGGAGGGTTTTTTGGCAAGATTTTCACAGGGGGGTTGCCATGCATTCTTCTTGGGCTGAGACAGCATGACTTGCCCAAGATCACCCAGTGGGCTTCCATGGCAAAGCAGAGAACTGAACCCTGGTCTCCAGTATTGTAGTCTAATCCTCAAACCACTATATCACACTAAATTTCAAACTGTTTTAAATTGTTTAAATTAATTTTATTTGTATACCACTCTGGGATCTAGTGATACAGCGTGGGTTAACAAATTCTTAATAAATGAATAAACACATAAATAAAAATAATAAAAAGAATCAATTAAGTAGCTAATGCACTTGATCCGTCCTCATGCCTCCTACTAACACCTATGTCAGGGATTTCTAAATGGTGTGTCATGACACAGTGTGTCAACTGAAGTGTGTAGGTGTGTTGCCTCCCCAGGCTAAGAAAGACCCTCCCCCAAGCCTCTCCTGCTGCCACCGCCACTGCAGTGGGCCAGGATCAGGTGGGGGGGCTGCTTTTCCTACTGCTGCCGCCCTCGCTGGAGTCTTTCTTTGGTGAGGGCATCTTTCCTTGAGGTTTTCTTTGGCGAGGGCAATGGCAGCAAGCCAGGATCAGGAGGGGGGGCTGCCTTTCCTGCTGCTGCTGCCGCCATCGCCAGGACCTTTTCTTGGCAAGGGCAACAGCAGGGAGCCAGGATTGGGTAGGAGGTCTGCCTTTCCTGCTGTTTAACTTACCTGTTTGCTAGTAAAACTGAATTACTGTCTCGTGAAATGATACATGTCCAAAAAGCATGTCACCAACATGAAAAGTTTGGAAAGCTCTGACCTATGTTAACATATATGTGCACAATAATAGTTTCCTTGGGCCACAATATCCTGCCTTATTTAGGTAATCTCTGTTCCAAATTTTTGAAACTGAAGACTTCTCTTACATCCAAAGTGACCAAAACAATGTTCAAAAAGACTTCAAAATATTTTTAAAATGTGCACAGCTGTATTTTAAAACCAATCTTGCACCACAAAATCACACCCTTGCAAGAGCTGGTACAGTAAAGGGGATGGTGGTAAAAGCTAGAAAGTCCCTTATTTAAACTTTGCCTAAGCTAAGAATTCACTTTAGGTACAGCCTCAAGCGTTACTAAACAGGTCACCAGTATCTCCAGCATTTACCTCTTCAATATATTTAGAGAATGAAAGAACATGCCTCTTTCCTTCGCACCCTCTTTCTTAGTAGACTAAACAGGCCCACTGGGGTCATCATTCATAAAAATATTCATTTTATAGACTCTTTCTTCTTCATGTCTCAACACCTGTAAAAACGAAGCAGGCTTTGTCAAGAAGCAGGTCTGAATTATGTGACAAACACAGACCTTTTTTAGCCTATTACACTGGCCTCCCGCAGAAAGAACTGAAACCTCTAAGAGCACCATATACATTTCAAATTGGTTTCCCAAGTCCATATTAAGAATTCTTGACATCAGGCATCACAGCAACCGACTCCAGAAGAGGCAGAACGAGAACACATATAACATTGCCCTTCAGCTATCACCCATCAGTGCATATTGGTATATTAACCTATGTTGAACTCAAATACAGCAATGTAGCCTTAGTCTCAGTTTTCCCACATCCTGTAGGTACAACTGTCCCACTTGGAAAAGAGCAGTTGGACAACAGCAGGTGTGATTCAGATTCTGAAATGCAAACAGTTTATTGCAATGAGACTTGTATGTAGTTTCACCCTAATTTAGTCTGCAATAAGGGAGGAAAAGCAGACTTCAGACAGCCCAGTGTCAGCATCCCAGGCAAAAAGACTGGGCACACTTTGTGGTGAACACACCCCTTTTCACCACAAGATGGGGATAAAGCAGATTAAATTTTACTGATATCTTTAGTATATATACAGACCCTTCGGTACTCCACATTCATGCCAATACTAGGAATGGAAAAGAAAACATGTTTTAATAAATTTGTGTTTTGCTAGACTATTAATGAAAATACATATCTTTCACAGTCTATCTTCAGGAACAAACATGAATCACCTTTTTTCCTGTTTAAATTAGATGCAATTAACTATGTATATATTTGAAAAACATGCATAAACATATTTTTGTTAATAGGGAATAAGTATAAAAATGTATACATTAGGAAAATGTGTACCAAAATACACATGTATTCCTCTGCAGGAAGAACAAAAAAGCCTCACAGTCCTTGATGGGATGAGAATACAGGTCAGATTCTTAGAATTGCAATAAAACAAAACTGGCTGATTTTCAAATCCCTAGCCAGCACCAGTACTGTGGTCTGATACTTACTCTCATGAGGGAACAGTTCCTTTCAAAGCAAAATGTGGAAGATAGCTCCCTACTTTTCCATTTAGCTGAAACAGAAGTATCTCGCAGAGTCCTCATCTAATGGGGCTCCTGGGATTTAAAAAGACAGACATCTTCAACTCTGTCACAGGCTTTTGTGCACAAATCAAGAATCACACAAAAGATGTGTGATTCTTGCTCTATGTACCCATTTCATTAAAAGAAGGGCAGCAGGAAGTATAAGGCATACCTTTGACCAATTTAAAATAAGTATGTTTCCAAAACTACAACCTTCTCAACTTTCTGTAGAAGAAGCACATCACACAAGCCCTTTGGCCTAAATATACACAGTTATTGTGCCTTCCTAAATGAGCCTTCCGAGTTTACATACGCACTGAATAGCATCCTTGACTGCTTTGTGTCAGGTATTGGTCTCTGAGCCACAACTAAACAGGAAATGTGCTTCCTTCCTCTTAAATCTAGTTTGTCTAAAAGCTGCCTGCAACTCCCAAGTGAACTGCTCTCCCTCATTTAATAGCCAAGCAAGAGAGATAAGACAAACATTAACAAATGGTAAAATACTGGCAAATCAGGTTAAACATGAAAATCAGAATCCTATTAACACTGCATGGTATTTCAGGTGCTGGAGAGCATGTATGTAGCCCAGAAAATGGGAAGATATGAACGTGGACTGGTTTGCATGTGACAAGGAAAGGCCAGTAAAGTATTTGCAAACAACTGTGTATCCTCATTCCAGACAATGAAAAACTAATTTGTACATCTCCACTATGGGAAATACCAGGGTTCATGATGTCAAAGAGATGATGTTGGGAGAACGTGCATCCTTCTGTAAAAGACAATGCTGCAGTTCCCACTTTGCACAATACTCAGAAGCAAGAGCTGTGACTACCTGAGCAATTTACACACACCCTGCTGGCATTTCTTGAGAGATGCCATGTGAAAGGGCTTCAAAACCAAAACAAAAGATAGTAGAGAAAAGCAGGCAAGTCAGACTTGGACGACTCAAGCATATCAAATAAAATAAAATAAATAATACATGAATAATAAGATAAAATAATAAATCAATATCATTGGGCACAGGGACCAGAACATGACCAGCAGGAAAGGCGATCCCATGTGGAACCAGAAAAAAATTAAGTAACACCTCCACCCCCAGCAAGTAGATACAAGCTTACCAAATCAGGTGGTATGTAGAACATTATCTGTGACAGAACCTCTATCCAGGTTGGCCCTGCAGTTCCAATCCTTGCCTTGTTACCTTTAAGATCCCTTCCTGGATCTGGTAACTTGGGTTCAAGGGGATAACTATGCTGGAGAGATGAACGTGTTGATCAATGGGTTCTGCGTGGTAAAGTATGACCAGCTTTCTCTGTTAATTTTTAAAGTAGCCAAACAGGGATTCAGAAAATAAAAACAGTAAAAAATTATTACAGAAGATATAAAACAAACATTTAGCTTTATGCCGGTTCTACACACAGTACACAATAAAACTTCAGTTCCAAACTTTTCTTCCTGAAATCTCGCCATATGCTCAGCTCCCCAAAAACCTTACTGGGATCTTATGAACTCCTATCTTCCTAACTGGCCCTACCTCTATTTCTAATTAGCCCTCTATCTGACCGGCCTTATCTAACTGTTTTGCAGACAAGCCTCTAGGCTATGTCCTTTCCCCCCATATCCCCCCTAGATAGCATTCTGAAGGCTATGACTGGTTGGCTCTTCCCAGGTTTGCCCAGATATTTGCTTCACAATATCTAACAAACACATAATTACTTTAAACATACTAGAAACATGGGGCCAGATTCAAATTAAGATAGTTTAACTTATGTTCTACTAAGAACAATGGGATGACTTAGTCATGATTTAGTTCCCTTTGAAATCAGTGCAACTTGCGTTAGATTAGCATACTCTGTATTCAGCCCAATTCATGTACTGAAGTTCTTTCCTAAACTATAGTTTCACAATGGACTTTAGAAAAGATGGCACTTGAGTCACCTTCTGGTTATAAAATATAACTGTTAAGAATTCTTTTGAATTCAGACTCTTTGTTTTATACCATTATTTGATCAATTGTTGAAAAATTCAATACTGAGAAAACCTAGACGATACTCATAACTGCCTGTGTGGCAAAAGCCAAGAGAAAATCCCACTAAATATACTACAATCCTAATACACATTAGATATCTGCTATCATTATATTGTTTGCATGTTTTAAGGTCAAGATCTGTTAAAAAACATTCCATGACAAAACTAACTTTAAAAAAAAATTAACAAGCACTTTGTAATATATACTTATCTGTCATAATAAATGGTTCTGACCTCAGAAGCTATTGTAAATTAGCTAAGAAGTGATTCAACATTCTTAAAATTAAATGTTTCTAATAGTTCTAGAGATTTAGCTATAATGTGTGTATATTTTAATATCTGATAGAGATCCTTTTCAAAACAAGACACAACTGAGCGATGTATGCTCCAGTATACTGCTTGATTAATACAAAACCTCTAGAGGGCAACTAAGTTGCAGACTTTGTCTTCCTATACTTTTAAAAATGTTTTCTTTTTAAATGCCACCCAGTTTTGCTGCTGTTTGTTTCCAGAAATCTTGAAACCACCAGGGTCTATTCAGAAGCTAAAAATAAACTGGTTCTGTAATTGAATGCGATTCAATGCACAACAGCAACACAGCAAGAAGTAAAGTTTTGTTTGTCTCCTGATTCTCTATAGACTGCAACATCTAACACAACATTCCCCAACTTAGTGACTTCTACATATCTTGGTCTTGAAATCACATTTTTTGCAGTACAGTACAGTGCGATGCTAGCTGAGAATGACATGAATTCTGGTCCAGCTCTTCAGGAGGGCATATTTGGGAAGGCTTATCTAACATGTCAGTTCATCTTTAAACCAGCATAATGGATTAGAAGCTACTTGGAAAAACAAAGAATCTCAGATAATTAGTACTGGAAAACAAATAAAACTACACAAAATCCCACAGATTTCTGTAAAGGCTCCTGTTCTCAATGAGAAGCAGTCGATTTAGGCAGATCCACACAGCATGGAGTGGAAGTATGTGGCCTCTCAGACTGTTCCGCTAAAATTTTCACTATCCTTACCACTGATGGGATCTACAGTCCAACAATGTCTGGAGGTTCACACTTTCTATCTCTTCCATAGATTCTGATTTAAAAAATACTACCTTAGAGGAAGGCAATGGCAAATCTCATTTATGCCAAGAAGACTCTATAATAGTGTCACTGTAAGTTGAAGTTGACCTGATGATGCCATAACACAACAAAAACAATGATGCCTTTCCTTTCGTGCCTGTTTCCTGCTGAAATGCAATAGGCCTTATGGATTATAGTCAGAAATATTTCCTTCTGATAGAAAGTTGACTATTAGTTCCCCCTCTCTTTCTCTCTGTGCATGCGTGTTTGAGAAAAAGAGAGAGAGAGACCTTAAAAAGCTAATGCAATTAGAGCAAGACTCTTCAAAGGTATTTCATATTATAAAACCATGCTACCTTACTGAAAACTATATAAAACAGAGATTAAACACAATTTGTTGAGAAGAACGATGCTACAAAGAATACTATTTCGGCACTGTTTACAAAATTTTAATTTTACAATGAATACGTGCATGTTCTGCCAATGAATAACCTGCACACTGTATTTTTAAAAACTGTGCTTTCTTTAAAGCTCATACACTGAACCACTTCAGATGACCAAATCGTTAGATGCCTTTCCAAAAAGAGCTGCATAAGAACAAGGTCATACACACTGCATAAGAACTGAGAACCGTTCAGAGGCAGTGCTGCCTGCTTGGGTAGGGCAAACAAACGTAGGCTGAAGCCAGGGATCGAGTCATTAGTACTCATGACCAAGATTGAAGGGGAAGGGCGAAGAAAAACTTCAACAGAAGACTATTTCTCAGGATGCAACCTAATACAAACAGGGATGCCACTTGACAGAAATCAAGATAGGAGAGGTGTCTGAGCAGCACAACACATGTATAATCCTGAAGTCACATTTTTCTTTCTGCTCCAGCCAGCAAAACCCATTGCATAGAAAAGCATACCAAGGCAAAGCAGTTGGTGACTTCCTGACAAAGATCTTGGGTGAGAGCAAAGATCCTGGGTGAGAGCAAAAGGGCAGAGGAATAGGGTGGCAACACACCAAACTACTCTCTTAAAGCCACATTTTTCTGTGCTACGTGCTGTGCCTCCCTTATCTGAAATGCGTGGAACTAGAAGTGTTCCATATTTCAGATTTTTTAATATAGTATCTGTTTTGGAATAGCCTCATATCTCATTCCTTTGCTATTTGTGTTGTGTGTAAGACATGAGGTTGGAGAGAGACTGAGGATCTGTGAAATGGCCAGAATCCAAGTGCAGTGCTTGGTACAAATCCATGTCTCCTTCTGCCTTGGAGGCAGTGGCTGAAATGCTCCTCAGATCTGAGAGACAAATGAGCAGGAGCACTACAGCAGCTGCCTCAAAGGCGGAAGTGGGCAGCTGGCAGCACGAAGAAAGAGACTGAGGATCTGGGAGATGAACAAGCTGGAGCACTGCAACCACTGCCTTGAAGGTCGAAATGAGTGGCTGGCAGAAAAAAGTTTCAGTTTTCAGAGATTTTCAGAGTTCAAATTTTTGGATAAAGGAGGCTCAAACCTGTAGAAGTCAATGAGCTAGCAAAACCCTTTAGAGCAGTGCTACACTGGCTGCTGATCCCTGATGAGCTTCTATAAAAGAAACAAACAACTATAGCTATTGGGCAGAAACTACTGGTCTTTGAACTATGGAGAAAAAAAATAAGAGCCAGTCCATATCAAACAGCTTGGGAACTAGCTCTCTGGAGCGTAGCTAAGGATACACTGGACAGACACTCAGGAGATCTACGTGTGTGTGTGTGTGTGCGTGTGCATGCACGTGTGTGTGTAGAGCAGGAAAATTCATTGGCTGCAGAGGTTTTCAGTGAACATTTTCTTAACAAATGGCTGTGTCCTCAGTGGTCCTCAGTGGAAAACAAAGCTCAGGAAGAGTGTTTCTTCAGAATGCTCTGCACTCATTATGCAGTTCAAAATAGCTGTTTTCAAGAGAATATCCTGTGCCACAAAGATGGAAAGAAGGCAAAGGCAGATCACTTTGTGGAACAGAGAACAGAGGTTAACTTTCCTCAATGCAAATGATTTGTTGGTGTAAATGTCTTGGGATAATGGGAAAGAGAATGGAAGGAAAAAGAATGGTTCCCCCCATTCCAAATGACCTCTGCCATGGACTAGAAAATTTGTAAATGCTGTCATGCTATGTCACATATGATTGTTGGACATCTGAGTGTCTGCTTTTCTTTACACTTACAGGTTAATATTATGCTTGTTAACATTATACATCTCATTAAGAAGTTAGAACAGTAGAATTTAATAGACTTTTCTCACTAAACGAATGCAACACACTTCTTTTTAAATACCTACAGCAAAATCTGAAGGAGAATGATGAGGCCTTGATGAGGTTGATGACATTATTTGTTTGAAAGCCACTCAATGGGCTAATAGTTTTGAATGCATAATGGTTACTGGATGGGTTTTCTGGATTAGACAGATTATCTAGACCCATTTCAGTCTGGTTTCAGGAGTTGTTATGGGACAGAGATAGCTTTGGTCACGTTGGTAGATGACCAATGCCAAGAGCCAGATGGGGAGAAACTGTCCCAGTTGGTTCTGATGGACTTTTTGGTGGTCTTCAACACTGTCGACCATGGTATCCTTTTGGGTCACCTTACTGGTATGAGACTTAGGGCCACTGTTTTACAGTGGCTCTATTCTGTCCTGGAAAGTTGAACCCAGAAGATGGTGCAGGGAGACTCCTGTTCAGCCCCTCAGTCATTGGTCTTTGGGGTCCTGCAGGGCTCAGTTCTGTCGCCCATGCTATTTAACATATACATGAAACCGCTGGGAGAGTATGTCCAGAGTTTTGGGGTTTGGTGCCACCAGTAGGGGAATGACAGATAAAGGCAGATCAGGGAATAGGGATTCAGCCTGTGCTGGATGGGGTTACACTCCTTCTGAAGACACAAGTCCACAGCTTGGGTGTGCTCCTGGATTCAACTCTGAGCCTAAAAGCTCAGGTTTCAACAGTGGCTAGGAGTGCATTTGCACAGTTAAAGCTTGCGTGCCTGCTGTGCCCATTCCTTGAGACATCAGATCTGGCCTTGGGGACATATGCCTTAGTTACATCTCAGTTGAATTATTATAATGCACTTTATGTGGGACTGCCTTTGAAGAGTGTTGGGACACTTCAACTGGTCCAAGGAACTGCAGCCAGATTGCTAATGGGTACTGCAACAAAACTCCTTTGTCATAACAGCTCCACTGGCTGCCAATCTGTTTCTGGGCACAATTCAAGGTGCTGGCTTTGACCTCTAAAAGTCCATACAGCTCAGGTCCAAGTTACCTGAAGGATCATACCTTCCCTTACAAACCAGCCTGTACTTTGAGATCTGCCAGGGAGGCCCTTCTCTCTATCCCACCACCTCACAGGTGTATCTAGTGGGAACATGGGAGAGGGTTTTTTCAGTGGTTGCCTCAAGCTCTGGAACTCTCCTCCTAGAAACTGGCACCCTCCCTACTTTCTTTTCAAAGACAAGTAAAGGCTTCTCTGTTTTAGACAGACATTTGATGATTGTCTATATAGGGTCCATCCCACTAAATAATTTGATGGATCTTGCTAACTGGTGAGTGTGTGCGTGCACGCATTTTAATGATGTATGTTTTAATCTGGTTTTAATTTTTTTATTGTTCAATCTCATTTCAACTTATGAATCTTATGGATTTTAAGGATATGTTTTTAAATTTGTTGTAAGCTGCTCTAAGTCTTGAATTCAGAAAAAGGCAGGATAGAAATACAAATGTAGTAATAATAATAGTAACAGTATAGCTCTTTGGTCAAATGCACCAGCAGTTTTTTCAGCTCTGAAATAAATAATTTCCATAAAAGATACATTGGACTCAACAGGGGAAAAACAAACTATTTTTAGTGTGAAAGCAACCTTAGGGTAGTGTTAATAATTTATACTACATATAAATATTTACACATATGTAAAGGGAATATAGTTATGACCTTCTGGGTAAAATTTATTTATATACACACAGAGTGCTAACCACATTAGTCTACATTGCAAAAAGAAAAGAGGAAGGGAGGCTGACAGATTCATTTAGCATAAAGCATATGGGATTGTTATGAAGCAGTTCTGGAAATAAGGCCTTTCATTTTCTTATTTTCATATTACTCTTCTAAGCATTCATTAACAATATGCTGTCACGTGGAACTATCATAGCCAAATGTCACTGTTATATTATTTTTTAAAGCATCCAAATGGCATATGGCTCAGTATTCGCAGATATTTCTGTTCTCACTTTAATGTGTAATATTAATTGCCCTGAAACAAAACCAAGTCAAAGCCCTCAAAGGAGGAGCAGCAACAAACTAAACTGATGTAAACAAATATGACTGGGGGGAGCAGTGTTGAAGAATCAGCAGATGCCATCTCCCTGTTCCAGATTCTTTTTGGTCAAATGTTATCACTAGGACAGTTCTTTTCCTGAGTGGAAACACTAAAGGCACACTATACAGCTCACTGGCAGAACGTACACTCTACATATGTACTAATATTCCAGACCCTGTTCCTGCCATCTTTGGCTAAAGCGAAAGAGAATTCAAGATCTGGAGATATACATGTCAAAAATAAGCAAGAAAAAGACAATGTATCTTGATTGCATAAAGAAAAGGCCAAAAATAAAGCAGGAAAAAAAAAGTCAGGCGGGATATCTTCAGCATGACTGTGTAAAAAAAAAATGCCAAGAGGAAGCAAGGAAGCTTTACTTACTTACAGCTCTGACATGTAAATCTGAGGCAGAACCTCACCATCACTCATAAGTCCTCGTGCTTAGTGGGAAGGATTGTATGAAGTCACTGAAGTTGTATAGTCACTTAACTCCTGCATCATTTCAGTCATTTGCTACATTTATTAGTTATTACCAGAACGCGGAAGGAAGCGGGGTAAGGGTTTGGGCTGCTGTTGATCATCATCTAAGTTTGGTCTCTGAGTCTTTTTTTTCTCTTTAAAATTTCCTAAAG
The DNA here is from genome assembly GCA_948474755.1 of Ctenosaura bakeri. NCBI lineage: Eukaryota > Metazoa > Chordata > Lepidosauria > Squamata > Iguanidae > Ctenosaura > Ctenosaura bakeri. Next base: position 52,379 of record CAOLHI010001708.1, on the reverse strand, counting down.
TTTTGTTTTACTGAAGAGCCCAGCTTGATCCTCTGCCTTTCTTGTTAATTTGTTGAGTAGTGATCCATCTAAGAGTCTATGGCCATTTCCACACTAGACTATTACAGTGCTATTATTCCACTTTCAACATGAGGCCCCTCCCTAAACTGCAAATCCCAGGATTCCACAGGATGTTGAAAACGGAATAGCAGCACTGTAACAGTCTAGTGTGGAAATGGCTTGTGTGTCTGTTTTACACAGCACAGCTTACATCCCCCTAAGCACTTCCACTGCTTTCTCAGTGTGATTAATTTTTTTAAAATGATCTCTCTAGTACTTTTCTGTGTACCTGCTCTCTCATACACATGCAATTTATTTAACTCACAAAACAGAGATGTTATTACATTGCATGTTTAATCCATATTGTGAAGCAAGGTAAAACATAATTACTTTCTTGCCCACATACTTAAACAAGCAAACTAGTACTTTCAATTTTCACTGGGTCCCCTTGTTAAATTTGCATATCATGTACAACTTTAACCATTATTATTACTACTGATTTTTAACTTAATCAGTCATGAGGCATCTCTGCAATAATAATACAAATCTACATGGCTCGAAGGAAGCAGAGTACTTTGCCTTCACCCCCACCCCCCAATAAGCCTTGAAAGAGGCAGCAGTAATTCTGGTGGAAGTGAAAGTAAGCCTGCTTAACCCCCCAGGCCAGAGCAGACTCAGGGTAGCAAAAGTGGGAGGAAGTCCTTTCCACCATGAGAAGGCCTACTTGATCTTAAAGACTTGAGGCAGGAAGGAGGTAGCAACAGCACTTACAGATGCACCACCACCACTAAGATGGACCACAAGACTAGTCTGGAGAAACAGAAAAAGTGCAGTATTGTCTGGATCATTCTGAAGTGGCAACAGATCCCTGGATTTCTATGTGCATTCACTGTAAGCAGTAAATGAGCACAGGGGAATTGCTAGAGCATTATAACAGCAGCCACCTGCTCAAGTGTGTTAAGAGGCACTATCAAGCAATCTTGCTCAGGACAGATACAGAAATATCTAGCAGCAAGGCAGCAGAAGTAAACATTGTGAGACAAGAACAAAGAGCGCTGAATCCCTTGGCAGAAGCAGAAGAGGCTTAGGCAGGCAACTACAGAAGAGATGAAGTGGGGAACGTATGGGGTCATGAGACAGAAGTTTCCAATACCAGCCCAGATCACCAAATACTATACGGGGGAGCTGGAAGATTTAGGGGGATTTCCCCTAAGAAATCCCCCCAGATTTCACTGCTGGGAACCATTCTTTTCTCATCCCTCCCACTTCCTTGTGCTAAATCACTGAATCTCATCAGTTGGACAGCTTAGAAAAAAACAGAAACACTTTCTTCTTAAGTAGGCTGCCAATTCATTATCATTATCAAATCTAATCCCCAGTTAAACTTTAACAGACTCAGCTGACTGATCCTCTGTATCTCCCATCTCGCCTCAAGAAAAGAGCAGCACAGGAAGAATGAAGCTCTGCCTGTCCATCTCTGCCAAGTGCTGCTGCCTGCCTGTGTGTCCAGCGCTATTGGTCTTCCATGGTGCAGTTCTTCAGCTGTGTTGGTTGGGGATCTTTTAGTGCTATAGCGGGGCATGTGGGGGGGGGAATAAGGGGAAAGTTGCGGGAGAAAAGCAGCATGAATTGCCGAGCTTGAAAAGTCAACTATTTTCCAAAATTATTTTTGGTTTTGTAAAACAGAAAACTTTGCAGATATAGGAAGCATACGACTCCCCTGTTACAACAGCTTCAATGGCTACCAATCTGCTTCTGAGCTCAGTTCAAAGTGCTTGTTATGACTTTCAAAGTACAATATGGCTTGGGTTTGAATTGTATTCTCCTATACAAGCCTCCCCAAATTTTCAGATCTTCAGGGGAGGGCCCCTGCTCCATCTATAGGCACATGTGATGGAACTGCCTGAGACAACAGTCTTGGTGGCAGCTCCTAAGTTCTGGAACGTCCTTTCCAGAGGGGCCATGAGTTGCACGCAAATAATAATTTTATAAAGACAAGATACTCATATTTTAAAAAGGGCTGAAAATTTCCTACAAACAGTCATTTTGCAAAACTCAGTATCTTTGTCATCTTAAACACATAAGCTCTGTAGACTGGGGACAAGGAACCCATCAGCCTCTAAGTGCTGTTGAATTCCAGCCTCCTGGGCAGCATGATTAAAGGCCAAGGATGACAAGAGTTGTGATCCTACTTCATCTGGGGACCCACGTGTCCCTAGCACTGGTACAGAAAGTGTCATTCATGAGAAACATAAGAACATCAAATAGGTTTTTAATCCAGAAAAACAGCATTGTCTTCCTATGGATCGGTTGCTCTGTTCTCAAGGACCTATCTTGTGACTGTTTACCAAGCTATTTTTTAAAAATTGAACAGAACTTACTTACATAGGTACACAAGCATAGGATTAGGCCTCATGCATTTTTTGGCTTCAAGGAATATTCTAGCTCCTGAACCTAGATAGCCATGTTAACACATCACCACACTGCTCACATATCATCAGAATAACTAATGATGAAGATGTACTTAATTAGCAAGCTACTATTTAAGCCTCAGGAGTTGGCTATATCAAGAGTTCTTGCTGTGGATATTAATGCAAATATATTCAGGGAATGTGTCAGGATTAAACACCTCTCAGTTAATGGCAGTGTTTTAACTTGATGGCTTAACTACCTATATTATAATGATTAAGATAGTAATAGCATATTGACCTCAAATTACAGAAAGCTGAGTCTCAGTTAAAGCTCAAGACCAATGTCAATTATTTAAAAAACCAAATGAAAGGATAATTTTGGAAATATAAGCAACTCTGCTATCATGTGTGCTTTTTTGGAAATTAAACCACAAGTCTGGATAATTAGAGACATGCAGTTAAAACTTTATTGAATATAAAATTTAAGGCAGAGCTGGTAGGAATACAGCAACCTGGCTGAAATTGATATTCATTAGGATACTCCTTTATATGAATAGGAACCATTTGGACTTGGTAGTCTTTATAAGAGCCCCAGCTGGTAATGGTTGAAGGTTAATGCCTTACCCCATTCTGTTCAATTTTCTGTCCTAATTAATCATCTAAATCTATAGCTGTGAGCACCAAGTGTCTCTGCTCAAAAGAAACTAATTAATGCGAGCAAATTAGATCAAGTCCAAAGATTCAACAGCCAAACTCTTAAACACTCCTTGTTAATAGGAAGTGTAGCTGTCAATAACTGCTGTTGGTGGCTATAATGAGGCCCTTTTCTTTCACTGAAAGTGATTTCATTTCTCTTTGTCCTCACAAAAGCTGTTCCATTCCCGCTTTTAAAAAAAAAACACCTCACATACACACACATACAGTGGCAGTAGTGATGTTAGCTGTCTGACCCATTTTTTGTGATCAGCTGGACTGAAACAACACATGAGTGAAACCACATAGGACATGTCTCTCCAATGATGTTTCAGGCAAGTTTCCTTGGGAGTCCATTTGCTGGCTTGCAAATATCAGGGTTTCCTTCACCATTAAATACAAATATCTAAATGCACTGTGATAACTACAGACAACAGTAACCACAGTAAAAGGAAATAAATGGATTCAAACCCTTCATCTCTCAATTGTGTTTTTTACCTAGGTTCTCTGAAAAGCTTCACATATTACAATACATAAGAATACACACTAAAAATTTAGCATGGATGGTTGTCTACCCCATAACACAAGGCTACATGTGTTCATTGGGTGGATAATGTAAGACCTGCTCCCTGAGTTAAGAAACTATGCCTGGATGATAAAAACATGTCAGATGGACCTAAATCTAATTGCTAGTCCTAACTAGAGTAGATCCATCAAATCAGTGGGATCTGCATAAGTGCTGACATTGAATCAATTGCTAAACAATCAGCCTACTATAACTAGTACTAAGAAATGACCACAGTACAGAATGCAAATGACCTAATACTCAGCATTTATTATATGAACCTATATATTGTAGTGTTGGAACAATTCCAGGTTCATTCTGCTGGCACCATGTTCACTGCTTTACAACCTGCACTTTATGTGTGCATTTTTCAAAGGAGCTATTCAGTATTTTTTAAAATTATGTAAAAGTTTTAGCAATAGTTTGACTTGGATTTTACACTAACAGGATTGTTTGCGGCGATAATATAGCCATGCCCTTATCCAGTTTTGGTGGCTAGGTTCCACTTTGCTTAACCTGATTATGTGGATAAGTTGCTTGGAGAAGTGGGAAAAATGTTTCCATCTTGGCTGGTTACAGCTGCCAGATGACAGCTGGTCAACTGTATCATGGAGACAGTGAATACTTCTTTGAAAAGAGAGTTGTGTTTCAATATCCCAAATAAATAAAAAAATAAAGTAAGAAAGTAAGTAAGTAGGATCTTTGTTGAAGGAACCTTCAATGGACATCACCAATCTCAATCACTACGAGCTTATTTCTAATCTTCTTTTCTAAACTGAAGTTCTAGAGGGAATGGTGGCAGCACAACTCCAGGACGTCTTAGGCGAAACAGATTACTTGCTCTATTGCAATATGGGTTTAGGCCTCATTTGGGACATTTCATGAGGGTCCTTTTCTTAGTTGGCTGAACATTCCCACAAGGTGGTGCTGGGAGACTGTTTTCAGCCTCATAGCTGAAATACTTCTCTTTTGCTTTTGACATCCACATGAAGTCATTGGGAAAAGCCATTTAAAATTCTGTGGTTGCATCCCCCAATTCTGCTGATGGTGTTTAGTTTCATCTTTCTTTTACAACTGATTGCAAAGGGCGTGGTTCACCTGGACCTAGGATGGACCCTAGAAGGTCACATGCATCCTGGATGCTATGGCCATTTCCACACTACACTGTTATAGTGCTAATATTCCACTTTTAACATCCTATGGAATCGTGGAGTTTGCAGTTTGGAGAGGGGCATTTAGAATCCTCAGCTGGAGAGCTCTTTGGCCTCAGTAGATTACAAGCCCCAGAATCCTACAGGATGTTATAAATTGAACAATAGCTCTTTTATAGTGTGGAAATGGCATATGACAAGGACAGGTTTAGAGCTTCCTAGGAAGGAGGATTTGGGAACATGGTGGAGAAGAGAACACAAGCTCATGGTGAGGCTAAGTTCATGCATGACACATGGTTTACTGCGATGCCCAAATTCAGTAAGTGGTCAGAGCAAACAGGGACACCATGGCATGTACTTGTCTCTTTTGAGTTTATGCAGTTAAGCAAGAGGGAGTGAAAGGAATATAAGCAAATTACAACTGGCTCTTCATTTAAATAACTTTCCCCAAGTCTTGACATGAATAAATACTTCCTGCAACCTGCCAATCTTCAGCCTACAACAAAAGATCCCGTTTTTATTATATGTCTGTTACTGAGGAGATCTTTTCTCCATTTGTCTCTCCTACCATCTCCTTTTTTTCACCCTTTCCCTTCTCAAAAAACAATTAGAACCAAGCAAAATGAAATAAATGGATGCTTAGCTTTCATTAAAGGACCCAGACAGCCAAGATCTACTTTCAATATAGAGCTAATCAGGGAATCTACAGTATAGGACAATACATTGCTTGGATCTAAAAATTATCTAGCTTCAGATTTCCTCCTCCAAACTGGACTGATTTAGAAACAATGTTTAAAATTTTAAAAAATGTGGGAAAGAATATATCATTAAAAAAAACTGTTTGACAATAAACTAGCACCTCAACTTCTTGGCACTGAATGTCCTCATGCCAAACTATAATGTGTACTATAAAACCCCAAACATTTGTTCCAAGACATTATCACTGTCCAAGTCTCTGGAGCACATTGCATGCAGTTAAGAGGACCTGGTACTTTTTTAATTATGAAAGAGTAAAAACAATGGCCAGAAACCAATCCCAGCATGATGCTGCTAAGTATTTCACACATTTTCTTATCTACATTTCTGATGAGAGAACATAAGACACTTATAAAGTGCTACCTCAGGTGTCCTTGGGCATTTCAATAGGCAGTGCCAACGTTTGTCCAAGCTTCAGGACTGCTTTCTTTTTGCAGGTATTGATGTGTCAGGTGCAAGGGTCATGCTCTGGTGCAGGTGGCCCCTAAAGGGACAGATATGATTCCAGATACAGGTCTGTTGATTAAGTGTGTATTACTGAAACTATGGTTGACATTGGCCTTACTCTACTGCAGGGAAGCCTGAAGTGGTGTTTCATCCCATCATCTTTACTAAGTATCAATGCAGTCCCTGGGGAGAGGAAGAATGGTGGCATTTTGAAATGGCCTTTGCCAGAACTTTTACCTAATTCTAGCTGTAAAGCTCTGCCCAGCATTTATACTTACATCGGGCAATTCAGCCATACATTTATATCTGTAATTATCACAAAAACATATCTCAGTAATAATAAAAAATAGAATATTGGACCTGTACTCAGTTGACAAATGAAGACCTAATAAAAGTGCAAGGATACTCTTATTTGTAATACCAAATTCTTGATGACAATATCTGATTGGCAAGACACAGCATCTAACTTTCCAACATTGACACTATCCCAATATCTACTGGGTCTAACTTGGTAATATGAACAGCATATATTAAGAACTGTTGCTCCCTCAAGTTTAGAAAGACCTCTGTTTGTAACATCATGTGATTTTTTTCCTCAACTACATATCTTGATTCAAAATACTTCATTTTGTGATTGGTCACTGGTAGGTAAACATGTGTTTACATTGCTGAGCCATGTATCTCTGAGGAAATCCTGTTGTGAGAGAGATCAAATGTATTGATCTAAACAAATATTTGTTGTTGTTGTGTGCCTTTGAGTCGTTTCCGACTTATGGCGACCTTAAGGTGAACCTATTATGGGGTTTTCTGTCTCTTAATGTCTAGTATGACCCTTAAAGACTATCAGTATTTGGAGCTACCAACAATTATGCTGGGGAAAAAACCAGACAACAGTTTCAAAACTGCCTTTCAGTTTGTACTTGTTTAGATCAAGGGGTTGGGCAAGGGTGGCCTCAAGCCCTGTGCTGAAGCCTCAAGGATATTCTCCCTAAAAAATAAAAAAACAAAAAAACAAAAAACAAAAATAAAATAGAAAATTATTACTCAGGCAATTTTGCATTACCAAATGGGCAAAAAATCCCCAGTGCTTCAGTGAAATTGGAGAGTTTTGTTCCCATCATCACCTAAACCTCCGAAAGACACTAAAATATACCCACCCCTACAAGGTGAAGAAAGTGGCCAAAAATGAAACCAGAAACGGGGGATGGGGTGTGTGTGAAAAAAGGATCTCTGCCCTGATGAAGTTGCCCAGTCATTTTAGATTCACCAACCTGGATCTGAATGTGCTTGTTACTCAGTGATCTCTCTTCTCAGTTATCTTCCTTGAGAAAACATCTAGTCCAGAGCTTTCCGAACTTTTCATGTTGGTGACACACTTTTTACACGTGCATCATTTTGCGACACAGCAATTCAGTTTTACTACCAAACAGGAGGTTAAACTAACCCCTTATAAGAGATACAGACACGTACATAAATTGTAATAACAAAATGTATGGGGACACAACATATCTCATGAAAACCTTTCATATATTTTTAAAAATACACGATTTATAAATAATATAAGATAATATAAGCTCATAAATAATATAAGATTTCCAAGATTGTAGGTGACACACCTACACACTTCAGGTAACACACTACTGTGTCACAGCACACCATTTGGAAAGCTCTGATCTAGTCCTTAAACAAATATTACAAATTAATCTGAGCAAAGACTTCACCTTATTAAAGCTTGTATACCTGAATCAATACAACCTACAGTTTTTATGCATTATTTTTCTAATACAACATGTATGTGAGATCACTTTTCTCTTACAAAGCTTTCATTATCAACTGCATTCATCACTCTCTTTCAAAAGCAGACATACAAACTAGGTTAGGATTTGAATTTCCTTTATATATCAAACACAAAGCTTGCCCCACAGCAAAGGCGATAAGGAAAGAAATCAGCATACTAACTATTCCAGCCTTCCCAAGCTGCCAAAAACTTGACTAAATAAAACTGCCCTATTTTTTTCCAGAATACACACTGACTTAAACTTTGAGAAAGGCTCTGGGAAAAGAATTTTGAGACAGATTTGGTATGTAGGTGATATATTTAAGAGATTATCTCTTCTGGAACTTAAAAATCATAGTGGAATAGATGAATGGAAGCTATTGAGGTATGTTAGGCTCTGATCAGTTAGGACTTTATTCAACATCAGAATCTTGAACAGGTTTTGGAAAGAAACAGAAGCCAGGACAGATACAGTTGTAATGTATGGCCAATGATCCATCCTGTTTAAAAGGGTAAACCATATTACACCAGCTGAAATATCCACATAACAATCAAGGCCAACCCTACAAAAAGTATACTTCAGTCATCTCAACACTATAACAGCAGAACAGATGGTTGCTACGTTGCAATCCACTATTAGTCCCAACTAGACTAGATTCCCTGAATAAATGGAACTTGCATAGTTCCCATTGATGTGAGACTAACAACTGGATTTAGACCTACGTCTCCATTTATTAGAAGACACCACTGCCTTTTCACCAGGTTGTAAGAAACTATTGAATGTTCTTGCAGTTCCTGTTGTAACTTTGCCATACAGGCTTCAGTGACTATGAGCACAGAAGAAGTTGAAAGATGGAAACCCATAAATGTTGATTACACAAGCGATCTTCTCTTCACAGCAAACTCAATGGAATTTGAAAGCTCTTACAACAAAAAGTCCATCTTTCAAACCAATCAAACAAATTAAACACAACCAAATAAAAAATTTAACTACTGGGTAATAATACTGGTTTATCATATTAAAGTTTGATCTATGATGACAGAAAATAAAAGGTGTACTTGCAGCAGATCAGTCAGATTAATAAACACATATGGAAAGGTAATTCTGCTTGTTTGTTTTATTCTCACCTAGACAATATGATCACAACACAGATGCAGAAGCGTAAACTTGAATACTGTGGATTTTACAATGTACCACAATTATACGAACACCTATATTCAATATTCCATAGCTTTCCTAACAGATTTCAATGCATCTGGGAATAATAATGCAAGTTTTTATCACGGGACAAAGTCAGTGTGAAACACAGCAGAACATATATCAAAGGATAATACCTATTATCTGAAATCAGTATTGATATAACAGCTTGGGTAGTGCTGCACCTTCATGCACACAAAGTAAGTAGCATGCGTATTTCCCTAATATATGACTCTTTGTCAGTCTATATTACATTTTAATCTGGTCTCAAAGGCTCCAAAGTCCTCAGGAGCACATTTGCAGTGGGTTACTGGGGGCTGAAAAGATAAGGGAAGAGAGGCAAGACTTAACTGGTGAGAAAAACTCTTGGGAGAGACTTAGGATCCAAGCCAGTATTTATGTGATCCACCGAGGTCTGTACAGGAGTCAGGGAATCAGGCATTCGTATTAATTTTGAATGTTCCATCGATCCAGTGGCGCAAAATGTTATACTCAGAGATGCTACTGAATTAAAGATGAACCTTATATTTTAGGATAAATGTTTCATTTATGCCTCTTTCATCATGTCTTATGAATAGTATGGCCTTTATCTTTTAAAGATATGCCTAGATCATCTTTTTTCTTTTTTTAAAGTTACACTAAGTTGTTCCTGAGATTTTGTCTTGACTGGAAATTGAGATATCCAAACAGCACCAGAGGCACTTTCCTGTGAGGTTTGGACCTGTGCTGGTATTCAAGGGTTTTAGCACGATGGCAGCTCTTTCACTGTGCCTGAACAAGTAGTGGTTGAAATGTGGATCATCCCCTTCCCTTTACGAACTGAGAGGGACCACAGCTCTGTCTTGGTTCTGGTCAATAGCAAACCTATTTTCAGAAAAGAGATCAACAGCTGGAGGTAACATTTGGTGGAAACTTGTACACACATGAACTGATGTACTTGGCTGGTTGCTGTGCAGGCTTCATGTTCTGACAATCCAATATGAATTTACGTACCAAAAAATCTGATCCTTCCCTAAGATTTCCATTAAGCCTGTTCTTACATATTTCCCCATCCTCATCATTGACTGCTGTCCTCTTCTCAAACTCTGGAAATGAAAGTACTGAGACTTCACCATGCAATTCATTATGTTCCTATTTTGCCTTCCTTCAAAGAAGCTCTCAGCACCATTTTAACCTAACTTCAAACCTATGAATCTACCTGATAATACCTACAATTATTCCCCTTCATGATAGCTGCAGTGTACTAACAGTTTTAAGCATTCTGTCATAAGAACTCCAGAGGATCTTTCTTCCTACCATTGACTCACATATAACATTTGAATAAATCAAAACCTAAGTGAAAAATAAGCATGTTACTGATCAGGAATAAATGGAATTCCTCTTAAACATTCTGTGTTTGACATATAGCCTTAGTTCACTTCAACTATGATATTAATAAATATATAGGAAAGTTCCAACATGCTAAAAACAACACAGAATTAAGTGTGTAAAACTTTAGGACCCCAAGGTATACCTTTATTTGGATACCTACCCCTGTACAAATTTCAATGATCCTATTTTCAGTTATGCTTAAATGCTCAGCTTGGTACGATTTTTATCAAATGCATAGGAAAGAGAGCACAGGATCTTATTTTGTATAGGTGACTTTGAGACAGAAATCAACTTGGATGTTAAACCAAGAAAGAAACAATTGTAATGTGGCTGTGGATCTTCAATTGCAACAATTGGTACAGCTGTGTACCTGCTTTCAGTGCACAGAGAACCTCCTCTAAAATATGTTACTGACTTTTCTCCTAGTAGAGTGAAACAAAGAATCATCATCATTATATTTGTACATGTATACACATACAGAAACCGGTCACACATTAAGCTACAGTTGCAAGGAGCTCTCTCTTTCTCTCTTCTTACCCCTCAATTCTACAGTGAATCATGGTCTCTAGATCTTTAGATATCAAAAACTTAATTCATAAATTAAACTTTAAACCACTTCAAAATCTCAGATCATCCACCCTGTCCTTTTACACTAATCTGCATATCCAAGATAAGAGTCATAATGCCTGGCAACACAGGAACTACCCCAAGGTATCTGACCTACTTCCCCTGAGTGAATGCTTTCAGCCTCCTTGTTTCTCTCTTGTTCACAGGACTTAGGTTATTTTGCAATTTTCACAGCATCACACCTCTTTCCCCTGTAATTCCAAAACATATGGGGAGTTGCTCCACATGTTGGCAGTTTAGCTGAATGCAAAGGTGAAAGAGTCTTATGCCATTTTCTTCAGCATTCTTCTTCCCCCTACTGCCATGCTGTATTATAAAGCTAAATTTAATTTTCATTTATTTTGGTTTATAGCTCAAGAAATCCTAAAGGTTTAGACCACACAACAGCAAATGTACAGAAGCATCCCTCATCCAGACGACTGCTCAGCAGTAACTCAAGGCAGCAAAGAAGAATACAAACATTTTGAACTTAGATCCTTACTGATGAATCGTTTAATACAAGGCCATCAGTCTACATTGCTCCTTACAGAATTTAAATGGCAAAGAATAAACTGAACCCTGCCCCCAAGAGGCTCCCAGCTTGCATTCCGACTCTCCATGGAAGTTCCTCCATCTGTATTAAAGTATGTAAGCAAGGCACTTTCACTGACATTTCATCCTACCTGTGTATTGAATTCATACACATTTCAGTAGGATTCTCTAGGATTCAGTAAGATTCTCAAGCCCACTTCAGCTAAATTGTATACTATTGGCTACTGCTAGCAGTATGCCTGAAGAGAAAACACAGTGATTCTCAGTGGGTCACTGCACATGGACAGCAGAACCTGGAAAACTGACTCTTTGGAATACAGTTCTCAGAGTCTCCCAGCCAGGTGCAAGGTAAATTCTTTAAAAGTTACTCATCTCAGCTCTGATGATTACTTCAAAACTCATTAATTTTACCATTCTGGTAATATGCTCCTGGGGGATATACAGGTTAATATAAATGGGTCCAGACATCACATGGATGTTCTCTATGCCTGGATGATGAGCCTGTGCCCCTACATGTTGCTGGACTCAAACTCTCATTAGCCCCAGGGAGACCTAGTACTTAGGGAGACTCAAATATAATTCTGATTCCCAAAGAAGGGAAAGATCCCAAAGATGTTAGGAATTATAGACCAATTTCGTTATTGAACATTGATTATAAAATTTTTACAGCAATATTAAGTAAAAGATTGAAAAAGAATCTCCAAGATTACATTCATGAGGACCAAATAGGTTTCTTACCTGGAAGAAGTCTCAAACAAAATATAAGGACCGTTATTAATTGTATACTACACTATGACAAACACCCAGGGAAGAAGTTTGCAATGGCATTCCTAGATTCAGAGAAGGCCTTCGATAATATCTCCTGGAGGTTTATGAAAAATATTATAGAAGAATATGGATGTGGAGAAAAGTTTAAAGAATAGATAGATATCATCTACAGAGATCAGAAGGCAAATTTGATAATTAATGGGGAAAGATCCAACCAATTTGAGATATCTAAGGAGGTGAGACAAGGTTGCCCACTCTCACCTCTTCTCTTTATCATAACACTGGAAATACTGAACAACAAAATTAGAGAGTCGAGCCAGATAAGAGGGGTAAAAATTAAGAAGAATGAACATAAAATGAGAGCCTTTGCGGATGACATGGCTGTGTTCTTAGAAGAACCAAAAGATACCCTCCACAGACTGTTAGGAGAATTGAAGGAATATGACCAGGTAGCTGGCTTCAAGGTTAATAAGAATAAATCATCATTACTGACAATGAACCTAATGAAAAAAGAAGAGGAAGAGTTGAAAGGGATTTCAGGCCTTAGTATAGATAAAAAAGTTAAGTATTTAGGAATTTACAACACAAAGAAAAATTCAGAACTTTATGATAATAATTATCTAAAACCTGGAATCAAATCAAAATAGACCTACAAAAATGGAATAAACTCAGTCTCTCATCATTAGGTTGGATAAATACAATAAAGATGACTGTACTTCCAAAAATTATGTTCCTGTTCCAAAATCTTCCAATAAGTAATAAAAACCCATTTATAAGCTGGAACAAAGAACTATCAAAATTCATAAGGGCAGGAAGGAAACCAAGAATTAAAATGAAAACACTTCAAGATAGCAGGGAGAGAGGAGGATTCGGACTGCCACATCTGGAAGTATACTATCAAGCATGCTGCCTAGAATGGATTAAGGACTGGATTCAATTGAAAAATCATAAAGTATTCGAATTAGAAGGTTTTAATGTTAGTTTTGATTGGCATGGTTACCTCTGCTACAACAAAGCAGAGGTAGATAGAGATCACTATGTGAGGAGAACTCTAATTAGAACGTGGCAGACTATCAACAAATTTTTTTACAGTAAATTACCAACGTGGACATCACTCCAAGAAGCCTTCAGAATATCAGAACCAAAATTAGGAGGAATACTAAGATATAAGGATTTAATAAAATGCGAAGGAAGAGTACCAGTGTTAAAGACTAGAGAGGAACTAAAAGAGTAGAACACCAAATTGAATTGGTTCACTTATCAACAATTAAAAGAAAGGTTCAAAATGGATATAAAAACCACTGAGTTGGAGACAGAAGAGAACAAATTAGATGAGATCCTATTGAAAAATGGGAAAAAAACAACTTCAAAAATTTATAGACTTCTACTGAAAAGAGAGTTAGAGCAGGAAAGGATTAAGGATTAGATGGTAAAGTGGGTTCAAAATATTGGTCACAATATAGAGTTGGAAAGATGGGAAAGAGCATGGAGCGAAGACATAAAGTTTACTCAAAGCTTGAGTTTAAGAGAGAAGTTTAAGAGACAATTTTTACTAGTCAATTTATCAATTTAAGAGAGAATTTTAAAATTAATGAAGATAACGAAAAAAGGGAACGGCCAATGTTGGGAAATGTGGAAAAGCAACAGGAACTTATTTTCATACATGGTGGTTATGCCCCACAGCAAAAAAAGTATTGGAAAAAGATCCACGATAGTATCACTGAGTTGCTTGATATTAAATTTGAGATGGCTCTGGAAACATATTCATTAAATATGATCGTAAGGAACAGACAAATGAGGACAAAAAGGGAAATATTATTAAATTTAATAACAGCAGCAAAATTGAATTATGCAAAGCACTGTTAAGAAGGAATAGAGCCTCCCCACGAAGAATGGAAGATTAAAGTGATGGATATTATTGAAATGGAAAAATTGTCCAACATGCTGAAAAGAAACTCAAATCAACAATTCGAAAAGCAATGGAATGAAATTATTAGATGGGTGAAAGAGAAGTAAGATGAAAAGCACAGAATCGAATAGAAGATTGAAAAAGGTAACTCATATTAAGGAAGGAATATAGATTGAGTAGGAAAAGTTAAGGTAGATTACAATAACAAAAAGATTTCGTACTAAGGAGGTTTAGAATGAGAAACTTAAAAAAGAGACTGGAGTGAGGAAAATGTGTAATAAGGAAAGGAAGGTTAGAGGGGAGAGGAGGAAGGGATATAGAGAGAGAAGGGAGAGGGAGGAAGAATATACTGTTAATATGAGGGGGTAGGGTAGAGAGGGAGTGAGAGGAGGGGGTTGACTGAATAACACACATATGGAAGGAAACAATTATTCAATATTGTACAGAAATTACTAACAATAATAGGAAAGATATGTAAGGTTGGTGTATAATATGTAATTTGTAAACAACATGTGATATATATAAATTTTAGCTTATATGGAATTTAATAAAAACTATTTTAAAAAAGTTACTCATCTCAGCTCTGATGATTACTTCAAAACTCATTAATTTTGCATTCTGGTAATATGCTGCTGGGAGATATACAGGTTAATTAGAACGGGTCCAGACATCACATGAATATTCTCTATGCCTGGATGATGAGCCTGTGCCCCTACATGTTGCTGGACTCAAATTCCCATTAGCCCCAGCTAAGAAGGCCTGGAAGGAGAGAAGCTGTAGTTAAACAGCAACTGGAAGATCACAGGTTCCCTATCCTGGCTTGCAATGTTCTCTGAGAACAACTGCATGAACCAGAGATGGGCAAGTGAGTAGCATGGAAACACCAATTCTCCCCCCACAACCCTTGCAGGCCACCCCTCCCCCCACAACAAGTTCAAATACTTCCATTTTCCTCTGTAGTCTCTCTTAACATGGTGACCAGAAGTGACGCCTTGTCACTTTTAGTCACCATATTGAGACGGACCAGATGGAAAAATAGAGGTATTTGGGGGAGGGGGGTTCAGAGGTTGTGGGGGGGGGTGTTGCAGGAGAATTCATGTATTTAAGAGATTTTCTGGAGGATTTTCAGACAACTGCTTCAAACCTCACCAACTTTTTTTAAGAAAATGAGGAATCAGGGGTGGCAGGGGGCTTCAAGAGCTGCAAATATAGGACCTAGGAGCTATATGCAGTCCATGGGCTTCATTCTATGCTTATCAGCATAGCAGTACAGATTCCAACTGGATGCCAAAAAAGAATAGCTGGGAACAATGCTCTTATCCTCATTTGTGAGTCAAAAACAACACTTGTCATCCCTGATCATCACTGGATTCCAAGATTATGAGGAAAAAATGATATGCTTAATTTGTTTTCATCAGTTAAACAGTAATAATTACTGTGCTATGCATCAGCCACCATACATTCCAAAGAAAAGTGCTGAATGCTTCCATTCTTCAAGGCGGCATCCATTTTACAACCACCTTATTTTAGCAGATTATTAAAAGCCAGTATCATCATTAACAGTTTGTAGTAAAAGGAGAAGAAGTAGATCATGCATACACATTCACTATTTCCGTGGCTGTCTGGCAGAGGATAAAATTCAGGTCACATAAGTGATTCAATTTGATATTCTGTGGAATTTCAGCCTCACCTTGTACTTTATCAGAACATAGCTCCCTGGCCTTCTCTCTCATCATTTTTGGAATCAAAACGTCTTTTTCTACATGTCTGAGTGTTGGTTCTTCTGCAAGAGAATAAAAATATTTCCACATTTAGATACAAGTTGCAAGACACACAAAAAAAGAATGTTGCTTAGAAACCTGATGGTCTGAAACATATTTGCATCAACAGTAGTAATTTCAGTGCCTGCTTATCAGTATGACCCCAATTAAATTGCTCTTCAGTTTGTTGTAATACCTGTTTACCAATAAGCAGGAAATTTCAGGGGCAGCTAGCTATAGTGAGGTAGTTACTGTACTGATTTATTTATTAATAGCATTTATATATTGCCTCCCGGCCCATCAGGATCCCCAAAGTGATACACAAGTAAAAACATTTTAAAACAAACTAAAAATACTCTTTAAGATCAAACATCAAAGATCATTTAGAACAACAGCTCTTAGCTCCCTGCCAAAAGCTCAAAACAGATGCAACAACTTCTCATATCAATGAGTTCCCCAGTCATAATTCTGATGCAGAGAAAGCCCTATCACAAGTGCACAGCAACCTGGCCTCGCATGGTGTTGGGACATGCAGCAGGGTCTGTCCTGAAGATCTCAAATTTTGGGCAGGCTCATATGGAAGCTCACAACACTGGAGCTGACAATTACTTTATCTGTAAATAATATATTAAACGAGTTATGAGCAGCAATGGTTGTCTTCACAAGAGCTGGTTGCTCGCTCAAGCCTACATAAATAAGCAAGTTTTAAACTGATCTCCCTAGTCCAATTCTACCACTGTAACCACTGTACTGGAGAACTCATGTTGAAAGCGGTCCCATCAGGAAAAACAGCCACTTGTTCACAAAGATTCCTTTCAAGAATGACTGGAAGAAACAAGTGGGGAATCTTAAAAATGATCTGTTTCTGCAATCTACCTGAGAAAGCTGTTGAATACTGCAGAAGTAAGAAAAGATAGGAAGCGAAAGGTTTTGAACAGCATCCATAGCATCAGAAGTTGCCAACCAGTCTCTGTGTCTTTTTCTCTCTGGGCTATTTTAGATGCAATTCATATTATCACATCCTTTAGAAGAAAATTCATTATTTCAAGCACTTAACTTCATTTCCTCCATTTTATCAGAATGCATTATTCAGATTGATTGAAATTAAATTGCATTTGAGAAGAGATTGAGGTTGCAAGCTCATTTCTGAATCAGTAATTTTAAAATCTTAATTAGTCTGCAGTTCTGGAAATTTTGGGGAGAACATAAGAATTAGTTTAGTGTTAATTATACATGCACAATGGATAGGTTTTTTTTTTTTACATTTCAGCAAAGTCACCGTCAGGAAGAGGAGGGAGAAGGAAGATATTTGGAAAGAAATAATTCAATTTATTATTTATTTATATAGTACCATCAATGTACCTGTAATTTAGCAATTATAGTGCAGTATTCTGGGAACAACAACCACATTTCTTTGTAAAAAGAAGTGCCATGTTCCCCTTCCAAAACTCAATTTTCACTGATGATCGCCCCCTTCATTACCTTTAATGGGAATGATAAATCGACACCAGGTCCGGGGCTAGTAGAGTTGAGGGGTCAGAATTCAGGGCATTTTAGAGGTACAAGATGACAACAGTTCCCTGTGGAAAAGTGACTTTTCCGACTATACCTGCCACAATCCCTTATCCAGCAATTGTGGGAGCCATAGTCCAAAAATATATTTTCTAGGCTCTAGTCTTAACATTCCACCCTTCTTTGGGCATACTGCTGACTGTATGTCCTCAGCAGCTCAATTTCCTAGCAGTGCACAACAGCAACTTCCAGGGACATAAATGCCACCCTACCAATGGATCAGCATTTATGCTACTTCCTGAGTTCTCTCCACTGGACTTTGGGCAGCTCTGGAATTGTAGGTTTTAGTCAGGTTTATATAAAGGAGCTGGAGCCAACACCTGCTCTTCAGGAACTCAACTTTGCCTATATTGAGGGATGCTATAGGGAGGGTTTTCCAGCAACCTATCTGTATATCCTCAAACCTGTAACATTGTCTAGTCATTTGTAATTAAACAACATTTTGAATTGTTCATAGACACTACATGACAGTGTGCAAAGCTGTTATAAACCTTGCAAGATGTGTTTCTTCGTCTTTGAAGACAGCTTCATATATAATTGCACTGTAGTGACCTAACAGGAGGTACCTGGAGCACCGATGACTGTGGCTATCCCTGCCTAGCTGGGAATGCAGCTGGTGAATGTGCCTAAGCTGTTAAAAGATACCACATGTCATAGTGGCCATATGGTCTTCCAGTGACATAACTCAATCAGTCCCCACAGCAGACTATGGGTCTATTCCTTTTAAGGCATGGATGAGGAACGTGTGAATCTCTGGACACTGCTGGACAGCAACTTCCATGCTCTCTCACCATTGTTTAGATTGGTCATGGCTGATAGGTATTTCAGCAACAGAGGCAAGGCCACACATTCTCCATTCTTTCACAACCCCATCCAGCACAGAGTAAACACAACCTTCTGAGTCACTGTCTGGTCAGGAGTGTGCTTTTGTTCACTCCATATACTGAACTTCTCCAACTCCAGCACATATTCACAGATTCTCATTTTTCTCCTGGAGAACCCCAACCTCTACTTGCAAACAACATTCTGATGGAAGAAGCCAAGACAAGAGGAAGCAGAGATGGTGACACATGAATGGCTCATTAGAACAGAAAAATTATGCAACGCAGGATGTAAACCCTGCCCATTGTTACTTGCAAACAGATCCCTTTGAATTCAGCAGGATTTAAAAGTGAAAAAACATATGCAGGATTGAGCTGTAAGTTATTTCTTTAGTTATACACTGGGTATAGATGCATTGGTATAAAATTATTTCAGAAGCTATATAATTATCTATCTATCATGTAACTTTTAAATTTTGAGATTTTGCCTTACATTGGTATCAATTTAAATTAAGAGAGAACACGAAGATGACAACACCACAGTAAAAAAAAAAAAACAAGCTTTAACTTCTCACTGTTCTATCATCACCTTGAAGTCAATTTTCACCTTTTTCACTGGCTGAATCTGTTATCTTACATTTTGCTTTGGGGCTCATGTGTTCTTGCAATATAGCAGTACTGGATTATGAGAATACTGACAAGCATGTTTGCTAAAAAAAGAGTTGTAGTGCCTATACTCTCATAGGTTGGGAATCAGACTCTGCACCAGTTCTTCAATATTTGGTGAAACAGATGTAAAGATATGGAAACAGGGGAACTATGTACACTGCGTAATTCAAACACAAAACAGCAAAAAAGAAAACAGAATAAACAGTAGACAAATATAGAAATAAATAATCATGAAATGGCATCTATCTCCGTACATAGTTTCACCTGACCACTTTTAACAGCTACCTCAGAATAATCAACAACTCTTGAAAGATAATAAATCAGTCTGTATGCTAGGAAGCTGTAGTAATTGCCACGAGAAAGAAAAAGGAGAATTGCAGGGAACACAGTTGGGAAAAGAGGAGTTAGAGTTCCTCACATGCTACAGCCTTGATTAAAATTTGTTGTTTTTACGTGCCTTCAGGCTGTTTCTGACCTAGAGTGATCCTAATGAGAATCTATCAGAGTTTTTTTTTGGCAAGGTTTGTTCAGAGTGGAGTTTGCCTTTGCCTTCCTCTGAGGCTGAGAGAGTGTGACTCGCCCAAGGTCACCCGGTAAGTTTCCATGGCTGACCAGGGATTCAGATCCTCATCTCCAGAATCCTGGTGCAACACTCAAACTATTACGCCACAAATCCCTGCTCAGCCATGGAGACCCCACTGGGTAACCTTGGGCAAGTCACACTCTCTAAGTCTCAGAGGAAGGCAAAGACAAACTCTACTCTGAACAAATCTTGCCAAGAAAACCCTGTGTTAGCTTCACCTTAGAGTCACAAATGGAACAACAAGCTGCAGTTAAAAAATACTCTTGCTCAGGATTCAAGGTAACCAGACAAGACTTTATCAGAGTACATCATTTTGTTCAATGACTACAATCTTAATTTTAGGGTTCTCCTTCCCAAGCAATCCACAAACATTTTGTGCCCAGTGTTCATGCTGATTCTTCACTGAGCTGTTTGAAAGTTTCTTTGGTTTTTTATTTTTTTTTTAATTTTACTTTTTTTTTTTTTTGCTCTGAAAAACTTGGGGCTCCTTCAAGCCTCCTGATAAGTTGGCTGTATTTTGACTACATAAGCATCCATAATGTAGAGGATAAGCTAGCTATTAGCATGTAGGTCAATGTTCTGAAGGAAGGGTCTGCCGGTGGTTTACAGTAAAATGTGGTCACATAAAAAAATAATGAAGTCAGTGGGTAAAAGACAAAGCTAATGAAAGGGTCATTTCAAAGAATTTTAAGTTTTATGTGAATTAAAATGCTTTTCCATCTTCTGCCTGTAGGCTAGAAGAAATGGCGCCCACTGAGCCTTTCTAGGCAAACGTTTCACTGTGAAGGAGCTACCACTAAGAAGCCTCTAGATCTTATTCCAGTTCTACCATATCCCAGACAGTTGGGCCCCTTGAAACATACCATATTTACTGGCGTATGAGACGCACCAGCATATAAGACACACCCCATTTTCAAACAGTATTTTTCAGGAATAAAAGTGAATCTTATACGCCAGCAAATAGGGTAACTTCCTTCCACGAACTTAGTCAATAAGAAGAGGTACTGTTTCAGACAGCATATGTTCTAACTCTACATAGGCTTTAAAATCAAAACTAATATCAAGCCTAGAAGCAAACTTTTGGTCAACACTGATCCCTAATGTCTGTAACATATGTTTTTAGTAGCCCACACCAGTTAAAATGCATGCTTCTGCACCAGAGCTCCTAAACCATCTCCAGGGTAGCCAAATGTAGGATGCATTATGATATAGTAAAGTGAACATTATCAAGGCATGGATTTAGGACAGAAATCCCTATAATCAAAGAACAGGTGCAGACAGCATACCAGGAAAAATTGAAGAATGACATTCTTGGCTATAGTTGCTGCCTGAGATTCCAGCAACAAAGCAGCACCAAAGGAGAGTTGAAAAGGGATAATGAGTCATGGCTGCACTCTATATTGGTTTATCCACAAGTAAAAAGATTGTGACATTTATAAAAGATGCAACTAATGGAGCTTTTGAGACTACGAAGCATTTCAATTAATAAAACAATTTCTTAAAGCCACATATGACTTTTTGCCCTGTAAGAGGTACATACTCACACACATCACTGCCACATTCATTGTAACCTCAAACAGATATACACAACAGCAAAAAATGAAGTGGCAATGGCAGTCACTTAAAGAGTTTAACATTGCCAAAGCCAAACACACAGCTTTTCAGCACATATTGCAGCTAGAAAGAATGGTCCCAGGAGTAAGATCTCTGACAACCATATACCAGTCATACACTTATTAGCACATCACCAGCCACAGGTGAGAATGTGCCTTGACAGAACCTGGCAATGTAGAGCCCCTCAAAAAATAAAGAAGTGTTTTTATAGGAAAGGTGAAAACATGAAACAGAAGGTTTGCACCCCTCTGTACGACACTGTTGTAATAAGGGAAAAAACAAAACAAATAAACATGGGAGCTAAGTGATGAACATAAAACATGCATCTAGAATCAGGATGGAAAGAATGCAGTCATGACTGTGCCACTATATGGTTCAGCAGGCAGAGAGTGAGCTTTCAGAACTGAAAAGCAAACCATGGGATTAAACACTTTCTCCATTCTCAAGTGGCAATTTCTATAGTCCATGTTAGCTGTGATAAAAACTTGTGTCAGCACTCACCTTAGCCAAGAGTAATGTTAGCCAGGTTTTGCTGTTTATCAGTGTTTTGAAATCGGTTTCAAGCACAACTTAAACATTAAGTCACAGCTGAATTTAGTACTGAATTAATTTGATAACTCTGCATACATCAAAAGCAGCTTTGGGTATGTAATAATATTGTTCAGCTTCTTGAAACTGGACTCAGAACATTTCCCAATATGGCTAGAATACTGGGATAAAGTGCTTAAATAAACTGGGATACGTGGGATTTTACAGAGATCTGAGAACTGCTGGTTGAAATATCTCAAAAGATTCAGCTGTGAAGAAAACGAAAGGCTAAGAATGAAGCCTTTTGGGTTGCACTTCTACAATATTGTCATTCTCCATGACATATTATTTCTTGATCACAGAAAGCAAATCTATATACATTTCCTTACCAATGCCATAGATTTATCCTAGATCCTATTGTTCAATAGACCAATTTAAGGGCCAAACTGTATGCAGCATTAATTCTGGGAATGGAATAGAAAGTGCAGTTGAAAGAGGGACAAAGAGCCAAGAAGACTGCAGAGGAAGAGAGGGAGATATTAACTTCCCCTGCTGTATCCTGGTTAAAAAGGCCTCCCCAAAGCTGCTACTGTACTTGCAAAAGGAGAGAACCTTTCATTGATACCGATGGACGCTTCTCTCCCTGTGTGGACAGCAGCTTCAGGGAAGTGATCTTCATCAATGGCCAAGGACTATGATCCCAACCAGTGTTCCCCCCCCCATCACCAGCAGCTGTTGCTTTTTAGATTAAAAAAATAAGCCCTTTCATTGCATTCATACTGTAACGAATCTCCTTAAATTACAGCCATTTAATACGCTTTTAGGCATTGTTCTGTCCATCAGCAAGCACTGGTGTATGCAATAAAATTCCCAGTAACATTTATGAAACTACATAATAGACTTGCATTGTAATGTTGTCGGTTAAAGATTTATCTTTGTCTGCCAGATATGTTTGAAATTTTAAACAAGTGATGGTCTAAATAAAATCTCAGTCTGAGACTTGGGAACCTGTTATACAATTCCATGCAAATACTGGGAGCAAACAAGCATACACGAAACACACAAAAAAAGAAACCTGAACACCTAAAGTGGCATGTAATCCCCACACATCCAAGTTCATAGCACTCTCTTCCACTCAGTTAAGAAAATAAACAAAAAGAGGACAACTGGACAGGAATCACTAGCCACATATGTAAACGTCATACAAAGGGCTGAGATATTGGGTAGCTGTGCAGGTATGTCAGGGACAGAATTAGATTAAGCAGGCTCTGTCCTTTCATACATGAATCCCTACATGTTCACAATAGCCAGTATCAAACCAGAAGTACACTCAGGTAGTTTTAGACTTGGGAGTTAATGGTATGGGGGGGGACATGGGGACAATAGTACTGTGCATTCCATCAGTTGCTTGAATTTGCTGCATAATCTCATCCCCTCCTCCCCCTGCATGTGTAGGGCCCTGAACTTTTGCTCTAAGTCCTTCCCTGACTGCACTACTGATTCAAAGCTTATTTATTCTACTCCTAGGAGGAAGCATAAAAAACAACAACACCCAACCCCACCCTTTTTAAGACTGCACCTGCAGGAATTCTATAGCCTCATGGCCCAGGAATTGTAGTCTTAAGAAGTACTACATGTTCTAGTCCAAAAAAAAGAACTTTTCCAAACTCTGCTGGAGTAATATGTGATTTATTCTAGAACTAAACCTTGTTGGTCTAGTGGGCAAAATCTACCAATTTTCCTTTAAGTTCACCCCTTTGTGTTAATTAGGCATATTAATAAATTGCCCTAGTTCAACCTAAGCTCTGTCTGCGATCTCGTTATTTTGTGGGTTGGGCAGCAAAGGCTCTGCACAAAATTAACCTGATGCCTGCCTTAACACTACCATATCATTCTGAGGCCCTTCACATTACACAATGATAGCATTATGATTCTACTTTAACTGCCATCATTCCATCCTGTGGAGACTTGGGATCTGCAGTTTAGAGAGGGGTATTTAGAAAGCTCTAATACCCTCTACTCAAAAATAAAAATCCCAGGATAACACAGGATACAGCCATGACACTCAACGCAGAATCATAGTGCTATAATGTTGTATTGTGAATCTGCCCTTTGATCCTATCTGATTTTAGAAGCTGAGCAGGAATGGGCCTAGTTAATACTTGGACTGGAGAATGCAGAATACCATGGATCTCCAGGTAGTTTGAGTGTAGGATCAGAACTCTGGATACCAAGGGGTGAATGCCGCTCAGCCATAGAAACCTGCCAGGTGACCTTGGGCAAGTCATACTCTCTCAGCCTCATGGGGAGCCAAAGGCAACCCCTCTCTGAACAAATCTCGCCAAGAAAACCCAAGGTCACCATTAATCAGAAGTTAACGGAAGGCACACAGCAAAAATCCTGGACAGCCACTGGCAGTCAGAGCTGACAATACTGGTTCGGACGAACAACACTTCCGATGACACAACAACACAACACATCTTCTTATGTTCTTGTGTCCGTCTGCCTACCCATGATCCACACACAGCTTAAATAAAACAAGCAGATGGCGAAGTCACTTCTCCAGTTTTCTGGTAACCAGCTCCAAAACCAAACGGAAAAAAAAAACACCCCTCCACGCATTCGCATTTCTTGCTAAACCTGGCAACTCTACATGGGGGTTGGGGGGACATACTCCCAATTGCCCTGCTGAGCATTAGAGTCTGGAGCCATTTCCACACTCGGCTGTTATAGCGCTATGATTCCACTTTCAACATCCTATGGAATCCAGGGGTTTGCAGTTTCCGGAGGGGCATTTAGAATTCTCAGCCAGAGAGGCTCTTTGGCCTCAGTAAACTGCAAACCCCAGAATTCCACAGTATGTTGAAAGTGGAATCATCGCGCTATAACAGCTGAGTGCGGAAATGGCCATACTTGAGCGAGCAGCACAAATGGCTCTGAAACCAGCCTATCCAGAGTTTAATCTCCGACGTCGCCGGTGAAAAAGAACCAGTTCACAGGTGATGGGAATGATTCCTGACCAGACACGTGAAGAGCTGCTTCCAGACAACGTGTGAACCTGGTTTTTGCAGGCACCACACCCGGCAGCAGCAGCAACCCTCCAGCGGCGAAGGGGGAGGACCCTGCCACAGCGTGAATAATGTAAATCAATACAGCGAGACCATTTGAAATGCAAAAACGGGGAGAAAACGATCTTCCACGTTCTGTGACCGTTTGGCTACCCTTTTAGCAGCACTATGCTGAGCTAGGAGGCAGAAGGCTCAACAAGGAAGCCCGCAACGCGGACAGTTGTGTATATACAAAGGAGCAACCGTGTCTATTCACGTGGGGGGGAACCTCCCCCTCCCCCTCCCCCTCCCCCTTCCCCTTCAGCCAGTTACTCAAGAACTCCCGCACTTCTAAGATGCTCTCCGTCTGCGTCCCCTCCGCTCGTGTCCACCATTTCCGGGCTACGCGACTGCGCACGCTCGCGCATGCTCACACGGCCCTGCCAGCGTTTGTTCACGGCGTGAGGGAGAGTCGTTCTCTCTCCCTCGTAAATAGGAATGTACTCTTTCGTCTGCCCTGGGTCCAAATTGTGGTTTATGGTCGTTTGCGGCTTACGGCGACCCTAAAGCGAACTTGTCACAGAGGTTTCTTGGCAGAATATTTTTCCGACGGGTTGACGAGGCTGAGGCCATTTCCGCACTAGCCTGTTATAGCGCGATGATTCCACTCTCAACATCCTCTGGAATCCTGGGGTTTGCAGTTTCGGGAGGGGCCGGCCGGCCCCTCCCGAAACTGCAAACCCCAGGATTCCAGAGGATGTTGAGAGTGGAATCATCGCGCTATAACAGGCCAGTGTGGAAATGGCCTGAGAGCCGGCCACTTTGTGCAAGGTCACATTTCCACACTAGACTGTTATAGCGGTATTGTTCCGCTTTCAACATCCTATGGAATCCTGGGGTTTGCAGTTTAGGGAGGCTAAACTGCAGACCCCAGGATTCCATAGGATGTTCAAAGTGGAATAATAGCGCTGTAACAGTCTAGTGCCTCTAAAGTGGGGTTTCTGTGGGCAAGCGGGGGATTCGAGACCTGTACCGTTTCCGCACTACAGTTTTAAAGTGGTGCTATTCCACTATCAACCTCCTATGGCATTCTGGGCTTTGTAGTTTAGGGAAGGGCACTTCCAATTCTCAACCAAAGAGCTCTTTGGTCTCAGTAAACTACAAACCCCAGAATTCCACAGGGCATTGAAAGTGGAATAGCAGCAGTTTAACCCTGTAGTGCGGAAATGGCCCTGGTCTCTGGAGCCGTAGTCCAACGCTCAGACCACTACACCTCGCTGGCTCCAGGCTAGATTTAAGGTGCCTTCCCAGGGTAGGCTTCCAGTCTTCTTGGGCAATTTTTCCTCCCCCAAGACCTTCCTTTCGCGTAGTCACTTGTAAGGTAAAAACTAGGGGAGACTGAAGTGGACTGAAAGCCCTCAGTCCAACCAAAGAAAAAAAGCGTGTTTCTGGGAGTTTAATAAGACACACGCCCCCAGGCCCCAATGGACAACAACAACAACAACAACAACACCTTATTTTATTTAAAATACAAATAAACAGTTATAAATTAATATAGGGGAGGGTGAAGTAGACTGAAAGCCCTCAGTTCAATCAAAGGAAAAAAAGTGTTCTGGGATTTTAATGCTTTCCTAATTAAAACAGGAAAAATAAGAAACACCCCCCCAGTCCCAATGAACAAAAAAACCCTTATTTTATTCAAAAAAGAAAGAAAGAAAGAAAGAAAGAAAGAGAAAGAATATTTATAAATAAAGTGTTTATTTAAAATAGGAAAATATCTTTTTGCTTTTTCTGTTCATTTGAGCCTGAGGAGAGGGTTTTGTCGTGGTTTGTGTTGGACTAGACCCTGGAGAGCAAGGTTTGGTTTCCCCTCTGCCATGGAAAGCCACTGGATGACCTTGGGTGTATGGTACATACACACTCAGCCCCGAAACCCCCTGTGATAGGGTCACCATGGGTCATCATAAGTCAGGAACAACTTGAAAGCACACAACAACAAATAAGCAAGGTGTAATATATGTGTTGAGCAATTTATTATCCCATCTTTGTCCATTCTTTCCTATTAGTACACATACATAAGCTGTATTTTGGACTGTGCTGCTTTTCATTGTTGTTTTTGAGCGGAAATAGAGAGGTGGTTAGGAAGATGGAGCATCTCCCAGATGTTTCCCAATTTGGATAGCTTTTTTAAAGTGTAGAATGATTTTGCTACCTCATTTAGACAGAATTTTCTCGCCACATAATTATGGACATACTTTGAATCTCATAGAATCTTGATGTCTGTACATTGTTGTTATGTGCCTTCAAGTCCTTTCCAACTTATGGCTACTTTAGGGCAAACATATTATGGGGTTTTCTGGGGCTGAGTATGTGCGATGCACCCAAGGTAACCTGGTGGGTTTCCATGGCCAAGTGCGGAAGCAAACCCTGGTCTTCAGGATTACAGTCCAATGCTCAAACCACCACACCATGCTGCATCCCACCTTCCAGGCTGAAATTCTCTCACAGGAAAGAGCAGTAAATTATTCATGTTCAGCAAGTTCTGAGAGAATCAGATGACAATAGGTGCACATAACGTAATTCCCTAAACCACCCAATACCCTCCAACATTTTACAGATGGAAACTGGGACACGTGTGGAAGAGCAGTATCAATGTGGTCAAAAGAGTGTGGCCAGCCAACAAGAAGGCAAAACCGGTTAACAAGTAGGAACAGACAAACATATTCTTTTACATAGACGTCAAAGAGTTATGTGCTGAGTTCAGGAAAGCTTGAGAGAGAGAGAGAGAGAGAAACCCTCTGATGAGCCTACTGGCAAGGTTAAGGCTCTGCTTCTCCTCTCTCTCTTGCTTAGTTAAATGAGTCCAAATTGCTTTTGCACTCTGATCATTGTTTACAGCAACTGAAACAAGCCACAGATGAAGGTAAACAATGGGGTGAAGAGGAGGAAAAAAGTGAGACATTTTAGAAACATGTCAGAAAGTGACACAGCAGAGGTTTAAGTGGACCATCCCTGTCAAGCTTGGAGAGTTGAAAGATATATCACCCTGCATGACATATTTGCTGAGAAGTAATGTGGAAACGCTATGTAAAACCTTGTTTCTGCCTGACCTTTCAGAAATCAAAAAGAGTAGATTACACAGAAGTAAATGGGAGCAGAAGGTTCTGAGAATGTGCCAAATCTGTCTCTTGGCCTGCTCTACTAATAGCACTCTATGTGTACTCTACTGGGAGTGCAGATTTCTACCATAAGTGTTGAGACCTGTGGTGAGACACAGCACACCAATTTATACTAAAGTTTTGGAAGATAGGGGACTTATTCTGCAGATACCCTGCCTTCTCTGTTTGCTGCTGCAGTGATAATAATGCTAGATTGTGGGAACTTGTTGAGCACTGTTGTGCACGCACAGTAGTCTAACCAGCAACACAGAACTCAATAGAAGAAGACTACATTGAAGAACCTGGAGGAAGTGTGAGTACCATAGTGTTGAATGACATCTTTGAGGAAGGCCTTGACTTTTTCTTGTTGTCTTGAGATAGAAACAGAGGAATGCAGGAGAGACAAAGCATGCTGCCTCCTCATACATAGTATGGAGTCACTCTTGGTGACCACACATCTTAAAGAATAGGGATTTCTGCCCCTTGAAGATTGCTATGGTAAGAGCTTTGAACTTCAGTTCCCAGAATCTCCCAGCCAGCACAACCAGTCCAAAAAGGTAAGTTTTCCAAGTTCTGTTTGTAATGAGAGAATATTTTACTCTCATACTATTCACACAAATACTTGTATGAGTTTAAGCCAGGATGGTGTTACGGCGATTCAGACCTACCCGGAGATAGCACTTGATATCGTTTTGATATCAAACCATTCGACCTTCCTGTCACCCCGCTCTACGTGTTTGCGAGGCCTCCGGACAAGCACGTAAACAGGCGCGGCCAATAATTGCTGGACATTCCACTCTCCACCTAGGCAGGCTGAACAGAGCTGGTTCGTCACTTCAGGGACCTCTCCAGCAAACACCCTTTTGCTTATGCGCGATACTAACAAAGGCGCCCTGCCCTGAGCAGGTAGCGCACAAAGCTATACTAAGTGCTCTGCATTTGCATACTGGATACACTATTGTTGATTCGGCTTTAAGCCAATCATGCTAAACTCTGACCTTTCCAAAGCTTTGTCCCGCTTCTAAATCGCATTGTTCTCACCGAGTAAGGTATGGCCTACAATCTTTAGTTAGCTGTGTGACTGTGTTGTCTTTCATGTTTGTCTGTGCTTAATAAAATATCATTTTTGCCATTTTAAACCGTCTGACTGCTTGACTGACCTGATCCCATAGACACTGGGTTGCAAGATCCTGCTAAGTTACCCTGCCTCTCACTAGCTTTAGTGAGTGCTCCAGCTAATTTTCCCCAAGTCGTTGTGCTTGTTGTTTGGTTATTTGGGCACCCCTCCCGGGACCCTCAGAGAACAGGGTAACAGAGTAGTGGAGCAACGTGGGCAACCCCAGTACCCCTAATTTGAGAAGGAGTCACGAACCTCCTCAAATCAGGCGGTGCTGACCTAGGGAATGATCAGCTGAGCTGTTTTAGAACGCTGGTAGGCAAGCAAGTGTGTGCGTGACTTTTGTGTGTGTGAAGTAATTCTATTGGGTGGAAATCTGTTCCCCTCTCTTTCTTTGTCTTGCCCTGGGAATCACCTCCCCATCTTGGGTCTATCATGGGCTGGGATCCTAAGTGTTGAAGTTTAGCACGTTAGGAACAGTTCATACTCATACAACGCTCTAGCAGCAAGGCACACGAAACGCACTTAAGGAAGGAGCAACCCCTCTCATACACCTTCCTCTGCCCCCTTTGAGTTTTGTTTGTTAAAGTTAGAGAAGGCACGGATGCGTCTCAGCTTCTCAGTTCTCAGGTTTGCTAGCAATAGGTGCGGGTGGAACCCTGACCTGGTTTAGGGTTTTAAGAGGTTTGTCCCGAGGTGTAGGAAGGTACCCCTCACTCAAAAAACTGTTAGGGACAGTTTGGTTTTGGTTCCTTGCCCCTTTTTCCCCGCTGCTTGGCCAGGCGGCACAGTAAGTTCCTTAGTGTTTGTCATCCCCCTTCAGGCAGGACGCCAGCCATCTCTCACACTGAGGGATGGTCTTGTGAAATGGCATCCTGGGACAAAAGGGCAAGACAAGGAGGTCTCACTGCCCTCTTAGTGGAACCAGGTCTGACTCTGGAGTTCCAGTCTACCACCCAGAATAACCCCCGCCTTCCAGAAACTCCTCTCCTCATTCCTTCTGTGAACCTGGATTGTTAGGGTGAGAACAATCTGAGCTGCTACTCCACTCTCCATGTGATTCGGCCTTGCATTCCTAAATTTATATTGAGCCTCTGATGCCCCATCTGAGCCGGAGACCCACACAATTGGCAAGACGCCTGGCCCCGGTGCATTGTGCCCAATCTGCATATGTTAATAGAACATTTGCATACGTAGACCCCACCATCCGGGACAATCTCCGGGAGAGTCAGTGTCCACTCTGGCAACTAACAAGCATACACTCGCTTGTCTCTGATTTGGTTAATTCTTTCTTTCCACCATATTGGGAGCCCTTGCCGCAGTAGGGCCAGCTAGACCAGAATGTTATTCTTTCCAAGCTCAAGATTTTCTTCCATTGTTGATTACAAACATGCTGTTGCAAGCTGACACTGGAAGTTTGTGTTTCTCCAGCAATCCTTCATCAATCTCCCAATGCTGATGCTGCTAGAAAACCCTTCAGCTTGACAGAAGATGAGGAAGAAGAAAAGGGGGTTGAATGGGTTTCAAAAGACTGTAAAAAAAGAGTTTCTTTTTCAGAAGCTTTGTTAACTGAAATATGCCTGTACATATCCTTCTGTTTCTTCCTCACTTTAAATTATCTGAACAGTACAGGAGTTAAAGAGCATTCAAGCAGCAATCCTAAAATGGAAGCCCCTAATATGGAAGTCCCACTGAATGGAATGAGACTTACTTCAAGATTGCACTGTGACAACTGTGGTTTGTTAAAATGGGAGTGGGGGGACTTCCTAGATCAGTGGTTCCCAAACTTTAGTCTTCGGGATGTTTTGGACTTCAGCTCCCAGAATTACTACTGATTGTTGGCCTAGCTGGCTGGAACTTCTGGGAACTGGAGTCCAAAACTGGAAGACCATAGTTTGAGAACCACTGTCCTAGATGAACAGACAGAGAATGGAAGAGTGAGTTCAGAACTCACTCTCCAATCATAGTCTCCGATCTCTGCTGGGCCAGAATAGTTTTCTGGTGCATGCACAAAGAAAAAATTTGGGACTGCTTAAGGTCTTTGAGAAGTGCAGTTTATAAATGACAGCAGATATATTTCCTGGGCACAGAATGTGGCTGCTCATAAATAGCTCCACCTTGCAGTCATTTTTATGTTTGTCTACCATTCATATTATCATTTGATTAACTAATCACCCATTTTATAAAGTGCGAATGTGTTTTTACACTTCAACCAAGACAGTGTTAACTATGAAACTATAGATAGCAATAGAGATTAATTATCTATTTCAGAAGTCCCCACACCTTCTACTTCTGAGATAAAGGCGAACTGTAATCTGTTGAAAGGTGCGGTTAAGAAAATATTTTTAAAAAATTAAAAGCCAAACCACTCTGGACTGCAAGATGAACAAAACACAGTCAAATAACACCTTTTCAAAACATAAAATGTATTTAACTTTTCTTACTGAGCAAGTGTCTGTGAAAAGCATTCTGCACTAATGAAATGAAGGGACTTTTGGTATGAAGCAAAAGTAAGCAGTGTTTATTAGCATTAAAAAGCTGAGAGGTTATAAGACAGTTCCTGATACATCATGTGAAGAGATGTTGTTAAACCTTTTTAAAATCAGTTTTTCTGAATAGGTGATGCTTCTACATTTGGCTGTCCCATGTACACTCATAGTTTGAACTTAATCCATGTAAGAGATAGACAGGGCTCATTCCAGGTTTGCAGAACCACAGGTAAAGTACTCTTTGGAAGGTGATTTTTGTCCATTCAATGTGGTGTGCTTATGTGGAAGAAGTCAGCAGTGTAGCTGCTGAGCTTGGAGGTAACTAGTTACAAATAACAAGTTATTTGTAATTGATTCTTCAGTAACAAGATTGTTGCACTCAGATTAGGCTCACAGTTTAGCAAAGGGTAATTTCATTTGTCTATACTGAAACTGAAAGTTGTAACTGTTGCTTTATAGAGGTATGGCCTCATATGACAAGGTTGAAATACTAACTCATGTTCTGTTGTGGGTGTTCAGGTGACAATTTTGACACTGTTTTGTAGGGTTTTTTTCTTTTAAAAAATATTTTAGTTAGTTTTGTGAAATGAGAAAGAGCTACTTTTTTTAAAAAAACTGCCATTGTGATAGTTACATTTTGAGTGGGCTTTAGAGGTGTAATTATACCCAGTATGTACCAAGGTACCAAATTATGAGTAGCTTTGCTGTTCAAATGGTCATAGCAAATATTTAAATTCCTCACAGTGCTCCAGAAATGCAGTGTACCATGATTTGTCTCTTGTACCATATGTCATGTCTCTAAATGGCATGTAGGAGCAATCCACTCAATCATGGGTTGTTCTCTACATTATTCTGCTTTTCCTTGTTTGGAGGGAGCATCCAGAGGAGGTCTTGGTAGGTGTGTGTGTATAAATATAGATATAGGATGAGATTTTCCATTAAGTGGATCCTTTCTAAATCACTCACAAGTTGAAGGTTAAATTCAGCACTTTTGAGTTGACTCCAGAAAGGGACTAAAGTAGTTGTATAAGTGAGGACTGTGAAGACACAGGGGCCTGCCCAGCCTGACACCTCTTTAATGTCAGGATCTGAACAGCTATGGAGATTTCTGGACAAACCAGGGCTATGACAATCAGGTCTGTTTCTATCCTCCTTCCCTTAGAGAATGCAGCACCCTTCTAACGTTTGTCCCCCACTGGCTTCTCCTCCCAGGTTATCTCTCTCTACTGCTTTCCCTAAATTTGCACCCTAAATCAGATATAAGGACAGTGATTTATCTCTCCAATGACTGTGTCACTGTTGGTACTAATGGTAGTGTGTGTAACCCAGTACAACTTAAAGAAACACTCTCTTGAGACAGCTCTTTATAAAACTATAAACAAATCTTTATTTAATACACTGTCAAGATAAATGGTATTTGGTACATGAGAACTGGTAAACCAGCACAACACTTCTTTCTCTCTCCCAATTCCAACCACACACACTCTCCACCTCAGCACCCAAGTCTCTCTGTTCTTAATTTCCACTCTCTCTGTTTTCAGTTAAATTTCAGTTATTCACTCCCCCTACCTAGCCCCTCCCTCTGGCTAGCCTGGGTTCCATTTGCACCAGCTAATCAGTTTGAATCCTCTGGGTTGCTAAGGTGCTCTGTTGCTAAGCTCCCCCCCTCAGGGTTCATCACAATGAGGTCCTGTTATGTCAGCCAGTTCAAACTGGAAGCCCTGTTTATGACTAATTGAAGTTTCTAGTCTTCAAAGAGATGGAATACTCCTGTCTCTGACTCTTACAGTCACCTCCTTTGCCATGTTTCTAGATCATTTCCAGTGGCACCCAGCTGTATAAATCATTGTAGTAATTCAAATGAAAGGATTACTCTTCATGTTCAAAGGCAACCTTGGTTAGTATATCGGCTAGTGGTGGCTTGTTGTTTACCTTTCAGGGGGTCAGTGAATCTGTTCTGGGTTTAGTCTGAATTTTGAAGAAGCTATCCAAGGTCCTGAAGCCTTTCCACAAATAGATCCAGCACTTTGGACAGCACCTTTAAAGTTCAGACTTAAAATAGATCAAATTAAGCATCTTATTTATATGGAAGCCACCAGCAGTCATTGACATCACTGTAAGCAAATAAAAGGTATTCTAAGCCACTGGACCCATCTGTGCCTCTAGTGATTGTGTTGGATTCAGGACAACAAGCCTGCTCATTTAGAGGGTGTGTATCCTCTTCCAGAACAGATTGAATATGTATTTACTGGGCAGATGAGCCAACTACCAACAGTACCTCCGTCGTCTTTGGATTGAGTCTCAGTCTGTTGGTTCTCATCCAGGCAATTAGCTTGCCCAAGCACAAATTCAGAGAACATATCAGGAGTAAAGAATTTTTGTCCCTTAGAAGGTTTGTCCTACACCTGCCATAGTCCCTCACCATGGCCATTTGGATGTGGATATGTGAACGAATGTGCCATGTTGGAAAAGTGAAGGCCATATGCTACCTGTAGATTTTTAAGATCATTCTCATTACATTTACATATTGTAAAAAGCTCTCAGTCCCATGATGTTACCATTATCCCATCATCAGACACAAAGATCACATGCACAGATACAGCCGTAACATACGCTAAGTGTGTGTCCCATAGTAAAGAAGAAACATACAACGATCAATCCTGCTAATCCTGTTTTATTGCAAGGGCAATATTCCTTCAGCAAATACCTCACATAGTCCTTTCATGTCTAACTGTGGTTGAACTGTATTCTTCTTTCCACTGACTCAAGATTCTCAAAGATGGAAAGTCTGGAATGTCATGGTCTGATAGTCACTTCCATGCATAACAGAAAATACCTTAATGGAAGATTGGTTTCATTATGTTATTGTTGCAGTGGGCTTGGACTCTCCTGGATCTTTCTTCTTTGAATTATGAGTGAGGTTGGTTTAAAGAAAAGAAAAGTGGTCGGTTACAGGATTCCTTGGCAAGTTGAAGGTCATGGTTTGATCTTTAGGCAGGCACAGGATTGAAATTTCACTCAGGCTGGTGTCAGTTCTTTTCTTTTTCCTTCTCTTCTGAGTCTTAAGCCAGCCACAGAGAAGGGTAAGGATATTATTCTAACGAGGCCTGCTGCAGGTGGCTCGCCTGAATTTCCTTGGCATGACTTGTTTCAGTGCAGTTTGCACGTCTGAGGATATGATGGAGGGCCTTCGCTCTTTTCTCCTTAGACGTTCAGCTTCCCCAGATACTTTCCGGCAGATGCCATCTACATAGGAGTGCAACATGCCCCAAGCATCTCTGGTCATTCGGACCTTCTTAGTTGGCAGTCTTTTGGGCAGCCTTGAGCTGTTTCTAACTGATGGTTTCTGGCGTCGGTAGCTTCTGACAGATCTCTGTTTTCTCTTTCGGGTGATGTGCCTTCTGCGTCTGGTGTGTACCCTGTATCGTGGTCGCCTGCGCATTGTTCTCCTTGAAGCCATGATTTCATACACTGAGAGTATTTGTTCCTCTGCCTGCCTGCCTGCAAAATGCCTTGTCTTCATCCTTGCATGGATCTTATATAAGGTTGAGTATTCAAATGAGCAGCTGCTTTTATGCCCAGTGATTGGCTGGCTAGAACAAAGTGTGTCATAATACTTGACTATGACAGTTGAATTAAGTTATTTTTGCACAAGAGGCAAATCAACCTCTCTACATCTCTAGCCATACAAGTACAATAATAACTAATTAAATAACTAACCCCTTGCTGCCCTTTAAAAACTCCCCAGATTCTTTCTGTACCTAATTAAAAGACTATCCCTGACACAAAAGGGCATAAAAATCCCTAAAGATGTTTAATAGTTTAAAGACCAGGCATGCTGATAGAATGGGCAAGTCATACTCTCTCTGCCTAAAAGGAAGGCAATGGCAAACCTCCTCAGAATACATCTGGCCAAGAAAATCCAATGACAGGGTTGCCATGAGCCACAGTTGACTTGAAGGCACAGAAGAAAAATAACAACAATACTAGAAGAACAAATTTTCCTTGAATTAATAACGACAAACATTTTCACGTCTTTTTAAAACTAGAATGTACAATCCAAATTTAAAAACTTTAATTTAAATATATTTAATTAAGGTTGAAATAAATAATCTTTGATGGATAGCACGGGGTTATTATTTACTTTCATTTAACCAATGAGGGACAACAGAAAACCATGATATTTTAAACTGGAAATCTTGATTCACATATGAAAATTTTCATTTTTAAAAGCTCAAATAGTTTCTGATTCCATTTTGTCTTTTGAAACCTGCCTAAAAAGAGAACGTGGTAAGTGATGTGTTTGAGGAGTAAGCATTTCAATCATTGAGGAGTCTGTGACAAAATTAACAAAGGTCAAAACTAGATAGTTTTTTACGTAAATGATAGGAAGACAAAAGAAAGGTTGAAACCATCTTGATTCTTCTTTTGCATTATGAAAATAAAAATGGCACTAATCCAGTTTATAAATAATCTTTTGCAGGTCACCTTTATGGGTAATTGGTACTGAGGCTAAACCGTATCACCAGTCAAATCTATTTTTCTTGTGCATTCTCGCTGCAGCAAAAACATACCAATCTTTTCCAGCATCTTAATCTGTATTCAGATAAGAACCAAAAGACTGATTGCAGTGTGATGAATCAATTCCCATGATGAGACATAAGCTTGCAGATGCCTGACTTTCATCATTGTCTGAAATGTAACATCAGATTATAGAGTAACATCTAGATTTTTAACCCATACATTTTAAGTCAAGTAATTTCAATCCACGATAATAACTTTCACAAAGATCATCACCACCATGAAACTTTCAATGTAAAAAATGTCTTTTCCTAGCTACTTTGTATGTAGGTCTGTGTTTGAATCTGTCAGGAAAAATAGGGATGTGTTCATGGAAAGTCAGATCTGCTTGAAAGTTAGACTCATGGAATCATAGAGCTGGAAGAGACCACAAGGGCCATTGAGTCCAGCCCCCGGCCATATAGGAAATCTGGCAACGTAGTGAAGTGAAGGCACTCTGCATGGATGATGTTAATTGCTGTCATGTTGTCTTTAGTTTATGGCAACCCTGTGAATGAGGGACCTCAGAATTACTCCATCCTCATACTCAGATCTTACAGGCTCAGGACTGTGGCTTCCTTGATTGACTGTACTCATTAGTAATGCAGTCTTCCTCTTTTCCTACCGTCTTCTATCTTACCAAGTATTATTTTCTTTTCTAGTGAATCATATCTTCTCATGACATGCTCATTTAATCTGTGCTGTCACCATTTCATGTAGGTTCATGCTTTCTGTTGCTTTACTTTTGCTATATTCCTGCTACATCTGCCTGGCAACTTGCCCTATCACTGTCCCCTGTTTTATTCTTATCACTTGATCTGGTCTGATACATGCATAGGAATCTGGAAATCTTCCCCATATGTTTCAGTGCTTTGTAAAGCAAAAGCATTTCTTTTATTCTGGAGCTAAATGACTGCAGATATATCTTTCTAGCACAGGTCTTCTTAACAGCTATATGGCTTATAGATCCAGCCCCTGCCCTTAACATTAATATACTAATGCAGGGCACTATCCACAATTACAGTCCAATCTCAGCCTATACCCTGTGTCTACCATCAAGTTAGTTAAATCTGGGTAATACACCTTAACTGTGTTGCTGCCATGTTCCTTCTTTTATTGTCACAGTTGCCCGATTGAAAACTGGAGATCATTCCTGTACTTTAATGGTTGTGTAGAAGAGAGAATTTTATCAGGTACTACTTGTCGAACAAAGAGGTAACAACTGTTAAAGGTAAAGGAGTCTTCTCCAGTTTTCACTCTGGCAACCTTATGATCCCATTTCTGATATTGGCCTATCTTTTTTCTCTTACGCTATAAGGAGGTTGTATTTCATTTTGAGTGGTCAAGTGTTTGAAATGCATGCCCAGGCAGGCTGTTACTATAGAGGCTTAGATTCTTTCTTCATTTCTATGCAGAGTAGAGTTCATAGACTTCCTCATAATAGCTGAAGGAAGAGGGAACAATCGTTAGTTTTAATCAAATTTGCAATTGTGACTATGCGGGAAAGTTAGTGCACAGCTTGGAAGGATTATTTATGGACAGTCAACTCTCAGAAAACACCAGGATCTGAGAGATTCTGATGGTTATAATCCAAAGAGTAATGTTTGTGAAACACTGTCACAAGGTGGGCAGCAGGTGGCAATTTTT
Source organism: Ctenosaura bakeri (assembly GCA_948474755.1). Taxonomy (NCBI): domain Eukaryota; kingdom Metazoa; phylum Chordata; class Lepidosauria; order Squamata; family Iguanidae; genus Ctenosaura; species Ctenosaura bakeri. The sequence goes on along the minus strand of CAOLHI010001708.1, from coordinate 14,571 downwards.
AATGGTAGAAAAGACAGTGAGCAACTTTTAACTGCATGTACTTCATATTTAGGACAGAATATATGAAGGGACAGAGGTCTGATATGTCAAAATCCATAGACTGACTCCTACCCTTCTTTTAAATTCTGGATCATTTCCCCCCACCCCCTTGTTATCAGTTATCTGTAGCAGTACTGAACAAACTTGGCAAGTGTTTTCTATAATTAGCATTGATTCTATGAGACTGATCTTATACTTTTCACATATGAGTAAAACACAGTTCCATATGCTTTGCACGCAGAAGGTCCGAAATTCAATCCCTGGTATCTCCAGGTACGGTTGGAAAATTTCCATCTGAGACCCTGGAGAGCTGTTACCTGTGAGTTTCAGCAATACTGGGATAGATGGACCAGTCGTCTGACACAGCATTGGGCAGTTTCCTCTGTTCCACTGGGAACATTTCTTCATGCTTCTCAGATGAAAAGCAGGTCACTGCCTTTATTGATTTCTTTGATGGTTTATCATAATATTCTGTCTGTGCCCAGTTTTCTATCATTTGCTTTTGGTGGAAAACAGAGTGTAAAGTTGGCTTTTGTTACAGTACCAGGAAGATTAATATATTGTTTTAACATTTGTATATCATATTCTAACATGATTTTTGTTCCCCTTCCTTTATTGGAAACAATTCTGTAATATTTAAATAAAGCATTGTAATTGGGTATTAAGTAGACATTACTTAGATTTCAAGGCCTGTGCACAGTTACACACATTTAAACTCCATTGGAATTTGTGTGCATGTATCCTTGTGCAAGGCTATGACATAAAATTCCAAGATCTGATGAGAGCCAAAACTTATACCTTTAATGTAATATATATGGAAGAATATTATGCCAAGTACGATGAACATTTTTATATGATCATCATAGATGAGCTACTTAACATCTCTAGTCTACTGCACTAGACCCAGTTATAAATCGGATGCTTTAAAAAACAACCCTCCATGTTTTCATCCTAGATGAGTGACATCAATGTCTCTAGCCTACATCTCTAAACTGGACTAAATTAAGCTGTAAATATGACACCTAAAAACAAACAGGTTTTTATTTTATGTGAGTGGTTTTGCAAAGGTATCAAAGAATTACTTTATTACCAACCCCACATCTAAAGATTTATTTCCTTAAGTTTATGAAAGAAAAATGTAATATAGTTCTGTGGCTCAATTTAATTTGAAGAATGTAATACAGCACATATAGTACATATGATAGTACTGTATTGTATATATACAGTGGCCCCTCTACCTTTGCAAGCGTTCAGGGTGCAGAACCTTCATGAAAGTGGAAAAATGGTAATAACCATCCCTCTCCCATTCCCTTCTGGGGCTCTTTAATCCCATTCCCTTGCCCTTTGTGTGCCGGGGTCAGAGGCAAGGGAGTTGGACAGGGGAGCTCCAGAGGGGAGAAGGAGGGCTTGCACAAGTTCCAGCCCCCATTACTTGCCTATTGCCTCAGTGTGAGTTCTCAGCGCCAGGGCCAGAGGCAGAGAGGGGAGCTCTGGAAGGGAGAAAGGAGGCTTGTGTGAACCTCTCCCCCATTCCTTTGCCTTTTGCCTTGGTGCAAGTTCTCAGCTCTGGGACAGAGGCAAGGGGATGGGAGGAAGAAGCTCCAGAGGGGGGAAGGAATGCTCATGCAAGCTTTCCCCTCCATTCCCTTTCCTTTTGTCTCAGTACTTGCCTTGCTTTTCTGCACCCAGCAAAATGCAAGGGAATGGGAAGAGGAGAATTGGGAGAGGCACATGTGTGCTTCTCAAACCCATGAATGTGGAGGGAGGACTGTAGTACGTATTCTCAGCATCAGGCTCAACATTCCTGTTTGAAGCACCAGTGTTTGCATACAGACACCACTATGTATGTTTTCTTGCCCAGGCTCAGATTCTGTGTGTCCAACTTCTATTGTTCCCTTTAGAATAAAGTCCTTCATTCTTTGTAATGGACAGGGAAATGTTTGTGAGGGAAGGAGTTCTCCACATGTGCTAGACCACCTGAATCTGCAAAGGCTCATCAGATTTTGACATTTTAGCTTACACTGGCAAAACTGGGCAAGGAACAAAACCTGCTAATTATATTGGCAAAACTATTTTATAATGGTAAAACTGACTGATATTGGCTGAGATCACACATTATGACATGCCAGAATTCAGAGCAAAATGACACTTTCCAGTTGCTTCCTCTTCAGTCTCTTATTAGTTTCTCATGATATCAGTACTAGGCAGCAGTTGGCACTTGTACACATTTTTCTCGCAGCAAGCCAGAGAACTTTTCTTCCTGGCTTGTTGAAGGAAAAAGCAAACCACAGGAATGACTTCTGCCTTGCTCAGACATCACAAGATTGTTAATCAAAAAGTGGGAGCCAGCATCCTAGGTTGATCATAGTAAGCCAGGGGTCCTGAGGAGACATGGTTTACTGTGATTTCTGAATATGCTCATTGTATCTATCAAATATAACCTTAACTCTTAGGAACAAATTTAGTACTGTATGATTTCATTGACAGGTTGTTCTCACTTCCACTATTTCAATGTTAATCTTACTGATTTCTTTTTTACTGGTGAGACTTCATGTTTGAATCTAATTTACAAACAAACCAGGCAGGCCTTTTGTGACTGTTTAGGTAATGTATTTAAATATATATTCTTATATACTTTGTTTGAGCTCAGAATACAACATTTACTAGCAGTGAAGCAAATCTGGCTGCTCTGTGATATTCCGGTGTAAACATGAAGTTACAGAGGTCTTCTTTTGCAGCAGATTCTAAAATTAAAGAAAGAGGGGAGATCAAAATAACCGAGGCTCAAAACAAAGTGGCAGATGAGGCAGTGCAAAGAAAGTGACTGGCTAATTGTATTCCCCCAAGAACTCAGTCCAAATGGACCAGACAACTTGAGTGCATAATAGAGCACACATGCCACAGTTTGAAAAATCTCTGGGAATACTAAGGTGCCTTGTGCTACCCCGATGGAGCTGAAATTGTAGTGAACAGAATGCTGGAACCATGTTGTATTATCAAAGGACATGGAACCACTTATTCCAACTAAACACTTAGTGCTGTCATGCTGGTGTGACAGAAAATGGCACTAAAGCACAGATGAGGCTTATTTTAGCCTGGACAAATAGTCCAGTTTGTCAGGTACTGTTCTTAAAAGTGTTGGATATTTGTGCATGAATGCGTATGTCGTGGGGTGTACCTCTGTATTTTGCTTATAGATAACTTGACTTCAGTAATCATGAAAAGCAGGCTGTTGGGATATACTTTTCTCACATAGCATAAAACTGTGTACTAGATGTGTGCTGAAAAGGATATAGTATGTTGAAATGCACATGATCAGTTCTGTACAGAATTTTAAAATTTTTAAAAACTTTTTTTTAAGTTACTCAAGTTTGTGAGCTGTAGGCTGCAGTAAGTCGGAAATGCAATATTTCAGCCTCAATTAGTCAGAAATGGTAGTGGGTAGTGAATGGAATGTAGGTACTAAAGATGAATAATATATTGCCCACTAAAGTAAGTACTTCTTAGCCTTTTATTTACTGGGGACCCCTATAAATATAATTGGTTGCCGGGGACCTCAAGACTTAAAAGTTTAAATATTTAAATTTAAATTTGAATATTCAAGTGTTTATTTATTAAAGACTTCTAGAGACCAGGATTCAAATTCCTGCCCAGACACTGGCTGACCTTGCCAAATCACATCTTCAAAGACAAACCCCCTCTGAACAAATCTTGCCAAAAAACAAAACAAAACACCCTGCAATAGGTTCACCTTAGAGTTTCCATGAGTCAGAAGTGACTTGAAGGTACACAGCAACAAATTGCTGCTGCCAGGGGAAGCTTCTTTCTAACCATCATGTCTCTCACCTTTGAAAACTGACTTAAGGTGACCCTAAGGTGGGGATTCTTGGCAAGATTTGCTGTCTTTGCCTATCTGAAGCTGAGAGAATGTGACTTGCCTGAGGTAACCCAGTGGGTTTCTAGGGCAGAGTGGGGATTCAAACTCTGGTCTCCAGAGTTATAGCTTGGGTGTGCGCGCGTGCGGACACACACACACACACACCTGCTGCCATGTTCCTTTCTTCGGGGACATGGTAGTGGGGGGACCATGGGTGCCAAAAGTGCTCCTTTGTTTGCAAAGGAGGGAGTAGTTTGGGTGTGCACATGGGCCATGTCCTTTTTGTCAGGAATGCTGCAGCATGTGCACATGTGTATCTGTGTGCATGTGTGGGTGCTGAAATTGCTCCCTCGTTTGCAAAAGAGGGAATAGTTTGGACATGAACACATATCTACCATTGTGTCCCTCAGCACCCTCACCCCCTGCTACCTGCTGACATGGCAGGAGGCGTGTGCACATCCCTAAACTGCTCCCTTGTTTGGAAATTAGGAAGCAGTTTCAGCACCTGCACATACACCCCCACTACCACATCCCTGTTGATGCTCCTGCTTCTGCTGTTGGTGTCTCCAGGTTAAGAACGACTGCACTAAAACAAAGTGTTCCTTAAAGATTTTACTGAATCATTTTTAATCTCAACCCCCCCACCCACCCATTGTCCATGACAGTCCTCAGAGAAGTTTCTGTAATGCTAGGTTTGGAAGTAACACAGGTGTTTTCTCCATTTCCTTCATAGATTTAATTTTATTTGTTTCTAAATTCTTTATATCTTGCTCTGTATCTGAAGATTTCAAATCACGTTGCATAGATTAAAACCGTGTTGAAGAATTTAAATAATTTAAATCAATATGAAACAATTAATGAAACGCAAAATAGAACCCATAAGGAATAATCCAGGTCCATTTCAGTTTGGTCTCAGGCCAGGTTTTGGAACCAAAGCAGCCTTGGTTGACATGATGCATGACCTGCTTTGCAGAAAAAACAGGGTGAATTTTGCCCTGTGGAACCTAATAGTTATGAATTTAGTGAGCCAGTTAAGTTTTATGGATTAACATGACAATGAGCCAATAAAAACATAAAGCATACTTTAATATGTCAAGAATGAGCCACAGCAAGCTTTAGACTTGAATGCTTCCCCAACTGCCAATAGGAGTTCAGAAGCTTTTATTTGTGTTACCTGGATAAAACTGTAGCTAGTCATAACCATGATTAACTGAATGAAGCCAGCTTCAAAGCATAACTGATAAAACTAGCTTTATTCAATTAACTATTTCAGATTAACCACAGTTTATGATTTTACAGCATGGTCAGTGGTCAAGTTTATAGAAATGTTACTCCAAAACCTCTGGATGGAACTAGGTTATCCAGTTTTTCAAAGTGAAGTGCAGTGTTTATTCCAGTGAGTAAAAGGATATAGTCGGAGATGTCCTTATGGATGCAATTAAAGATTTATTTAAGTCATAGCAGACAGAAGGTAAATGAACCCCATAAACTGAAGACACTAGAAATCAGAAAAAAATCAATTAATTTCAGAGAAAATATAATGAGTAGAATAACCTGGATTAAACAATATGTAAAATTAGCCAGAAGGCCCTTTCCGCATGTGGGAAAATAACCGGGCAAAAACGGGACTCACCGGACTTCCTGGGCGTCCAGGCGAGTCCGTCAGGACAAGGAGCAGTGCGAGCTCGTCCAAAATGGCGGCTTCCGGTTGGTGGAGGCTCCCCATCAACTGGAGAAGCTCGCCAGCCTAAAGCCCGCCCCTGGCAGATCTGCAGGGACCCACTTGTGTGCACCAGTTCCAGTTGCTCTGAACTGGACTGAGGTGTGGAACTACAAAAAGTAGTCCACCCCAGTCCACTCTATGATGCAGAAGACCTCCGTTGGAGGTCGCTCTGCACCGTTTTAATAGCCCGGTGCAGAAAGGGCCATAGTCCTTTATAAAACACTACATCTGAGTGGAGTCTGATCCTCACTAGGGAAAATAATAAAAGAAATTGAAGTGTACAAGAATTTATGGAAGACTTCACACTAGAAATTGAACCAATTGTATTAACCAAATCTTTATTCAAAGTCAGGGTGAAAAGGGGCAAATTAAGGCCTCAAAGCTCCAGAAAAAAACAAAATTTGCAAAATTCACCCTGTCTTTCCTGCAAAGCAGGTCATGCATCATGTCAGCCAAGGCTGCTTTGGTTCCAAAATGTGGCCTGAGACCAAACTGAGATGAGATTATTCGTTATGGGTTCTATTTCATTAATTGTTTCATATTGATTTAAATTATTTAAATTCTTCAACATTGTTTTAATCTATGCTGTTAACTGCAATGTGACTTGAAATCTTCAGATACAGAGCAAGATATAAAGAATTTAGCAACAAATAAAATAAAACAGGAGAACAAGAAGGATGTCCCTCTCTAAGGATGAAGCTGTTTTTGTCCACAGATGCCCCCAAATTTTCCTGTCTTCCTATTGGTCGCTTTTCCCTCATCACTAAAATTCAGTTCTGTATTGGCAGATGGGGAATCAGGAGAAAAAAGCTCATTACACAACTTTTTTTTTATGGCTCAGAAATAGTATTGTTTTTTCCTGAGAAATAAAACGATTCTAGGGTTTTATGAGAATTCACTCTGGGCACAAAGTATCCAACTTGGTAGCTTCTCTATACTGTTTTATTGTCATGATACTTTCACCAAGATCTCGTCACCACAGCAGCCATTTATGTGTCTTTTTATTCATTCCAGAATTGAAAATGCCCATGTATAAAAAATACATGGACAAATAATATCTGAAATATAACATTCAGTTATTTTTTTCAGAGAAGAGACAAGTTGTTCAGAACCCCTTGAGACAGAGACAGCTCACAGCATTTTGAGAAAACAATCCAAAAGGCACCCTCCATGGTGATTAAAATTATATCAAACTAAGTACTTGACACATGTTGCCTTTTAAAGATATTCTACAAACTGCCTTCTCAAATGAGTCACCAGGTAGTCCAAATGATAATTCAGATTGGAGAAAATGCTTGTTTTTCATAAAATCATAGAACCATAGAGTTGGAAGAGACCACAGGGGCCATCCAGTCCAACCCCCTGCCGTGCAGAAACAGACATCAAAGCATTCTCAACAGATGGCCATCCAGCCTCTGCTTAAAAACCTCCGAAGAAGGAGACTCTACTACACTCTGAGGCAGCATATTCCACTGCCGGACAGCTCTGACCACCAGGAAGTTCTTCCTGAGGTTCAGGTGGAATCTCCTTTCCTGCAGCTTGAATCCATTGTTCCTTGTCCTGGTCTCTAGAACATCAGAAAACAAGCCTGCTCCCTCCTTGACATGACATCCCTTCAAATATTTAAACATGGCTATCATGTCCCCTCTTAATCTTCTCTTCTGCAGACTAAACATCCCCAGCTCCCTAAGCCGTTCCTCACAGGGCATGACTTCCAGACCCTTCACCATTTTGGTTGCATTCCTCTGGACATGTTCCAGCTTGTCGATATCCTTCTTGAATTGAGGTGCCCAGAACTGGACACAGTATTCCAAATGAGGCCTAACCAGTGCAGAATAGAGTGGTACCATTACCTCCCTCGATCTAGACACCATACTCCTATTGATGCAACCAAAAATTGTCTTGGCTTTTTTGGCTCCCACATCACACTGCTGACTCATGTTTAGCCTGTGATCTGCCAAGACTCCTGGATCCCTTTCACACATACTTCTATCCAGCCACAATGTTCCCCATCCTATATTTGTGCATTCTATTTTCCCTGCCTAAGTGTAGGACCTTACATTTGTCTCTGTTGAAATTCATTTTGTTAGCTTTGGCCTAGCTCTCCAATCTATCAAGGTCATTTTGAAATTTGATCCTGTCCTCTGGGATATTAGCAACCCCTCCCAATTTGGTGTCATCTGCAAATTTGATCAGCGTGCCCTCTACTCCTTCATCCAAGTCATTGATGAAGATATTGAATAGCACTGGGCCCAGGATGGTACCCTGTGGCACCCCACTAGTCACTTATCTCCAGGATGAAAAGCAGCCATTGGTGAGCACCCTTTGGGTTTGATCAGTCAATCAGTTACACATCCACCTAACAGTAGCCCTGTCCAGTCTACATTTTACTAGCTTCTTTGCAAGAATGTCATGGGGAACTTTGTCAAAGGCCTTACTGTATGCCACGTCTACAGCATTCCCTTCATCTATCAAGCTTGTAACGCTATCATAAAAAGAGATAAGATTAGTCTGGCATGACTTATTTCTGAGAAATCCATGTTGACTTTTAGTGATTATGGCAGTGCTTTCTAAGTAACTACAAACTGACTGTTTAATGATCTGCTCTAGGATCTTTCCTGGTATTGATGTCAGGCTGACTGGGAGATAATTATTTGCATTCTCTTTTTTCCCTTTCTTGAAGATGGGGATAACATTTGCCCTCCTCCAGTCTGCTGGGACTTCTCCTGTTCTCCAAGAGTTCTCAAAGATTATTGCAAGTGGTTCAGAAATGACTTCTGCCCGTTCTTTTAATATCCTTGGATGTAATTCATCTGGCCCTGGAGACCTGAATTCATCTAATTTAGCCAGATATTCCTGTACTACTTCTCCACTTATTCTGTGCTGTATTTCCCTCACTTCCTCACCTGCTCCACACACCCCAGGCTGAGTATTTCTATCCTTTTGGGAGAAAACTGAAGCAAAGAAGGTATTGAGTAGTTCTGCCTCCCCCCTCGTTATTAATTGTCCATCTTCTCCACGCAGTGACCCTATCATTTCCTTGTTTTTCCTTTTGCTGTGGACATATATAAAAAAAGCCCTTTTAATTGTTTTTTATGTCTCTGGCAAGTCTGAGTTCATTCTGCACTTTAGCTTTTCTGACCTTGTCCCTACATCTCCTGGCTATTTGCTTGAATTCGTCTTTGGTGGTTTCACCATTCTTCCATTTCCTGCACATGTTTCTTTTAACACTTAGCTCAGCTGAGAGTTCTTTAGTCAACCATTCCGGTTTCTTTAGACACCTGCCATTTTTCCTCCTTATTGGCACTGTTTTCAGTTGTGCCTTCAGTATCTCACTTTAAGAAACTCCCATCCATCATGAACTCCTTTCTCTTTTAGTATTCTTGACCACAGAATTTCAGCAAGTAATTCCCTAAGTTTACAGGAATCAGCTTTCTTAAAGTTTAGGATGCGTGTCTGGCTACAGTTGGCTTCTCCTTCCCACTGAAAAACTCCAAAAGAGCGTGGTCACTCCCCCCCTAAGGATCCTATCACCTCCACCTCATCAACTAGGTCATCCCTGCTGGTCAGGATCAGATCTAAAATAGCCTTCTTCCATCTTCTGGACCATGAAATTGTCTGCAAGGCAAGTGAAGAACCTGTTGGGCCTTGTAGTCTTGGCCAACAAATATCAGGATAATTGAAATCTCCCATTAACACTGCATATCTCCTTTTTGAATCTGTGGTCATCTGCTCCAGGAAGGCCTCATCCAAGTCCTCAGGGTGGCACGGAGGCCTGTAGCAAACCCCTACAATAACATCCCTACTGTTTCTCGCCCCCTTAATTCTCACCCAGATGCTCACAACTTGACTTGCCAGATTTAAGTCATGGATCTCTTCACAGGTGAAAACATCCTTGACATATAAGGCTACTCTTCCTCCTTTCTTGTTTGGTCTATTTCTGCAAAATAGGTTATAGCCCCCTATGCCTACATTCCAATCATGAGATTCCAGTCATGATTTTCCTCACTTCTGTAGACTTACTGGGAAAGAAAAAATACTGGCTTATTTACTAATATGTGATTCATTGATCTCCAATGGGCATAATAAAGTTTAGCATTCAAACAGAACTAGACAAAGTTCATAATATTTCTTGTGCCTTATCTCAGCATTTGTTTACTTATTTAAAGCTTCAGTCCTATGCCCAGGGCATAAGACCCATTGAAATTAGTTGGATTTACCTCTGAGCTAACAGACATAAGATTGTGCTGCATCTCATTAACCCCATCCCTGTCCACCTCAAACCCATTTTTCAATACGTTAAATAAGTGTTGAAAATCTCATGCCAAAGACTACAAACCAATGGATTGAAATGAAACAGCCATTAATATATAAAATACTATGTTATGCATTATATTTTACTCCAGGTAAACTGTTGAAACTATTAGAGATAGCCCACAAAATATGATGATGCAGCTCAGGCTCCAACTTGGGGAAATATTAATAGGAAGGCTGGATTAACCTTCAGAGCATATCACAGGCGACACCATCCCTTTCTGCCCAGACATTTAAGTAGAATTCCAGTTTCTCTCTTTCTCTCTCTCTTTCTCTTTCTTTCCTCCTTCCCTCCCTTCCTTCCAAGTCTCTGCAGCCTGTAAAACTAGGTTGAGAGACTCCAAGAACCCTGGTCATCAACTACCCTGCTTCAGACGAGCCGTCCAATGGCATGGTTTCCTTGATCCCCCTGGAGTGTGGTCTTCCTCTTTTCCTACTGCCTTCAGTATTCCCCAGCTGTCTAAATACTGTTCGAGATACGTCTCCAATGTCAAAACGTAATTGGACTAGATGACTCTTTAGGGTACCATTTCAATATTATGATTGTTCATTGTAAGATTAGAATTTGATGGGGATTAGCAAGACTGCTGGAGATAATCTGGGTGCCTTTGGCAGAGTGGTCAAGTACATTCCCTTTAATTAAGGAGAACTGTGAAAGGGTATAGCCATTGGAATATCAAGTGTCTGCACCCCTCCTCTCTTTTGTTTGAGGAAGCAACATATTTAGTTTTTGAGGTTCAAGTAGGTTCAACTCTGTTTTTTAGCTTATTCTTCTAGAACAGTGGCAGGTCATTTCCAATGGTCTCAGGGCCACATCAACCCTCCTGAGATCCTGGAAAGCCACTCCCAGCAACCTTTTGGCCAAAATATTAGCTAGCTGCATCCCTTGAAGCCTCTACATGGTGTGTTTGGCCAGTTTCGGCCACATGGGAAACAGTGTCTTAGGCCCAGGGAAGGTTTTCCCTCACAGTTTTAAAATAAGTCTTTGCTGAGGCTTCAAAGAAGCCTAAGGGGTGGACAGGTACAGACCTTGGAGGCCAAAAATATTGGCCAACTATTTTGAGCCAGTGAGTGGGTGATGCTGTGAAGACAACAGAAACTGCCTTGGAGGTTGTATGTGGCCCACAGGCTGCCCTGTGCTCTAGAGATCTGGTGTAGGAGCAGTGAATTTAAGGGCATGTGATGTGGTGTAAATGCCACAAATGTCTACTGTAAGCTCAGCTTGTATATTTATAAATAAATGGAAATACTGGAGAGCCCTAGTCTGTTTCAGTCACCTCATTCCAAGCAAACTGTGGTTCCATTGTTCAGTGAAATGGGGTGTTCAGGACAACAGGAACACTGGGGACACCAGTTCTTATGTTTTCTGAAAAGTATGTTATTTTTAAATGTGTGCAAAATCAAAGTGTCAGCTCATTAGTATTGGTCCCCCTTTAAATCATGCTGTGACTTCTTGTTTTGTGTTCTTTGTGAGATACCCTTTCAGAATCACTGTAATTTTCTGCAGAACAAACCCAGAGCAAGTGTAATCTTAATTTATATGCACATTTTCTACACACAAACAGCTTTTCCACAGGCTATAAAGGCATTTCAGAATGAATCTACTCTGATGGAACACTGGAGAATAACATGATGCCAACCTGGAGAATTGACAGTGGGGTGTATATTCAACTTCCTTTAAATTTTTAATTTTTTAAGAACATAGTTATGTCTTTTTCTACTATGGTAAGATAAAGTATCTTGCCAGCAGTACTGGAATGCCCTGAGGAGCCCCAGCAGCATTTTAAACTATATTTTATGCACTGCAAGTAAGACTGGAGGTAAAACTTTGAGGAGCCTGCAATAACTATAAAATGAAGAAGCTGGTTTAAAAAGGGCTGTGATTTGCTCCCAAACCTTCTCTAGTCTTCCCCCAACACACTTTTATTTCTTTCATAAGCACCAGCAACAGGGATGCTTTTCCAATTATGTTCAGTAAGCCATTTTAATTCTGTTCTGTTGAAAGCCACATTCAGCCTTCCTACACTGTTAGATGAAAGGTACCAAAAATGCAATTGTGTGACTCTCCTGCAAGCCTATAGTCCAGAGATGGGCAAAGTATGGCCTTGGGCTGCGCATGGTTCCAAAGTCTGCAGCCCTCACCACCACCATGTTCCTGGGTCTTCTCTTTTGCTACCCAAGTGGTTGAATTGCTTCTCCTGGAACTTCTCTAGATTAGCAGTTTAAATACACTGCAGGACCCTATGCAACATTATGGAAAAAATACCTTTAAAAACAAAAGCAGAAATGATCTTCCCGCCACTTTGGGGGATTTGTGGCTATTTTTTATAGTTCCTGCATCCCACAGAGGGTTGCAGAGGCAGAAAATAGGTTTCTGGACACACTGCAGCTGTGCTTTTAAGTCAATTTATGCGACCTCATAAATTTCATAGGATTTTTTTAAAAAAAGCCAGGAATACTCAGAGGTGGTTTGCCATTGCAGTCCTCTGAAATTTATTATAAAGCATCTGGTATTTTTTGGCAGTCCCTCATTCAAGTACTTGGTCTCACTTAGCTTCCAAGATCAGATGGGATCTGGTGCCTTCTGGATAGTCAGGCCAGTTCCTGTTCTAGTCTACCAAAAATTATGCAACACCCCTTAATGCAACAATTAGCTGTCCCAGCATTGTTGGACTCAAACTCTCTTCAACCCCAGGCAGCATAGCCAGTGGTGACAGCTGTTGGGATTCTTGCTCCAACACATCTGAAAGGCCACAAATGAATGTGGAGGAATGAATGTGAAGGAATAATATTATTGTGAGGAGTAATAGTATTACTATTTCCCTGTTTATTATTTCTTTAGAGGCCAAGAGTATATGCATGCCAGCCCAAAGGAAAGAGATACTCAGCATATTTTATTCTATTTTATCAGTCATCCTTTCATCTCTTTTATATAGTTCTCCAATGTATTGTTTCCATTGTCTTTTTATTGGTCATGTTCCCCTGCTAGTCGTATAGCATCTCCACTCTTGGTTATTTCCCTTTGATTTTTCAGATCTTGTGGAATAGGTCTCTAGTTCTGCCATTTTGTTTTCATTTTCTATTTAGCTGCATTGATTATTATGTTAGTTCTGCGTCTACGCACAAGTCTCAAAGCATTCAGGTTCAGACCTTCTTTCTGCCACATTTTAGTTTTGCTTCTCATCTGTCCTTAACTGCTTGAAGAGATTAATGTATCACCCATTGAGATCTCTCTCTCTTTTGAGAGCAGATAGTTTCTTTTTGCATTCCTCCCTGACAATGTCCCTGGCTTCAGTCCAGAGTTCTGCCTTCTGGTCAGTTAGGCTTAAAAGTGCAATTTTTTCCACATTATATTTAAATTCTACAAGGATGTTCTTCAGGTTGTATTTTGGCACAATGGTTGGTTTAATGTTCTTCTTTAGCTTTACTCTAATTTTTGGTATCAGCAGTGATGGTTTGTGCCACAATATGGTCCTGTTATTGTTTTTGCAGAGAGAATGGAGCTTCTTTATCTTCTATTTCTAATATTGTAGTCTATTTGATTTCTATATTGGTCATCAGGTGATGAGTTGTCTGTTTGTTTGGTTGCTTGAAGAATGTGTTTGTGATGAACGGACTGTTGGCCTCACAGAACTAGTCAGTGGCTCTCCTGCTTCATTTCTTGATCCTAGGCCAAGTTTTCTTGCAATCTTTGATTCTGTTCTGTTTCTTACTTTTGTATTCCAACTGCCTATGTTTAACAAGAAGTCTTGTTACAGTGTGTGATCAATTTCCTCCTGGACTCCAGCACAGAATCTTTCAGTTTCTTATTCTTCTGCCTCTGTAATTGGAGTGTAAACTTCGATAAAGCTTACACTGATGGGTTTTCCCTTAAGTCTTATTGGCATTATTTGGTCAGACTTTACGTTATATCCTTTGACTGCTTTTGCTATATCTCTCATCGCTATTCATGTCACCCCATTTCTTCTTAGATTTTCATTTCCTAAGTAAAACACCACACAATTATCTAATTCCAAACATCCCATCCCTCTCTATTTTAGCTCATTCACCCCAAATATTGCAAAGTTTATATGTTCTACTTCTTGTTTTACCATATCTAGCTTTCTTTGATTTGTGCTTCTCACATTCCATATTCCAATAATATACATTGTGTGTCTATGGACTTTCCTTTCAATTCTGAGCATGTCAACAGCTGAACGTCTTTTCAGCAGGAGTCCAGTTGTGTCATTAGACACAGTGCTACTCAGAGTTTTCCTCTGCTGTACCTCAGTAGCTGAATGCCATCCAACCTGAGAGTGTTACCTTCTGGCACTATCTCTTGTTTTATTTTGGACTGTCTCATCATAAGATTTGCATGGTAAAGACTTTCAAAAAGGGTCTTCTCTACTTCCTTCTGCACAGCACTAACAGATGTTAGCTGTGGTGCCACTGCAGATGTTTTGAGCGTTCCTCTGCCGGTATCACTCCCACTCCTATTGCTGCCAAGTAGTAGTTTTGCACATTTAATCTGACACTTCAGCAAAAGCCTGTTTGACATGGAAGACCCTACCAGCAGTACAGCTACCACCAGTATAGCCTCTTTGCGTACAGGAGCCTGCAATCCCTCTACCACAGAAAG